>OV884014.1:114211767-114811767 GCA_930367205.1 Acanthosoma haemorrhoidale | reverse complement strand
ACAAATTAAATGACTAGAAAAGATTTATAGAATATAGATTGAGAATATAAACAATTTATGCTGTGGAGTCAAATAATGTTTAATGGTTTTAACAAGTTTATTAAATGGCTATCGTAATCAGTTCATGGAAGTACTTGCAGGGTATGATAGATTTGTTCCTCACAATGTGTATGTACGAGGACTCCAACATTAATTCTTCATAATTGCATGAATTTTTGTTTTTTTATTAAATAAAACTCGTAAGTTTAACTGTTTTATATTTATGTACCTACACAATTTAAATACTGTTTTAGCTAAATGATAAGTTTTATTCTATAAGGTAGGACGTGAGGGGGAGATCCAGCCTGTCAGCTGCGCGAGGAGAGCAACTTTGCCTGAGCTGTCACGTTACGACCCTCTCTCGATGGTGAAGTGTGTCGATAGTTTGTCATTCCTGCTCAGGGATGTCGTACACATCACGCCATATAATTTTCATGATTGTATTCGCTGTATAAGGACATTTGTTGAAGCAGCTGCTAATACAGGTACATTAAGTATTCTTTAAATTAATGTTCTTACATAAAATAAATTTAATTAAAAGGATTCATTCATCATTAATTTTGACATAACTTTTTCGATAGAGTAGAATATGTATCTAATTCGATTCAAACTATTATCAGTGATTACTTAATTGGTATGGATGATACAAAGTTTATTTTAAAACTATTTAAATCAAAAGTTTTGATGGTATTTTGGAATGTAAGATATGATCGACTCAATGCATTCTTCTCTCCGATGCCTGGAAATTATTATCGGTTAACTCAAATATACACCACTTTTGTTGTCAGTATTAGTTATAGTTGTAATTGAATCATTTTTTCAGTCCTTTAAAAAGTATGTGAAGCCTAATTAGATTGTTAGGGTTGTTTTGGTTTTAGTTGATTTTGCTTAAGTGTCTGTCATTATTACTTCATATTTTGGATGTTATTGTTTTATTCAATAATTTTCTTCATTTTCTGATGTGCATGACAATAAAAATAAGAATAAAACATTGGTTTATGCGCTGTGGTCCTCACACTATCTTTATTTTTAATAAAAATAGTTTTATGCTATCATTAAAAATTGTGGGATCAACACCGGAACTAATAATTATTAATATTTCTTGTAAAATTCCATTTCCTATGGTATGCCTGACTGAAATCGGTTCATTCCTATAGTTAATAACTAAAATTTGTACACAAACACCTTGCAATTAAAGATCTATTTAAATTTATTTTTATCTTAAAAAATATAAGTCTTTTCGTATCTTTGGTTTTAACATTACACTTCTATAAATAAATCAAGAATGATTGCAATCACTTAAATAGTACTCTATATGTTTAATGAGCCTTGTTACACTTTTTCTATATTCTCAAAAATACTGTCTTAGCATTTTTCAAATCATACTATAATTTTAAATTTGATTTTATTTAACAATTTTAATGACTTTTTTCAAGTTGAAAGAAAAAGCAGAAAAGCAGGAAGGGACACTGCTAGGCAAGCTAAACGGAAAGGAGTTAAAAGGAGGGAAGAAAGAGGCCCAAGTCCCCCTGGCAGTGCTTACGATGCTGACGAGAGTGATCCCGAAGAGTCACCGGGATACCAGCAAGTTTGCATTCAGGTAGATAAATAAATTTATTCTTGTGTCATTTGGTTTTAAAAATGGCAGGCGATACGATAAAATGTAGTAATAATTAGTTAGGTTTGTGTAACACTTTTCGGGTCGGCCTGAGTCGATGTCAATCCACACTCTGTCAGTGAGATGATAATGTCCTTCCAAATAGTTCTTTTGCTACCTATGTTTGTTTAATCATTGTTTAATAAATGTTTGTTGTTAGAGGTATCCCTCTCTTGGAGCATCCTCGAAACATGACCAAACCTCCTTGCCTAGGTGCCTGTTATAGTGTCCAGTGAAATGAAGATATTTTTTTTAAGTACCTTGTCTCTTCTAGTTTTACCTGGTACTACGGATAGCAAACGTATTTCAGTAGCTTAATTTTTCACAATATTTCATGGGTGGATCAGGTAACTTATTGCTTAGTGGGTAGAATGGGTTAGCAGTGTGGGAGCAACTCTCGCAAGCTTTAACTTCAGTTTTGAAAATTTTCATCTTCCCTTTCTTTGGTGTATATTTGAGAAAAAGTTTGTGAGCCTTCCCATATCATCCGAAAGTAATTAAATAATTCTTGAAGGTGTTCTATACTGTAGTTGTAAGGATGGAATTTTAGTGATAAGGTGGGTTTTAGGTCGTACTGATCATGGGTAATGTTTTAAATATGGAAATATTTCTTCCCACTGCAGATGCGTTGTACATTCAAAACGAAGATTCTAGGTTGTATGTCAGTGGCCGATCTGACTTGTTTATGTCATCGTAATAACATTTGCCTTTCGCCGGTAGGTCTATTTAGTCACCTACCTTAGCCAGACAGCAGCTCTCTATTTTTTTGGTCAAGTTTACTAAGGAATTCAAGTCCCAGAAGAAAGCTAATTTTAATGTTTGATGAGCAAAGGCATGCCAAAACTAACCAGCATATGAATTGGAAATATGTTGGCTGTGCTGGCCATATGACTATTCTCTTTGTCACTGCCCAAAATTAAGGAAGTTTGGCTTCAAAACCGAGAGTGGGTCGGTCGGGCATACCAGAGCTTATTTTCTATTTATAGTGCTTTTTAATTAGCAATAATAGCTTATTAATTCAGGAATCATCATTCAATTTATTTAATGGTGCTTTTAGATAATAAATTATTGTTTGTTTACTTGGTGGCTTGCCTCAGCTGTTGGAGTTGATGCACGCCCTTCATACGAGGACCGCCCAGATCTTCACGTGGTGGGCCGAGGAGACTGGACAGAAGGAAGTGACTGGCCTCTCCTACTGGGGTCCTGGCTGGTGTCCTCTCCTCCAGGGCATATCCAGACTATGCTCTCACCCAAACAGAACTGTAAGACAACACTCATTTTGTGTAATAGATTGTAGGTAATAATTTCCAACAGTCGTTAAAGCAGCTGTGTCTGTTTTAGGTGAGGATGGCAGCTATAACATACCTGCAACGGGCACTTCTTATGCAAGACTTACAGGCACTTTCTGGAGAAGAATGGGAGGAGTGTTTCACTCAAGTACTGTTTCCTCTTCTCTCGACACTGTTAGCGGTGAACATTCCAGCCATTGAAGAGACTAGAATCAGGGCTGCTACTGTTCTTTCTAAGGTAAATAACGTATAAAATATCGAAATCAATATGGCCGGCTGGACTGTTTATCAGCACTGCTATACCAAGTTAGGCAAATTGTTCCTTTACACTACCATCTCCACAAAAAAAAAAAACTATTACCTCTATGACCACATTAAATTCAAATCTCCACTAAATCCCGATAGCATAAAATCGCATCCATCAGACGTTGTACCCTATTTCACATAGAACAGTCTCTTTTGACCTTTCATTCCGAGTCCGCATTACAACAGTATAGAACTCCATTCCTGTCTACATTTGACAATCTCCTTTACTCCTAACTTTTCCATTTTCTTTTCTCCTCTCAGTGTGGTCTATAATGTAGCATCTTATTTTATCTTGAGTTGTTGTCCCCAAGTATTGTTGTAATTTAGCATTATTATATTTTTCTCAGTTTTTATTCTGTATTTTGAGGCGTAGGATATTATTTATCTAAAGAAATGCAACCTCAATTAAATTTTAATGAATGAAAGTGATATTAAGACAATTTTAAAATGTGTACTCATTTTGTTATTGTTAGTGGACTATGCCCTAGAATGAAGTTAACTTTTCATTTCATTTCGTCTACTCAGTCCGACTATCGCTCCCCTCTACCAACCTGGTACTTACCTACAATTTGTTATATGTTTCTTAAATATTGTATAATCCCTCCCACATTATCACACCGCTGAAAAACCAAATTTTCAACCAACTATTACTGTTACTATTCACTTGACGGTTTGCTAATTTTAATATTGTTTTTTTTGTCCTTGGATTCCAATCTAAGAAACTGTTTTTTTAGAAACTTATAATGGTCTTGCCAATGTTCTTGTTGGTAATTTAAACTGTATTTTGAACAGGTATTTCTGCACCACTTGACTCCTTTGCAAACGTTGGCTAGTTTCGCTCAGCTTTGGCTCACAATACTCGACTACATGGACAAATATATGCATGCTGACAGCAGTGATCTTCTTGTAAGTTTCTCAATGATTTTCTTTGTTTTTTATGTTAAAACTTTTCTTTAATTTATGTTCTCATAAAATTTCCAGTATGAAGCAATCCCCGAATCATTGAAGAACCTTTTACTTGTGATGGATTCAGCTGGCGTCTTCACCGGGCTGGACGGTCGCAATGAGATTTGGGTTGTTACTTGGGATAGAATTAGCTCTTTCCTTCCTAATCTTCAGTCAGAACTATTTAAAGAACATTTACCAGGTGAGTTTTTTGTTTTTTATTCTATGAGAATTCTTTTGTTATGGTAGAGTTAAACATTCCTAAAAAAGGAATGTATTTCATGCCATAGAAGATGTGCATGTACAAGTTATCATGTTTGATAAATGAGAAGATCAGAACAATTCTATTCTGAATTCTATATAGGCCTGGTCTACTAGAATCTTGTCGCATTCTCTGGAAATAAGTTCGGAATTAATGTCCATAGGAATAAACTCACTGCCTGATTAAGTAATACATTTCTTGTTATGTCTAGCTATTTAGAAAATTTACATTCGTTAATATTTTTATGCCTTATTTCAGTTATTAAATAGTTATTTTACCATTAATGGATAGAGAGTCATCAATAAATAGTGAATTATTTTATTTCATTATGTAATATAGTATTACATATATGTCTGGATAATCTGTTGATGTTGGTAATGTTTTTCTTGGGAACAAGATTTAAATGCGTTTCTCTGTAAATGAAAGAAACAACATTTAAAGGCTTGATTTCAAATATTCTTTCATAACTCTTTAATTTTTCACCTTAACTTTATACAACCCAAAATTTCATTTTACTCTTCATCACTCTCTCTATAACCTCTCGTCACTACATTCAGTTGTTTGTTGCCATAGCCCACATCATCCGTACGCAGTGGATTTTAAAATTAAGAAAAACATTACAAGACGTGTTCTTTACCTATATGTATCGTATATTGTAACATAACTCATTTCCTTTTCTTCTTCCGGTCGTCAGTATCTCCAATATCCTTCAGCTACTGTGTTATTCTCTGGAGTAGCCGCCACCATTATGTTAATATTGGAAAATTTTCTCTATTCGTTGGATAAATGTTCTTTAATAATTTTATCATAACTGATCACTATTGAAAGGGAGTACGTCCTTCACTCAAGGTTAGGCATGAACTGACCTTACCCTCCTCATCGTTACCAAATCTGCTACGAGGCTCACATCCATTGGGTGGCCAAAGGAGAGGTAACGTGTTTGGAGTTTTAAATTAAAATTTCAGATGGTAACATATTATTATGTTTTTTATCTTTTATATTTAACTTTAATCTTAATCTGAGGTTCTATTAATATAAAAAGGAAACTTCTGGCAAAAGGAAAAATTGTTTATTTACACATATATTCATTAATTTAATATACAAATAAGTGTGTACGTTGGTAAAATACACTATTAAAAACTAAAGTTAAATTGTACCTTATTACTATCGTGACTGGCCAGTTTTTCTTTGTTTTCTATGCCTACCTCGTTGCGTCTCTGTGCCGTAGCGTGGTCCTGGTTCGTCTTCTCTGGTTCTCCTGCCGGGTGAAAGTGAATGAGCTAGCCGGGCTTCTCTCTCTCTCTCTCTCGAACCTTTCCGCTGCCTTCTTGATCTTTTAACTGGTTGTCCAATGCCAGTTGTTTCGGATATTATTAATTTTTCTTGTTTTGAAGTTAATAAATCCAATATTAAAATATTTATATTTAATTATTTATATGATCAATATTAACTGTCGATATAACGGCAATAAGAATGTTGATCCTTTCATAGCCATGAACCACGGATCGTTTTTACGTTCTTCAACGCTCGCTAATTTCGAGTTTATCTCAAAGACACCATCAATACTTACAACATCGAAATATCACAACAATATATATAATAATGTTTTGGATGATAACAAATGTCTGTTATCTGTTATACTTTAAAAACAAATATACTGTCTATAATATGATCATCAAAATGTTGTAAACCCTCGGGGCTTAAGGAATGGTTTAGCTTCAAAGAATAACATTTGAAGAATATATACAGCGCACAATACTCCATCATATCACAAAATCGCTATGCTACTTATCAAACATTAATAGTACATATAGACCTACCTACGTATACCTCACATATTTGATAAAATATAGCAGAGAACCCCTGCATTGTTTTAGCATACTACTAAGGCACGTTTCAGATCAGACCATTCGCTGGTGGCTGATTAATCTGCTATTGTATAATAATAGTTACGTATAATAATTGTATATTAATGATAATATAAGTATAATAAATAAAATATTTATTTGAGTTATATAATAACATTTTTACTTTCTAACAGTTGTAGATGCCAACTCTATTGAGACAAAAGAAAGTTTAGATATCCCAAAAGTTGATGTTGAAACAACACAGGTTCCTACACAGCAGGCATTGCAGACTCCAAGGTCTCCGGCTTCTCAAATAGTGCAACAGCCTCTTTTGCAGTCTTCACCAATTCCTAAGTATTTAATCTTGTCAAGCTATTAAAATATCTTTCCATTGTTGTATTTTAAATGTGCGATTATCATATTGATAAGTTATGTTCTTTAAAATCGATACCAAACGGCCCAGAGACCTCCCAAGTCCACATGGTTGTCACCTCCCTCGCATGCGAAAGAGGAAGCAGAGTCTTGGCAAGTCCCCTACGCTCCTCCGTCAGCCGCGTCACTGGATAAGAGCCAGCCCAATGAGGCAGATTGTAATTTTATCATAATAAAGTTGTTAATAAAATCGATAGCACGTAACCTATTTACTCTTCGAAGTACCCGTTATCAACCTCTAAACTCAGTAATCCTATTCTCTATTCCTATTCCCACTCATACTAAGTCGTTAGCAATCTACTACCCTCTGGCCCATATCACATAAATTTTTTAATAATAATTTCTTACTACATTGATTTACTTATCTGACATAATTATTTCAATAATAATTTTGTAAACAAAATTTTCTTGTTGCATTTTCCCAGTGATTTTTATAGCTACTAATGGTCAATGATAAATTACAAGAAAAAAAATTCATTTATCTTTGGTCCATCTTGTTAAATGAGAAGTGATAATGGTTTTACTTTGCAGACCCGGAGAAGCAGTTGAAATATCTGGACCGACTGCCAATAATAATGTGGGCTTACAAAATTGGCAGCCGCCAGCCCCCGTATATCCGCACCTAGGACAGGTAAAAAAATATTAGAAAATAAGATTTAACTTTTTGACATCCATATGTTTTGTGTAACTCTCAGGGTTTTATTAATAATTTTTATTACTATCCTTAATTAAATGTTGTATGATTGTTAGCTAATTATTCCCAAAAGCATGTACCAGGATTGAATTATTTTTAATTTGAACTTTTTTTTTTAAAGTGCTTATACTCAAATGACAGAAACAAAAGTATCTTTAAAACATGTAAATATGTTATGTACCCGTTCTTTGATGAGATACTTCCAACAATTATTTACAGATGGTTTCTACGCCTATCGGCCCATCGACTGTCATCCCTGTGTATTCAGGATTTGCTAGCATGCCACAACAACCTCACCCGCCATCGGCGCAGTTTTTCTACCAGGACATGGTATCCTTATTTTTTTCCATTTATATTTTTAATTCTTTCCGATTCTAACTCTTTTGGCGTTAGCATTCCACTTTTCATGGGTGATATAAATATCAATTCGTTTTTTTTAATAGAAATTCAATTTCTCTTTGGTGACCGGCCTTGTTTATCCTCCGATGATTTCTCTTCTTCAATTTTATTCATAGCTCTTTTATAACCTTAAATATGTAGATAATTGTATGTACTTAAAACTTGACATAAACCAGTCAATCATTAGCAAAGGACACATTTAGCTGTTTAAGCTAACAGTACAAACTCCTTTTCACAATAAAAGTTTCGTATCTATGTTCTTTTGTAGATAAAAAAACAACTGCTACGTTGAATAAACATAACAGTAATATTGGTATTTGATCATGTGGCAGAGAAGGTAATTAATAAAATTGGTAGTTTCTTGGTACACCTACTATTATTATTAATTATTTTGGCACATGACACTCGGAACACAATACAGCTAGCAGAGTGAACGAACCGTTCGCGAGTGATCTCACAAAGTTCTCCTGTCTTATTTATATTTATCTGCTGCAGTAAAACGATTAGGCCTTAAAGTGCACTGGCATTCTTGAGCTTATATCAATTTATTGTGCACTCATTTCCTTCTAGCCTATTACCTTGTCTAGTCTTCAAATCACTGTCGGTGACTAATTATAAAAAAGTACGTCTAGTAGAATAGGGAAGCTAGTAAAATACACGACACGGCACCAAGGAAGAGAAAATTTTTGATTATTAAAACTGCCATTTTGGGAATTTCTAATGTATACTCATAATACTTTAAAGCAATTTGTTCAAACTTAATATTAAGTTAATGTGTTTTATTTCAGTCTTCTTCTGGATCACCTAATATGAGCCAGAGTCCTGATCAGCTTGCAGGTATGATAAGAAAATAAATTTAAATATAGTTAATTGTGTTATTTATTTTCCGGGGTATTAATACTCGAAAAGAGACATTTATGTATTTTTATATTTTGGATAAGTTAAGATTCAGCAGATTTATCAGATGATTTTTGTTTCAATAAAATTCCTTTCTATTCTATAAATTTACCATCTTATATATTTTAATTTGTTTTTACAGTAAAGGTACCAATTTGGTACGTACAAAAATATTTCAACATGTAATAAAACAGACAATATCTTTCATAGGTTTGTTGTTATAATCTTTTTATTTATTTAATTAAATCTCATTAAAATCTATTTCTTGTATTATGTTACTTTTAAGGAAATAAAATTCTCTCAATCTACATTGTAATTTTTTATGTATCTTGTTCTAAATTATAAAGGATTATTTTGAGAGACCCAGCATATAAAGATATTTAAGTAGATTTTTGTTGAAAATATATTAAAAGTCAACTTTATTATCATGGGGATATAGTATTTTATTTAACATATTGATCCCATAGATAGAATTAACAATCATTGCTAGATTGATTTGCACATTTACATTTTTTTATACATAAAGAAAAATAGTTTGGAAAAAATGAAATCGGGAAATTTTTCAGTTTTGGGTTTGACTTTGGTTAATAATTATGATCGTGGAATTACATACCAGAACTAGTAGCCTTACTATATGAAGGGCCAGGAAGAAAACAATGAATGTCCGAGCTAAATAAATTTTGAGCAATTCAAAAAGAAATCTCCAGGAGAAACAGTTTAAAATCATATTCGACTGCGTAATCCTTTAATACAAACGGACATCCCCGAAGAAAAAAATACAACTAAACACTAGTTATAACTTAGTGTGACATTTTTTAATAGCAGTAATTTTGAGACATTAAAATAAGACGTTGACCAACAACTGAATAAAACATGAGACTAGTCATCATCCACGTAGTCAAAGTAAAAATCCTTTCTATAGTTATCGGTAATAGTAGCTGTAGTTACTAAGGATTCGTAGAAAGTTTTTGATTATTAAAAATTGACCTAAACGTATCGTAGATAACTTTCTACCTTTAAATAAGGTCCTCTGGGAGGTGAAAATTGTCACTGTCTTTTAGAGAATAACGTGATATGCACCCGTTCAATGGTTTAAAAAAATCTTTAACATGAGTATCTCCGATTGTACTAGGCTTGTTATTATGTTTTCACGGTTATCTTTTGGCCTGACAATGTAATAGAAGTGTTTTTTTATAGATTGTATTCTGTGTGCTGTAATACCATGTAAATTTATAAAAGCTGTGCAACAAACTTCTTTATCTTGCATGGAATTATACTTGCTCGATAACAGAGGTTGGTGCCTTTTCACTAGGATAACAATAACAAGACTTGTAAGGTACTCGGTTCGTTCGTCCATATGTTTGGATACTGTTAAATTTATAAATAATCCATATTTTTTCCATTTGATCAATTTATAAAAACATTGAAATCTTTTACAAGAATAGCGCAGACCTGCTTCTAGGGAAGTGCAGTTTTTCCACGATTCCCTTCATCCTTGTAGCTTTTTCTTTTCTTTGACGACTTCATAAGGATATCATCACACACATGTCGACACTATGGATTACTATCCATACTAATTAGGCAACTGAAAGCGGTAAACGAGAGGTAATAAAAACAAAATAGATACACTGGAACCTTCCAGAATGAGCTATCAAGCATAAGCATGGACTAGTCGAAAGAAATGAAGCACACAGCCTATGGATTTTCTTTGTTCTTCCCTCTACTAAGGCCAAGTTTCATGATTCTTTCCATTGACATTTCACCCTGTGTTAATAGCAGACCTGAATATAATAGATGCTCCCCTCAAACTAAAAAAAACGGCAAAAATTGGATATACATAATTTTTTCCCCTGGCCCTTCATATAGTCTATATATGTCGAATATTTCGTAGTTGTGATGATATAACTAACTCTTAGTAAAGTATGTCTAACTTGCGTTTGCCGGTGAGGTAGTAGGGAGAGAGAGCGCACTAGCCCAACATACCTCCTACTCCCCCTTTGCAATATTATACTTCAGTTATAACATGTCAACAGCTCTTAGCCTATGGAAATATCTCTTATTTTAATTCAATAAAACCAATTTAATTTAATAAAATTAGGGTTTTTTTATCAAATTAATTTTTTTGATTTATTTAACGATATTACTAAGCAAACACATATTTCAGGGAATAGTTCTTTATTGCTTGCCTCGACAGGACTCGAACCTCCAAAACTTCCGGTGATATCTCCTCCAACATCTTCGTGAACTATGAATTGAAGTAAATATATAAATATTTTAAATAAACATCATTAACCTTTAGAGTTAATGTTACTTAATGTGTTCTTTCCTGTACAAAATGAGTTTTTGGTTCATTTTGTACTGTCAATATCATCTTGTATACATCCTGTTTAATGTATATAATTTATTAGCAATATTTTTTGAAGTCTGAAGATATTCTTTATATTTTTAAATTTACTCGATAGTATAATTGTTACCGATTGCTCATATGTTGTAATAATAGTGTGAATCATTACTTATAATCTATTGTATTGTGCATGACATTTGAGATATGTATATTATGCTTTTAATCTCAAACTTAAAAATGACTTTTACCCTGATATTTTTTAAATTTAACTGGTTGGTACGATGTATTTATGTAATAATGAAATCTATCTGTCTTAATGTTAGTTGTTTAACATGTAAATGTTTATAATATTGTTGATATATTTCTAAGTAGGGAATTTTATGTTATTCATAATGCCAAGTTTATCTGTTATTGTTATGTTACATTTAATGTTTTTGGGAGAAGAAGAAGCGACATTGGTACGAACAAGTCACCTCACCTTCTCTTCAAATATCTCTATAATAAATATATTTGCAATAATAGTCTCTAAATTGTTTTATAATAATGTTTATGAAATTTAAATTATCATTGTGATTATATAACATATTCAATGTATTATTTTATATGTACAAAATGCATTCCTATTATATTTCTTATTACTCTATATAATCTTTTTCATGCCTTGTAACCCGTTTTGAAATCTTTCTTTTTTTACCTTTTAACAATGTTTATGTTTTTACCATAGAGCAGTTTTGTTTACTATAATTATTCTATTTAGCCGCCGAAGGAAAGGCTCTGCTTCCATAGGAGGAACTTTACTCTACAAACTTTTTTCCATATATAAATAAAATTGGTTTCATTTTATCTTGGAAAGCTGTCCCAAATTATTGCTTCCACCCCATTAGCCACCATGTTTTTGCCTTTGTGAGACAAACCCTCAAGTTCTTAAATTTCCATATACCGAAATTCTCTATTACTATACTACTCAATAACTATAACTCAACAAGTATTTAGTTGATAGACATTGTTTCCATGTACTAGTTACCTTAAACATAAACTTCTACATTATTGATGGCACACATTATCAAAATTTATTCACACGAGTTCCTCTGAGAAACTTTCCTCCAATAGAAGGGTCACCTTGTATATTTACCTGATACAATGAATGTCACTGCCGTATTTCAATCCTATTTCTGCAAAGAGTTTCAGTTGTTCAAATGTCAGGAAGGCCTCGTTTTGTTGAGTACCAAAAGCTTGTGTATATCAAGCTGCTGTCATAAAAGTAGTTTTCGATGAAGTATAAGATTTCCATTTATTCGAATCAACCTGCTTTATTTTATAATCAATCTAATTTTTGATTTGTGCCTGTTATTATAAATATGGATAATTGTGACATAATATGTTAATGAGTTGTGTTAGGTCATCTCTGTTGCCAAGTGATAACCGACCACTCACTCTAAGGCATTGAGCGGATTTGTAGCTCCCCCTTGTGAATTTTTTGTCTATGAGGAACGGTCTGAATGTGGTTCTCTTGCCTTCGTGAGGATACGACCCTGGCCTATTAATCAAGGATATCTTGACAAGGAATCTGTGACAACTTGCTCACCGAGATGTCATATTTTGAATATCAGTTGTTGATTTGCAGACAAAAAAAAATTTGTACTCCCAGAAAGTTTGAGGTTTTACAGTTTGTTCCGAGTATGTTTTTAAACTTGGTAAAAATATGATATACATGATGTTTTTGTTTGCAGAAAAGTGGAATGCCTCCATAGATAAAGCCAAATTTAATTATAATTTTTAGGGCATAATTATGGGAGTATCGGTAAAAAGTTGTTTTCTAGATTTGTTTTAAAAAAGAGGATCTGTGGAAGAGAATTTGAGTAATCTCAAAGGCGGCGCACTTAATATTGCTTTATTGCTTACACCTTGGGAACATCTTAAAAATCTACCATATTTTTTCTATTTCTTTATTAAGAGGTAGACATGACCAAAAGAACCAGAAAAAATAATATAAGGGAAGGATTGTGTGTAAACTTTGTTTTTGCCTTTAGTGTATATCAAAATTTACTAAAGCCTAAAACTAGGCTTAGTTTGAATAGGTTTTATTTTTTTTAAATAAATTGCTATGGATATAAAATACTATTTGTTGTACATAAATGTATAATGTTTTATGATTGGCTTATTTTTTGAAGTGCACCTTCAATTCAATTGTTAATTTTGTTTAATGATTAGTATCAGTATTAATTATTATGATTAATTACTCCAATCAGTATTAAAAATTATGATTCATTACTCCACTCAGTATTAAAAATTATGAAACGCAAGAAATGATTGTAACTAAATTTGTCAATGACAAATACAAAGTTGTATTCTTATTATACTAGGACATATTTTCAACAATATTCTACAAACAGTAATGAGGCAACGTTTAAATTTCATATTTTTAGTTCGTTTTGCAGATATATTGTCCCCCTCCCCCATGGATTTATTTCTTTGAGGGTGGAACTGTCAGGAGTTGACTTTGTCTTGTAAGGAAAAATAAGCAGCTACTTAATTAATTAAATAGCGAATCCGGTATTTATGGAATTGTGCTAGCCCTTAGCTCCAACTACCGACTCCTCCAGCAATAAACTTCAGTTGATTAATTTATCTTTTATTATTAATTATAATTTTATTTACACATTTCATATTTTTATTTATTGAAAATGATTTGTCGAAAGTGTACTTAATATAATTCCTGCCATCATAATTTGAAGTATATTTAAAATACATATGCATTAGAGACAGGTAAAATTGATAAATAGTGCTTTTCAACATTCATCTGGAATAAAGTTTTCATTTTTGAATACAGGTGGTATTAAAATACATACAAAACTAGCTATTGTAACTTTTACAAATATATAATTTAGATGAAAAATGTATGAAACAACATATGAAAAATTAGATTATATATATCCAAGATATATTCATTATTAATAGATATATAGATTATTAATAAGATAAGATATATATATATCTTAATTTAACTAAATATTTATCTAAATAACATTAAGATTATGGTACAAAGCGAGGATAGAAATATATAAGGCAAAGTGCTTCTAATAGTAGTGGATATTCCCCCGGTCCCTGAAACAGAAATATTTGTACAGAATAAATTCATTATCATTCTTTTATTTCAATTTATTGTTGTTTTTTCCAAGAAAATTTTAAACAATAAACTGAAAAACTATTAATAACTCAGTTGGTTATATAAAAAACCAATTCCCATTATGTCATTTAAAAATAAATAACGGTTAGATCATCACGTAAAATAACACAAAATGTCAAATTTTGTGTTATGGTTGTTGGCAACGTAGGGTGGGTTTAAGAAGTGGAATTGTAATTCAAAATGGGAATAATATTAGGTAGTTAAGGCTTTAAAGCGTGAGATGAAGTTGAAAAAACAATACAGTATTGAGCATTTAATGTGCTTCACACAATTTCGTAAATGAACAGTAAACCTGAATGAAAATTGCTGGGTGTTTGGCTTTAGCGTGAAAAGAACACTTTATTTTTCTACTTTAGTAACCAACACACACAACATTGAGAAGTCCTTTTTGAGAGAGGAGGAATTCGGTACAATTTTCAGAAACGCATCCATGGTGGATATTGTTATCATCTTATTTTAACAAAGCCTCTCAATTTGATTTGTGTATGCTTGGCAGCTCTTATCCGTACCAGGAAGGCATAGTTGTAAGTTCAATCGGATCCTTGTACAAAAGAAGAGCGCATGTTGTTTTCTGTGGGTATAGCTAGACCAAATACTGGGGATGAGCCTCATTTAGTTTTTTTTTAAACCTGTTCGATGTAATCTGGGTAGATCATTCTGGTGACTTTGTAGTGTCATCAGCATATGTTGCAATATAGTCGAAATGTTAGGTTGGCTGGACAGGGAAAATGTTCATTTTCCTTAAATGGAGGGATAAGGATCTTAGCATTACTCCATATATCGAGGTTCAAAGTAAAAGTTATTAGTAGAAACTGAATTTTAAGGAATGATACCATTTATCCTTGTGAAATGCACCCCAAACCCTTTCTTATTTACATATCACATTAAGAGAAGTACTAATATTCTGGTTGCTGATCATGTAAAAGTAATCATAACTCTGTTTTGACCTTTTCCACTTTTAGTTCCTGCACCCTTTTGCTTCCATTCTTCACCACATGTTTCATATTTGCATTAATACCCTCGCTTTATTAAAAAATCACACTAATCTTCATGGAATATAATTACATTAATCTACAATTGAGAAACTTTAATATCATTTATACATGAGGCACTTAACTCCAGAGCACAAAGGAACATCAATAAAATTCATGTTTTTACATTACTTTTGCTGTTATAGGTAAACTATTGTTAGAAAAAAAAGCCTGTCATGGAAATGTTAGCAAGTTTACTTACA
Source organism: Acanthosoma haemorrhoidale (assembly GCA_930367205.1). NCBI lineage: Eukaryota > Metazoa > Arthropoda > Insecta > Hemiptera > Acanthosomatidae > Acanthosoma > Acanthosoma haemorrhoidale. Next base: position 114,796,235 of record OV884014.1, on the reverse strand, counting down.
AAGGACTCAGCGTTTACGGCGATTGCGCCCCCCTGTACAATTAAAACCCAACCGTTTACATTTTTCACAGAGGTGTTGCAAATGTTCTTTAGATAGGTTGGACACATCCAATCCATCAGGTTTCTCCAATGGCCTCTGCAGTTAAAAATGATGACTTTATATTCAATTTGTTTAGTATAACATAAAATGATTACTTGAACTAGATATTCTATTCAACTTCACCTGTTTGTGAGGATAAACATTTATGTGACATTTAATGCACTGCTGGCCCATGTTCGCCCAACTGTATGCTGACATCCACTTCCTCTTGCACTTGGGACATTTATATTCACCAAAACTCCTCTTCTTTCCTTGGTAAGGTGTCAATTTTTTGCCTTTTGACATTTGCCTGGAAATTTGTTAAGCAGTTTCAATCATTTATTGATTATGACATTAGTCCTACAGCATAAACTTAATTGTGATAGTTATTAGTATCATTGACCTTTTTAGTTAATGGAATAGGATTGTTTGGTACTAACCAGACCTTTGAGCCCTTGTAATTTATTATAAGAAACCGTTAGAAAAGTGGTACAAATATAACGCGATACCTTAAAGAGGTTTAACCAGATGTTGATAGGACATTCCAGGAAACAGTACATCAGCACCAATGTTGACAAAAATATCTTAATCTTATTATCTTAACAATTAATCATATTAATCTTAAATATCTTAACAAATGGAAATAAAGAATAAAAAAATATTCATATAGAGTTAGTATTAGCTATTAAGGAATCTTCTAGTTTTGGCTAGGATACCAAAAGTAGGCTTTCGATTTCAGAAAAACGGAATGCCTCCAAAGAAAAATCAGTATAATAATCATGAGAGTATCTTTAAAGAATTGCGTTTAAGATTGATCGCTGATAGTTTGTGGTTGAACATAAAGAAAAAACAGGATATGTGGAAGAAAATGTTTGTACAAGACGACCCTGGGCGCCCTTTTTCAGGCAAAATCGGTTATCCAAAAGGTAGTTGTTTATGGCTTGGAAACATATTCAAATAAGATCGTTTAGACAAAATCCACAATAATATTTGTTCTGACTGTGAATTAAGAGGTAGAGGTGCACAAAAAAACAAAACAGAAATAAAATAGTACAAGGGAAAAATTGTGTGCATCTACTTTTATTGTACCAACATTTGTTGCAAGTAAACCACGTTTTTTTAATGAATTGTTACTATGGATATAAAATATTATTAACTGTACATAAATACACAATGTTTTATGATTGACTTATATTTGAAGGAAAAAAGTCCGCTGCCTACTACATACACAGTAGGAATGCAACAAAACTCACCTGCCAACAACCTAGTATATCTGGGCATTAAAATGGAGAGACACCTCCGTTTTAGTAACCATTTTGCGAGTAACTTGAGGCATCCTCGCACGAAGTCTTACCGGCTTATGCATTTATTGACTTCCCCCAACCTATCACTGCGTCTAAAGCTCATGATTTATAAGAGTGTACTCAGGCCTGCTCTGCTGTATGGTGCACCAGTTTTTCGTCATCTGACGTATACGACAGCTCGGCGAATCCAACAATTCCAAAACGGCATACTGATGAAAGTGGTCAGAGGTACTTCATTCGAGCAGTGGAGCAACCGTGAGCTTCACGAGGTCTTTGAGCTGCATACGGTGGATGAATTCATCCAACATAGACATATCAAATTTTCCGACTCACTACAATACTTGAAAAACCCGGTGTTTAACACGAAAACCCCGCACCGTTTCCCTGTTGATGGCAGGACGCTGTCGAGGAAGGAATGCTTTAGTCTTTAGGGTATAGTTTCTAAGTTTCCAAGATTGTAAACCGAAGATGAGTCCCATCCCCCAGTCCTGTCTACTTTGATACTATACTTATAACTTTAAAAAGAAATGTTGATTTTGTGATTCTACACTCCTTCAAAATGCATCTGAGTATGCAGCAGGAAGAGAAATTCTGTAAATCTTGTTCATTGTATTTTGATCATATGTTTGTAAAAATTTTCAATAAAAGGTGTTTTGAAAAAAAAAAATTGTTTTATTTTATGATGTTCACTCAATATCAATATCATTGACATTTGAAGGTTAATTCTATTTTATGGTTAAAACTTGCAATCAGTATTAAAAATTAGTTTGTAGGATTGTCAATAAGTTTGTCAATGTGAAATAAAGATTCATATTCATATGTATCATCACATAATTTCTTTGTTTTTTTTCAACTATATGTTTTTTTTAGCACTAAAGCAATAATATATTTACAGTAATCAGGAAATTTATATAGAATTTCATGTTTATTATTTGTTTTATAGAAGTATAGAAGTATCCCTGCCCATGTCTTGCTGTTACCACCTATTCCTTTGACTAATGGTTATTATATTGAGTTCTAACTGCAGATATCTGGGGTTTAACCCTCTGAGTTGGTTTGAACACAGATTAGCACAGAAAATCTGATTTGGTTGGCCTGACCATAAGTTCCATAAAATCAGGTTTCATATCTACCTGAGCTATTCTAGTCCTTCGGTGTGGGCGCAAGGTTATCATGCCGCAGCAACAAAACATTGCGCTGATTTTGCTATTAATTATTAATTTAGAAATCAAAAAAAGAAAGAGAAGAATATGGGTTAAAGAATGGCTTAATAAAAACAATGAAATAGAGATAAAGATTATTGCAGTTATTTGGGAATGGTTTACAAAGTTTCACTGAGAAGCTAAATTCAGTAAAACCTTCAATCACAAAAAAAGTTACCATCATGAGAGAAGCTGTATATTAGTTCGGACGAATGATTAATTGCATTACTTAAGTACTTAGCAATAGGCAGAGAGTATGTTGATCTAAATTTTAGTCTTACAATATCTCTGCATAATTATTATCACTAACTCTTGGTAAAGTATGTCTAACTTGCGTTTGCCGGTGAGGTAGTGGGGAGAGAGAGCGCACTAGCCCAACATACCTCCTACTCCCCCTTTGCAATATTATACTTCAGTTATAACATGTCAACAGCTCTTAGCATATGGAAATATCTCTTATTTTAATTCAATAAAATTAAGGTTTTTTTTTTATCAAAGTAATTTTTTTGATTTATTTAATGATATTACTAAGCAAACAAATATTACAGGGAATACTTCTTTATTGCTTGCCTCGACAGGACTCGAACCTCCAAAACTTCCGGTGATATCTCCTCCAACATCTTCGTGAACTATGAATAGAAGTAAATTTATAAATATTTTAAATAAACATCATTAACCTTTAGGGTTAATGTTACTTAATGTGTTCTTTTTTTTGATTCACACCATTATTACTTATAATCGATTATATTGTGCATGACATTTGAGATATGTATATTATGCTTTTAATCTCAAACTTAAAAATGACTTTTACCCTGATATTTTTTAAATTTAACTGGTTGGTACGATGTATTTATGTAATAATGAAATCTATCTGTCTTAATGTTAGTTGTTTAACATGTAAATGTTTATAATATTGTTGATATATTTCTAAGTAGGGAATTTTATGTTATTCATAATGCCAAGTTTATCTGTTATTGTTATGTTACATTTAATGTTTTTGGGAGAAGAAGAAGCGACATTGGTACGAACAAGTCACCTCACCTTCTCTTCAAATATCTCTATAATAAATATATTTGCAATAATAGTCTCTAAATTGTTTTATAATAATGTTTATGAAATTTAAATTATCATTGTGATTATATAACATATTCAATTTATTATTTTATATGTACAAAATGCATTCCTATTATATTTCTTATTACTCAATATAATCTTTCTCTATCTTTTTCATGCCTTGTAACCCGTTTTGAAATCTTTCTTTTTTTACCTTTTAACAATGTTTATGTTTTTACCATAGAGCAGTTTTGTTTACTATAATTTTTCTATTTAGCCGCCGAAGGAAAGGCTCTGCTTCCATAGGAGGAACTTTACTCTACAAACTTTTTTCCATTTATAAATAAAATTGGTTTCATTTTATCTTGGAAAGCTGTCCCAAATTATTGCTTCCACCCCATTAGCCACCATGTTTTTGCCTTTGTGAGACAAACCCTCAAGTTCTTAAATTTCCATATACCGAAATTCTCTATTACTATACTACTCAATAACTATAACTCAACAAGTATTTAGTTGATAGACATTGTTTCCATGTACTAGTTACCTTAAACATAAACTTCTACATTATTGATGGCACACATTATCAAAATTTATTCACACGAGTTCCTCTGAAAAACTTTCCTCCAATAGAAGGGTTCACCTTGTATATTTACCTGATACAATGAATGTCACTGCCGTATTTCAATCCTATTTCTGCAAAGAGTTTCAGTTGTTGTTCAAATGTCAGGAAGGCCTCGTTTTGTTGAGTACCAAAAGCTTGTGAATATCAAGCTGCTGTCATTAGAGTAGTTTTCGATAAAGTTTAAGATTTCCATTTATTCAAATCAACTTACTTTACTTTATAATCAATCTAATTTTTGATTTGTGCCTGTTATTATAAATATGGATAATTGTGACATAATATGTTAATGAGTTGTGTTTGGTCATCTCTGTTGCCAAGTGATAAGCATGCCGACCACTCACTCTAAGGCATTTGTTCTCAACCTTACATTTGGTCAACTTGTTGACCACTCATTGAGCGGATTTGTAGCTCCCCCTTGTGAATTTTTTTCTATGGGGAAGGGTCTGAATGTGGTTCTCTTGCCTTCGTGAGGATACGACCCTGGCCTATTAATCAAGGATATCTTGACAAGGAATCTGTTACTGTGACAACCTTGCTCACCGAGATGTCATATTTTGAATATCAGTTGTTGATTTGCAGACAAAAAAAAATTTGTACTCCCAGAAAGTTTGAGGTTTTACAGTTTGTTCCGAGTATGTTTTTTAACTTGGTAAAAATATGATATACATGGTGTTTTTGTTTGCAGAAAAGTGGAATGCCTCCATAGATAAAGCCAAATTTAATTATAATTTTTAGGGCATAATTATGGGAGTATCGGTAAAAAGTTGTTTTCTAAATTTGTTTTAAAAAAGAGGATCTGTGGAAGAGAATTTGAGTAATCTCAAAGGCAGCGCACTTAATATTGCTTTATTGCTTACACCTTGGGAACATCTTAAAAATCTACCATATTTTTTCTATTTCTTTATTAAGAGGTAGACATGACTATAAGAACCAGAAAAAATAATATAAGGGAAGGATTGTGTGTAAACTTTGTTTTTGCCTTTAGTGTATATCAAAATTTGGGGTAAGCAAACTAGGCTTAATTTGAATAGGTTTTATATTTTTTTAAATAAATTGCTATGGATATAAAATACTATTTGTTGTACATAAATGTATAATGTTTTATGATTGACGTATTTTTTTAGGTACACCTTCAATTCAATTGTTAATTTTGTTTAATGATTAGTATCAGTATAAATTATTATGATTAATTGGTCCAATCAGTATTAAAAATTATGAAACGCAAGTAATGTTTGTAAATAAATTTGTCAATGACAAATACAAAGTTGTATTCTTATTATACTAGGACATATTTTCAACAATATACAACAAACTGTCAGGGGTTGACTCTGTCTTGTGAGGATAAATAAGCAGCTACTTGAATAACTAAATAGAGAATCCGGTATTTATGAAATCGTGCTAGCCCTTAGCTCCAACTGTCGACTCCAGCAATAAACTTCAGTTGATTTATTTATCTTTTATTATTAATTATTATTTTATTTACACATTTCATATTTTTATTAATTGAAAATGATTTGTCGAAAGTGAACCTTATGTAATTGCTGCGATCATCATTTGAATTATATTTAAAATAGATATGCATTGGACACAGGTAAAATTGATAGTGTTTTTCAACATTCATCTGGCATAAAGTTTTAATTTTTGAATACAGGTGGTATTAAAATACATATAAAACTAGCTATTGTAACTTTTACAAATATATAATTTAGGTGAAAAATGTATGAAACAACATATGAAAAACCTATGAAAAATTAGATTATATATATCCGAGATATATTCATTATTAATAGATATATAGATTATTAATAAGATAAGATATATTAATATATAATTTAACTAAATAACATTAAGATTATGGTATATTGAATAAATTGAAAAACTATTAATAACTCAGTTAGTAAAAAAACCAATTCCAATTATGCCATTTAAAAATAAATAAAGGTTAGATCATCATGTAAAATAACACAAAATGTCAAATTTCGTGTTAGGGTTATTGGCAGCGTAGAGTGGGTTTAAGAGGTGAAAATTGTGATTCAAAATGGGAATAATATTAGGTAGTTAAGGCTTTAAAGCGTGAGATGAAGTTGAAAAAACAATACAGTATTGATTGATTGATTTGATTTGTGTATGCTTGGCAGCTCTTATCCGTACCAGGAAGGCATAGTTGTCAGTCCAATCGGAGCCTTGTACAAAAGAAGAGCGCATGTTGTTTTTCGTGGGTATAGCTAGACCAAATACTGGGAATGAGCCTCATTTGGTTTTTTTTTAAACCTGTTCGATGTAATCTGGGTAGATTATTCTGGTGACTTTGTAGCAAAGTGTCATCAACATATGTTGCAATATAGTTGAAATGTTAGGTTGGCTGGACACGGAAAATGTTCATTTTCCTTAAATGGAGGGATAAGGATCTTAGGATTACTCCATATATCGAGGTTCGAAGTAAAAATTATTAGTAGAAACTGAATTTTAAGGAATGATACCATTTATCCTTGTGAAATGCACCCCAAACCCTTTCTTATTTACATATCACATTAAGAGAAGTACTAATATTCTGGTGGCTGATCATGTAAAAGCAATCATAACTCTGTTTTGACCTTTTCCACTTTTAGTTCCTGCACCCTTTTGCTTCCATTCTTCACCACATGTTTCATATTTGCATTAATACCCTCGCTTTATTAAAAAATCACACTAATCTTCATGGAATATAATTACATTAATCTACAATTGAGAAACTTTAATATCATTTATACATGAGGCACTTAACTACAGAGCACAAAGGAACATCAATAAAATCCATGTTTTTACATTACTTTTGCTGTTATAGGTAAACTATTGTTAAAAAAAGCCTGCCATGGAAATGTTAACCAGTTAACTTACTAAGGATTCAGCGTTAACGGAGATTGCGCCTACAACTAAAACCCAATCGTTTACATTTTTCACAGAGGTGTTCCGGATGTTTTTTAAATCGGTCGGACACATCCAATCCATCAGGTTTCTCCAATGGCCTCTGCAGTTAAAAATGATGACTTTATATTTTATTTGTTTGGTATAATATAAAATGATTACTTGAACTAGATATTCTATTCAACTTCACCTGTTTGTGAGGATAGACATTTATGAGACATTTAATGCACTGCTGGCCCATGTTCGCCCAACTGTTTGCTGACATCCACTTCCTCTTGCACTTGGGACATTTATATTCACCAAAACTCCTCTTCTTTCCTTGGTAGGGTGTCAATCCTTTGCCTGTTGACATTGCCTGGAAATTTGTTAAGCAGTTTCAATCATTTATTGATTATGACATTAGTCCTACAGCATAAACTTAATTGTGATAGTTATTAGTATCATTGACCTTTTTAGTTAATGGAATAGGATTGTTTGGTACTAACCAGACCTTTGAGCCCTTGTAATTTATTATAAGAAACCGTTAGAAAAGTGGTACAAATATAACGGGATACCTTTAAGAGGTTTAACCAGATGTAGATAAGACTTTCCAGGAAACAGTACATTAGCATTAATGTTGACAAAAATATCTTAATCTTATTATCTTAACAATTAATCATATTAATCTTAAATATCTTAACAAATGGAAATAAAGAATAAAACAATATTCATATAGAGTTAGTTTTAGCTATTAACGATTCTTCTAGTTCTGGGTAGGACACCAAAAGTAGGCTTTCAATTTCAGAAAAACGGATTGCCTCCAAAGAAAAATCAGTATAATAAGAGTCATGAGAGTATCTTTAAAGAATTGCGTTTAAGATTGATCGCTGATAGTTTGTGGTTGAACATAAAGAAAAAACAGGATATGTGGAAGAAAATGTTTGTACAAGACGACCCTGGGCGCCCTTTTTCAGGCAAAATCGGTTATCCAAAAGGTAGTTGTTTATGGCTTGGAAACATCTTAAAATAAGATTGTTTAGACAAAATCCACAATAATATTTGTTCTGACCGTGAATTAAGAGGTAGAGGTGCACAAAAAAACAAAACAGAAATAAAATAGTACAAGGGAAAAATTGTGTGCAACTACTTTTATTGTACCAACATTTGTTGCAAGTAAACCAGGTTTCTTTTTTTAATGAATTGTTACTATGGATATAAAATATTAGTAACTGTACATAAATACACAAGGTTTTATGATTGACTTATATTTGGAGGGAAAAAGTCCGCTGCCTACTAACTACTTCCACAGTAGGAACGCAGCAAAACTCACCAGCCAACAACCTAGTATATCTGGGCATTAAAATGGAGAGACACCTCCGTTTTAGTAACCATTTTGCGAGGAACTTGAAGCATACTCGCACGAAGTCTTACCGGCTTATGCATTTATTGACTTACCCCAACCTATCACTGCGTCTAAAGCTCATGATTTATAAGAGTGTACTCAGGCCCACACTGCTGTATGGTGCACCAGTTTTTCGTCATCTGACGTATACGACAGCTCGGCGACTCCAACAATTCCAAAACGGTATACTGATAAAAGTAGTCAGAGGTACTTCATTCGAGCAGCGGAGCAACAGTGAGCTTCACAAGGTCTTTGAGCTGCCTACGGTGGATGAATTCATTTACCGTAGACAGATCAAATTGTTCGACAATTAAAGTGTCACTCACGAGTAACTTTAGTAGAAAATGTTTATTTATAAAAATACAACGGTACAGACAATATAATGACTGGGGAGAAGGTAAATAATTACATATGAGTAGAATATGTACAAGAGTTACAAGTGAAATACATTGAGAGCGTAGAATGCAGAGCTTATATACTACTTATCCTAAGATAAGTTACAGATAAGATAGAATAGCTTGATTAAGGGTACAATGGGGCTTTATCTCCTCCCTGACGAAATCTGAAGTCCCTTCAGCATGATGGTTTTGTTGGTAAAACCCAAGGGTTGTATGCTTCTGGGGTTGTGGGTTGCATCATTATGTGTTCTTGATGAGGAGAATTTTGATTACGTGAGGTACGTTTGGTATATACTGAGTATACATGGTTTAAAATCAAATAAATAGTACAAATAAAGGTGAAATAAGTTACATAATGAAGATATTGATGGATCATTGTGCCATCAGTATCTAGTTCTTCTAATACAATATTTTGTGTGGTAGGTATTTCAAGTTGGGAAAAGGAGATGTTGAGGGGTTGGATAGTGTTTGATATCATTATATTATTTGAAATAAGAGAGGATTCTACGCTAAGATACTTATGTTTAGATAATTCGATAAAGGAATCATTATTAGCTAATTTAACTAGAGATGTTAAAGGAAGGAACACTGGGTGCGGTGTAATTCCTCTATATGTTATATAAGTAATATTAAAAGTTATAAAATAGCCAATTTCGTCAATATATCGAATAAATGGTTTAGAATTAGTGTTAGTGGTTATACATTGGCTATAATTATTATGGATTAATCCTAAAATACATTGATTATAGATTTGTCTATGTGTATTACAATAATAATTTTTATTTACAAAGGTACAATTTCCTATAATAATGCTTTTATCAGAAAACATAATTTGTTTATGAGGTGTTAGAGTAGTAATTAACTGTTTTTTGTGTAATATCGGTACTGGCTGTAGGTATAATGTATTGTATTCTTTATCTTTAAGAGGCAATGAAATTATATAGTGTATAATGTTATTGTGTAAAGAGCAACTTATCTTACTAAGTTGCCAGATGGTTTCAAGCGATGTTGATACAAGGTGTATATCATTTAGTTGTGCGATATCTTCAACTGTAACAATACTAGAGTGTGGGATTCCTAATTTACATAATTCTAAAGAATTTTCCAGGTCTAATACACGGGTTATAAAGTAATTGAGTATGTTATAAAGTTCATTTAAATGAAAAGGTATATGCTAGTTTGTTCGTGGAGTTAATTATTTCTGAGAGTCTTTTGTTATTTTTGTTTAATAGTTGTATATCCTGTTTGAATGTATTAGTTAGGCGTTGGTTGATTTTCATATCTTTCGCAATATTGTTTTCTATGTGATAGGCATTAGTTTGGAGGTTATTAATTATTTTATCGTATCTCTCTTTATCAGTTGAATCCATGTTACCTGTGATCCAATTGATAGCAGTACCTAGTCCGTTCACTAGTCCCCATTTATGTCTTGTAGGTTTTGGAATAGTAATAGGAGTTATTTTGTTTTTTAAGAATTTGATTTGATTTATTATTAGTTTTTGATTTTTGTAGTCTCCAAAATGATAGAATTCTTCCTCAGTCGAGGTTATTTCGTCTAGTAAAACAGAAAAGTTAAGGTAATGTACTATATCATAATATGAAGTGTAGATTTTTTTTTTTTTTTTTTCCCTAAACCCCTTGAATTTATACAATGAAAAATATTTAATAAGATACTTTGCAAATTTCTCCTTATCCTGCTATGCACAGATGCATTTGAAGGAGTTCGTGTTACTCAACAATACAGATTGTGGTTAATAGGAAAATACTATGAAATACAAATCTAGGTGATGGGGCTCACCTTCAGTTAAAAAATGGGAGAAAAAACTTACAAACTAAAAACTATACCTAGAACCTAAAACTAAAGCGTTCCAGCCACGACAGCGTCCTGCCATCGATGGGGGAACGGAGCGGGGGTTATATTGTTAAACGGGTTTGTCAGGTATTTCAGTGAGTCGAAAAATTTTATATGTCTACGTTGAATGAATTTATCCACCGTAGGCAGACCAAAGATATCGTGAAGCTCACTATTGCTCCGCACCTCGAACGAAGTACCTCTGACCACTTTCATCAGTATACCGTTTTGGAATTGTTGGAGTTTCTTAGCTGTCGTATATGTGAGATAACGAAACAGCGGTGCACCATACTGCAGAGTAGGCCTGAGTATGCTCTTGTAAATCAGTAGCTTGAGACGCAGTGATAGATTGGGGGAAGTCAATAAGTGCGTAAGCCGGTAAGACTTCGTGCGTGTTAGCTTCAACTTCTTCGCAAAATGGTTACTAAAACGGAGGTGTCTGTCCATTTAATTTCTATTAATGTTTTTTCTAAATCATCACTCCATGGATATGCTGTTTCTATAAAATATTGGAATTCATTAAAAGGTCTTTCCAGCCTTATGTTTTGTTTCCCTCGCTGTATAAATTTGATGTTTTTCTACATTTACTGGTTTTCCTGCCTCCATTATCCATATTGGTTGGTTGGGAGACTCCTGGGAGTGGATGGCTGTCACAGCTGACATGGCTTCTTGCCTGTCTTCTTGTTTGTTCTCTTTTCCTATTTCGTCAAATTCTTCTAGAAATCTGTCTAGATCTGGCGATGTTACTGTCATAGCTGCGACTTCCTTCAAAGCTTTGTTTATGTCTGATTCTTCTACATCCATCTCTTCATTAATGACATTAACGTCATCTTCTTTAATTTCGATTCTGCTTAGTGCATCTGCTACATGGTTGGTCTTTCCGTCTATATGTTTTATGTCAAACTCGAAATCAGATAACTTAAGTATCCACTTCATTAATCTGGTGTTCGGGTTTTTCATTGAGTGCAGTTTATGATCGGTATGTATAGTAATTTTTTTCCCAAATAAGTATGGTTTAAAATAATTACATGCATAAACTATTGCCAATAATTCTCGTTCTATAGTTGAGTAGTTCTGTTCTGGTTTAGATAATGTGCGTGAAGCGTAGGTGATGGGGTGATCCCTCCCCTCCGAGATTTGAGATATTACTGCTCCGACAGCATTTATACTGGCGTCTGTTGTTAAGACAAAAGGTTTGTTCCAATCTGGGAATTGCAGTATCGGTGCATTTACAAGATGGGTAATTAATGTCTCGAAAGCTTCTTTATATAGTTCTGGATTCGTTATAGTATCATTTTTTAATGCAAGGGTTAATGGTTTGGCCTATATGTGCGTAACTGTGGATGAATTTCCTATAATAAACTGTCATTCCTAAAAACTGTTTGATTTCTTTTTGTGTCTTCGGTAGAGGAAATTTCTCAATGGCTGATACTTCTTCAGGACTTGTTTTGAGTCCTTATGTTGAAATTATAAAGCCGAGAAACGGAAGTTCTGTTTTGAGAAACTCAGGTTTATCTAATTGAAGAGACAGGGAGTGATCGCGAAGTTTAGAAAATACGGTTTCTAAATGTTGTAAATGTTCAGGAATGCTATTTGAATAGATAATTATATCATCCATGTACACAAGGGTGTTAGGATGTTAGCTACTCATCTTTATATTCATGGCCCGCTGAAAAGAAGGAGGTGCATTACAAAGACCAAATGCGCAGGAATTCGTAGTGACCATACTCCGTGGAAAAGGCTGTTTTAGGAATCGATTCCGGTTCCATCTCGATTTGGTGGAATCCTGATGCTAAATCAAGGGTAGAAAAAATTTTCGAGTTTGGTTATTTCATCTTGAACAGCTTGTTTGTATTGTTGTGGGAATCGATAATTTCTAGTATAAATGGGTTTATCTGTTTTAAGTATAATATAATGTTTCAACAGATTAGTAGATTTGAGAGGGTCACTTTCTCCTTTTATTATTTGAGGGTATTTAGCGATAAGTTTGACTAGATTGTTCATATCAGTTTCTTTCATGTGGTCCTTTCTGATCAATTGTTTAATTCTTTTTTCCCTGTTACTGTCTTCTAGATTGTCTATCATATTTATTTCATTAACAATTAGTTTTAATGATAACAATTAGTGTTAGCTTACCGTTTCTTATCTTAATTGTATTATTTAATAATGTTATCTCGTCAATGTTACATTTCAAATGACAATTTAATTCCTTCATTGATGCATATCCTAATAATAGATTGAATTTTTCACTGAAAGGAAACATGTGGTATTTTATGAGTAATTCTTCATTTAGTCCTAATCTTGGAGCAAGGTCTAACTTTAAAGTTTTCGTACCCTTTTCGCGTCCCGTAGGTGTTTTAATGAATACTTCTGAATCCAGAGGAGTTCCTTCAGGTATTGAATCTGGCGTTATGTAATTTTTTGAGGATCCCGTATCTAGTAAGCATGTTTCATTTATTTTGTCGTTAAATTGTGGTAGTTGTTCGGTGATATTTAATTGATATTCGGGTCTGGCGGCATTTTGCCTAAGTCTAAAAAATGGTCAAATTTAGTGGTTAATTCTTCAATTTTATTTTCTAACCTTTGAATTTCCGAGCTTTCATCAATATGATTAATATGTTGGTTATTAGGTCTTACAGTTCTCATTGAAACCGTGTTTTGAGAATTTACATTAACTGGACCAGTGGGAAATGGCGTCCTGGGCTGTTGTTGCCAGTTAGGCCAGGTAGCTGGTTGTTATTTGTGTCCGAATTTTTGTTCTGATGTGTCAATGTGTGAAGGTTTCCAGTTTCCGTATCGCGATAATTGAGTGCCTCGACCACGGGCGATTCCCGAAGAGAGGGGAGCTCAGACTCATTCCGAAGGGAACCGACCGGGACCTAACAGCTACCAAGTCCTGGAGAGACTCATGCACACGGCGTTGCGGCAGACATTCGAGAAGGCGGAACACCCAAGACAGTACGGCTCCTACAAGGGTAGGAGCACAGCTGATGCCTTGGACAAGATCAGGGACGACATGGCGACTCGCTCCAAGTACGCGCTGCTGGTCACATTTGACATCTCCTCTGCTTTTGACAGGGTGTGGTGGCCCTACGTCATGAGGGAATTACAGGAGCTGGAAGCCCCGAGTAATCTGTATGAACTCGTGGGCAGCTACCTTAGTGGACGTAGGGCGGTCATCAGAGGAGTGTCCTACGACGTCGAAGCACCGGTGGAGCGAGGGTGTCCCCAAGGCTCAGTCCTCGGCCCTGCCCTTTGGAAGTTAGTTTTTAACAAGGTCCTCGTGACCCTGGAAGAGCGTGGATTCCCCACGGTGGCATACGTGGACGACCTTGCAGCGACCATCGTGGGGAATTTACGAGCCGAGGTTGTAAGAAGAGCGTGCGCCTGTGCCACTTTGGTCAAGGAGTGGTGTGCCGGAATGAAGATGACCATGGCTGGGGAGAAAACAACTGCGACATTGATACGAGGCAAGATGGACCGTGCTCACCCTTTGTGGTTGGAAATAGAAGGAAGAAGAGTTAGGGTGGGCACGGAAGTGACGTACCTGGGGGTGAGACTGGGGAAAAGATTAAGCCTTGCTCCCCACATCGAATACCTGGGAGACAGGGTTGTTGCAGTGACCAACTCCTTTGCGAGGATAGGGGGGGGGGGGCGATGTGGGGGTCAGGTTCCCAGTCTCAAGAACCCTCTACCAAGCAGTCATTGTGGGAATTATTAAGTACGCTTCGCAGTCATGGTCGGCGCACCTGAACAAGGGGCAGACGCACGCCCTGAAGAGGATACAGAGAGCGGCTTTGGCAAGGATCACGAGGTCCTATAGGACGGAGTCTCAGAACGCGGTGGAGGTATTGGGAGCGGCGGCACCAGTAGATCTGGTCCTCCTGGAGCAGCGCCTCAGGTTGAAGATGAAGAGAGGGCATATTGAAGATCTTCCACCTCCCCTACGGAGAAGAATTGAGGAAGAGCCCGGGAGGTGGAAGGCTCTCATAGCGGAATGGACGATTGAGGCCTGGGGTGCCAGGTGGACTGGCACGACCAAGGGGAGCACCCTGAGGAAGTACTTCCCCTCAGTCCAGGACAGGCTGAGGGCAAGTTGGGTCTCCCCGGATTACTGGGTGTCACAAGTACTAACAGGACACGGGGGATTTCGTGCCAGGCTGTACGAATACAAGAGGGCAAAAAGCAGGTCCTGCCCTCACTGCGGAGGGGATGACACTGCGGATCACGTCGTGCTCTCTTGTTATGCATTGGAACCGGCCAGAGCACGGCTGCTCCGCACGATAGGGGAGTATAGTCTGGACGAGTCCGACCTGCCGTTGCTCGTGAACGACGAAGCGAGATACACCGCGTTCTGCAGATTCGTCGGGGAGTGGAAAAGATTGCAAGGCTCCGGGCATTTTAGCATATCCAGGGGGTTGGCGCGGGGTGAGCGGTCGTGTCTTCGGAGAAAGGCTCACCCGAAGCCATCGTTGTATCGCCGGTTCCTGGAGAGCTCAGTGTAAATATAGATTAAAGGTAGGGCTTAGCAGAAGATAGTTAGATATAAGCTTAGCTGTAGGTATAGAGGGTGCACACCTCATGTACATATAGCTTTAAGTATAGGTTAAGTAGAACACGGATCTACAAATGTAAATAGTAATAATATAGAATAAGGTAACTAGCTATAAGGATTAAAAAAAAAAAAAAATTGTATATAGCTAGTTCAGGATTTGATATTATATTGGCAGAAGTGTTTACTTGTTTCTTTTCTCTTTGTTTTGGTTTTATCATGTCTTTTTTTTTAATTTTAATTTTTTCTTTTGTTTTGTTTGTTTGGTTTGTTGTTTTATTATTTTATTTTGATTTGAGAAATAAATGGAACAAAAAAAGAATAACCGAAGGTGCGCTGACCGGTGCAACAATCCCATTGCACCGGAATACGCGCACCACAGTCGTATTCCGGTGCAATGGGATTGTTGCACCGGTCAGCGCACCACAGGCTACGTAACCCCACGATCCCGCTTCACGGGCTTGTGGGGCAAGCCCGTTTGAGGCTCAGCCTCAGGAAGGGCGGGGAAAAAAAAAAAAAAAAAAGTTTCCGTATCGCGGTCGGAAATGTCCACTATCTTCATATCGGGGTCTGTAATGTCCACTATCTTCATATCGGGGTCTGTAATGTCCACTGTCTTCATATCGGGGTCTGTAATGTCCCCTATCTTCATATCGGGGTCTGTAATGTCCCCTATCTTCATATCGGGGTCTGTAATGTCCGCTATCTTCATATCGGGGTCTGTAATGTCCGCTATCTTCATATCGGGGTCTGTAATGTCCCCTATCTTCATATCGGGGTCTGTAATGTCCGCTATCTTCATATCGGGGTCTGTAATGTCCCCTATCTTCATATCGGGGTCTGTAATGTCCGCTATCTTCATATCGGGGTCTGTAATGTCCGCTATCTTCATATCGGGGTCTGTAATGTCCGCTATCTTCATATCGGGGTCTGTAATGTCCCCTATCTTCATATCGGGGTCTGTAATGTCCGCTATCTTCATATCGGGGTCTGTAATGTCCCCTATCTTCATATCGGGGTCTGTAATGTCCGCTATCTTCATATCGGGGTCTGTAATGTCCCCTATCTTCATATCGGGGTCTGTAATGTCCGCTATCTTCATATCGGGGTCTGTAATGTCCGCTATCTTCATATCGGGGTCTGTAATGTCCCCTATCTTCATATCGGGGTCTGTAATGTCCCCTATCTTCATATCGGGGTCTGTAATGTCCCCTATCTTCATATCGGGGCCTGTAATGTCCCCTATCTTCATATCGGGGCCTGTAATGTCCCCTATCTTCATATCGGGGTCTGTAATGTCCGCTATCTTCATATCGGGGTCTGTAATGTCCCCTATCTTCATATCGGGGTCTGTAATGTCCCCTATCTTCATATCGGGGTCTGTAATGTCCCCTATCTTCATATCGGGGTCTGTAATGTCCCCCTGTAATGTCCCCTATCTTCATATCGGGGCCTGTAATGTCCCCTATCTTCATATCGGGGTCTGTAATGTCCGCTATCTTCATATCGGGGTCTGTAATGTCCCCTATCTTCATATCGGGGTCTGTAATGTCCCCTATCTTCATATCGGGGTCTGTAATGTCCCCTATCTTCATATCGGGGTCTGTAATGTCCCCTATCTTCATATCGGGGTCTGTAATGTCCCCTATCTTCATATCGGGGTCTGTAATGTCCGCTATCTTCATATCGGGGTCTGTAATGTCCGCTATCTTCATATCGGGGTCTGTAATGTCCCCTATCTTCATATCGGTGTCTGTAATGTCCCCTATCTTCATATCGGGGTCTGTAATGTCCGCTATCTTCATATCGGGGTCTGTAATGTCCCCTATCTTCATATCGGGGTCTGTAATGTCCGCTATCTTCATATCGGGGTCTGTAATGTCCGCTATCTTCATATCGGGGTCTGTAATGTCCGCTATCTTCATATCGGGGTCTGTAATGTCCCCTATCTTCATATCGGGGTCTGTAATGTCCCCTATCTTCATATCGGGGTCTGTAATGTCCGCTATCTTCATATCGGGGTCTGTAATGTCCGCTATCTTCATATCGGGGTCTGTAATGTCCCCTATCTTCATATCGGTGTCTGTAATGTCCCCTATCTTCATATCGGGGTCTGTAATGTCCCCTATCTTCATATCGGGATCTGTAATGTCCCCTATCTTCATATCGGGGTCTGTAATGTCCGCTATCTTCATATCGGGGTCTGTAATGTCCCCTATCTTCATATCGGGGTCTGTAATGTCCCCTATCTTCATATCGGGGTCTGTAATGTCCGTTATCTTCATATCGGGGTCTGTAATGTCCGCTATCTTCATATCGGGGTCTGTAATGTCCCCTATCTTCATATCGGGGTCTGTAATGTCCGCTATCTTCATATCGGGGTCTGTAATGTCCGCTATCTTCATATCGGGGTCTGTAATGTCCCCTATCTTCATATCGGGGTCTGTAATGTCCCCTATCTTCATATCGGGGTCTGTAATGTCCCCTATCTTCATATCGGGGTCTGTAATGTCCCCTATCTTCATATCGGGGTCTGTAATGTCCCCTATCTTCATATCGGGGTCTGTAATGTCCCCTATCTTCATATCGGGGTCTGTAATGTCCGCTATCTTCATATCGGGGTCTGTAATGTCCGCTATCTTCATATCGGGGTCTGTAATGTCCCCTATCTTCATATCGGGGTCTGTAATGTCCCCTATCTTCATATCGGGGTCTGTAATGTCCGCTATCTTCATATCGGGGTCTGTAATGTCCCCTATCTTCATATCGGGGTCTGTAATGTCCCCTATCTTCATATCGGGGTCTGTAATGTCCGCTATCTTCATATCGGGGTCTGTAATGTCCGCTATCTTCATATCGGGGTCTGTAATGTCCGCTATCTTCATATCGGGGTCTGTAATGTCCCCTATCTTCATATCGGGGTCTGTAATGTCCGCTATCTTCATATCGGGGTCTGTAATGTCCGCTATCTTCATATCGGGGTCTGTAATGTCCCCTATCTTCATATCGGGGTCTGTAATGTCCGCTATCTTCATATCGGGGTCTGTAATGTCCGCTATCTTCATATCGGGGTCTGTAATGTCCCCTATCTTCATATCGGGGTCTGTAATGTCCCCTATCTTCATATCGGGGTCTGTAATGTCCGCTATCTTCATATCGGGGTCTGTAATGTCCGCTATCTTCATATCGGGGTCTGTAATGTCCGCTATCTTCATATCGGGGTCTGTAATGTCCCCTATCTTCATATCGGGGTCTGTAATGTCCCCTATCTTCATATCGGGGTCTGTAATGTCCCCTATCTTCATATCGGGGTCTGTAATGTCCCCTATCTTCATATCGGGGTCTGTAATGTCCCCTATCTTCATATCGGGGTCTGTAATGTCCCCTATCTTCATATCGGGGTCTGTAATGTCCCCTATCTTCATATCGGGGTCTGTAATGTCCCCTATCTTCATATCGGGGTCTGTAATGTCCGCTATCTTCATATCGGGGTCTGTAATGTCCGCTATCTTCATATCGGGGTCTGTAATGTCCGCTATCTTCATATCGGGGTCTGTAATGTCCGCTATCTTCATATCGGGGTCTGTAATGTCCGCTATCTTCATATCGGGGTCTGTAATGTCCGCTATCTTCATATCGGGGTCTGTAATGTCCGCTATCTTCATATCGGGGTCTGTAATGTCCCCTATCTTCATATCGGGGTCTGTAATGTCCCCTATCTTCATATCGGGGTCTGTAATGTCCCCCTGTAATGTCCCCTATCTTCATATCGGGGCCTGTAATGTCCCCTATCTTCATATCGGGGCCTGTAATGTCCCCTATCTTCATATCGGGGTCTGTAATGTCCGCTATCTTCATATCGGGGTCTGTAATGTCCCCTATCTTCATATCGGGGTCTGTAATGTCCCCTATCTTCATATCGGGGTCTGTAATGTCCCCTATCTTCATATCGGGGTCTGTAATGTCCCCTATCTTCATATCGGGGTCTGTAATGTCCGCTATCTTCATATCGGGGTCTGTAATGTCCTCTATCTTCATATCGGGGTCTGTAATGTCCCCTATCTTCATATCGGGGTCTGTAATGTCCCCTATCTTCATATCGGGGTCTGTAATGTCCGCTATCTTCATATCGGGGTCTGTAATGTCCCCTATCTTCATATCGGTGTCTGTAATGTCCCCTATCTTCATATCGGGGTCTGTAATGTCCCCTATCTTCATATCGGGATCTGTAATGTCCCCTATCTTCATATCGGGGTCTGTAATGTCCGCTATCTTCATATCGGGGTCTGTAATGTCCCCTATCTTCATATCGGGGTCTGTAATGTCCCCTATCTTCATATCGGGGTCTGTAATGTCCGCTATCTTCATATCGGGGTCTGTAATGTCCCCTATCTTCATATCGGGGTCTGTAATGTCCCCTATCTTCATATCGGGGTCTGTAATGTCCGCTATCTTCATATCGGGGTCTGTAATGTCCCCTATCTTCATATCGGGGTCTGTAATGTCCCCTATCTTCATATCGGGGTCTGTAATGTCCGCTATCTTCATATCGGGGTCTGTAATGTCCGCTATCTTCATATCGGGGTCTGTAATGTCCCCTATCTTCATATCGGGGTCTGTAATGTCCCCTATCTTCATATCGGGGTCTGTAATGTCCCCTATCTTCATATCGGGGTCTGTAATGTCCCCTATCTTCATATCGGGGTCTGTAATGTCCCCTATCTTCATATCGGGGTCTGTAATGTCCCCTATCTTCATATCGGGGTCTGTAATGTCCGCTATCTTCATATCGGGGTCTGTAATGTCCGCTATCTTCATATCGGGGTCTGTAATGTCCGCTATCTTCATATCGGGGTCTGTAATGTCCCCTATCTTCATATCGGGGTCTGTAATGTCCCCTATCTTCATATCGGGGTCTGTAATGTCCGCTATCTTCATATCGGGGTCTGTAATGTCCGCTATCTTCATATCGGGGTCTGTAATGTCCGCTATCTTCATATCGGGGTCTGTAATGTCCCCTATCTTCATATCGGGGTCTGTAATGTCCGCTATCTTCATATCGGGGTCTGTAATGTCCGCTATCTTCATATCGGGGTCTGTAATGTCCCCTATCTTCATATCGGGGTCTGTAATGTCCGCTATCTTCATATCGGGGTCTGTAATGTCCGCTATCTTCATATCGGGGTCTGTAATGTCCCCTATCTTCATATCGGGGTCTGTAATGTCCCCTATCTTCATATCGGGGTCTGTAATGTCCCCTATCTTCATATCGGGGTCTGTAATGTCCGCTATCTTCATATCGGGGTCTGTAATGTCCGCTATCTTCATATCGGGGTCTGTAATGTCCGCTATCTTCATATCGGGGTCTGTAATGTCCCCTATCTTCATATCGGGGTCTGTAATGTCCGCTATCTTCATATCGGGGTCTGTAATGTCCGCTATCTTCATATCGGGGTCTGTAATGTCCCCTATCTTCATATCGGGGTCTGTAATGTCCGCTATCTTCATATCGGGGTCTGTAATGTCCGCTATCTTCATATCGGGGTCTGTAATGTCCCCTATCTTCATATCGGGGTCTGTAATGTCCCCTATCTTCATATCGGGGTCTGTAATGTCCCCTATCTTCATATCGGGGTCTGTAATGTCCGCTATCTTCATATCGGGGTCTGTAATGTCCCCTATCTTCATATCGGGGTCTGTAATGTCCCCTATCTTCATATCGGGGTCTGTAATGTCCCCTATCTTCATATCGGGGTCTGTAATGTCCCCTATCTTCATATCGGGGTCTGTAATGTCCCCTATCTTCATATCGGGGTCTGTAATGTCCGCTATCTTCATATCGGGGTCTGTAATGTCCGCTATCTTCATATCGGGGTCTGTAATGTCCGCTATCTTCATATCGGGGTCTGTAATGTCCGCTATCTTCATATCGGGGTCTGTAATGTCCGCTATCTTCATATCGGGGTCTGTAATGTCCGCTATCTTCATATCGGGGTCTGTAATGTCCGCTATCTTCATATCGGGGTCTGTAATGTCCGCTATCTTCATATCGGGGTCTGTAATGTCCGCTATCTTCATATCGGGGTCTGTAATGTCCGCTATCTTCATATCGGGGTCTGTAATGTCCCCTATCTTCATATCGGGGTCTGTAATGTCCGCTATCTTCATATCGGGGTCTGTAATGTCCCCTATCTTCATATCGGGGTCTGTAATGTCCGCTATCTTCATATCGGGGTCTGTAATGTCCCCTATCTTCATATCGGGGTCTGTAATGTCCGCTATCTTCATATCGGGGTCTGTAATGTCCGCTATCTTCATATCGGGGTCTGTAATGTCCGCTATCTTCATATCGGGGTCTGTAATGTCCGCTATCTTCATATCGGGGTCTGTAATGTCCGCTATCTTCATATCGGGGTCTGTAATGTCCGCTATCTTCATATCGGGGTCTGTAATGTCCGCTATCTTCATATCGGGGTCTGTAATGTCCGCTATCTTCATATCGGGGTCTGTAATGTCCGCTATCTTCATATCGGGGTCTGTAATGTCCGCTATCTTCATATCGGGGTCTGTAATGTCCGCTATCTTCATATCGGGGTCTGTAATGTCCCCTATCTTCATATCGGGGTCTGTAATGTCCCCTATCTTCATATCGGGGTCTGTAATGTCCCCTATCTTCATATCGGGGTCTGTAAAGTCCCCTATCTTCATATCGGGGTCTGTAATGTCCGCTATCTTCATATCGGGGTCTGTAATGTCCGCTATCTTCATATCGGGGTCTGTAATGTCCCCTATATTCATATCGGGGTCTGTAATGTCCCCTATCTTCATATCGGGGTCTGTAATGTCCCCTATCTTCATATCGGGGTCTGTAATGTCCCCTATCTTCATATCGGGGTCTGTAATGTCCCCTATCTTCATATCCGGGTCTGTAATGTCCCCTATCTTCATATCGGGGTCTGTATTGTCCCCTATCTTCATATCGGGGCCTGTAATGTCCCCTATCTTCATATCGGGGTCTGTAATGTCCCCTATCTTCATATCGGGGTCTGTAATGTCCGCTATCTTCATATCGGGGTCTGTAATGTCCCCTATCTTCATATCGGGGTCTGTAATGTCCCCTATCTTCATATCGGGGTCTGTAATGTCCCCTATCTTCATATCGGGGTCTGTAATGTCCCCCTGTAATGTCCCCTATCTTCATATCGGGGCCTGTAATGTCCCCTATCTTCATATCGGGGCCTGTAATGTCCCCTATCTTCATATCGGGGTCTGTAATGTCCGCTATCTTCATATCGGGGTCTGTAATGTCCCCTATCTTCATATCGGGGTCTGTAATGTCCCCTATCTTCATATCGGGGTCTGTAATGTCCCCTATCTTCATATCGGGGTCTGTAATGTCCCCTATCTTCATATCGGGGTCTGTAATGTCCGCTATCTTCATATCGGGGTCTGTAATGTCCTCTATCTTCATATCGGGGTCTGTAATGTCCCCTATCTTCATATCGGTGTCTGTAATGTCCCCTATCTTCATATCGGGGTCTGTAATGTCCCCTATCTTCATATCGGGGTCTGTAATGTCCCCTATCTTCATATCGGGGTCTGTAATGTCCCCTATCTTCATATCGGGGTCTGTAATGTCCCCTATCTTCATATCGGGGTCTGTAATGTCCCCTATCTTCATATCGGGGCCTGTAATGTCCCCTATCTTCATATCGGGGTCTGTAATGTCCGCTATCTTCATATCGGGGTCTGTAATGTCCCCTATCTTCATATCGGGGTCTGTAATGTCCGCTATCTTCATATCGGGGTCTGTAATGTCCCCTATCTTCATATCGGGGTCTGTAATGTCCGCTATCTTCATATCGGGGTCTGTAATGTCCGCTATCTTCATATCGGGGTCTGTAATGTCCCCTATCTTCATATCGGGGTCTGTAATGTCCCCTATCTTCATATCGGGGTCTGTAATGTCCGCTATCTTCATATCGGGGTCTGTAATGTCCCCTATCTTCATATCGGGGTCTGTAATGTCCGCTATCTTCATATCGGGGTCTGTAATGTCCCCTATCTTCATATCGGGGTCTGTAATGTCCCCTATCTTCATATCGGGGTCTGTAATGTCCCCTATCTTCATATCGGGGTCTGTAATGTCCCCTATCTTCATATCGGGGTCTGTAATGTCCCCTATCTTCATATCGGGGTCTGTAATGTCCGCTATCTTCATATCGGGGTCTGTAATGTCCCCTATCTTCATATCGGGGTCTGTAATGTCCCCTATCTTCATATCGGGGTCTGTAATGTCCGCTATCTTCATATCGGGGTCTGTAATGTCCGCTATCTTCATATCGGGGTCTGTAATGTCCCCTATCTTCATATCGGGGTCTGTAATGTCCCCTATCTTCATATCGGGGTCTGTAATGTCCCCTATCTTCATATCGGGGTCTGTAATGTCCCCTATCTTCATATCGGGGTCTGTAATGTCCCCTATCTTCATATCGGGGTCTGTAATGTCCCCTATCTTCATATCGGGGTCTGTAATGTCCGCTATCTTCATATCGGGGTCTGTAATGTCCCCTATCTTCATATCGGGGTCTGTAATGTCCCCCTGTAATGTCCCCTATCTTCATATCGGGGTCTGTAATGTCCGCTATCTTCATATCGGGGTCTGTAATGTCCGCTATCTTCATATCGGGGTCTGTAATGTCCCCTATCTTCATATCGGGGTCTGTAATGTCCCCTATCTTCATATCGGGGTCTGTAATGTCCCCTATCTTCATATCGGGGTCTGTAATGTCCCCTATCTTCATATCGGGGTCTGTAATGTCCCCTATCTTCATATCGGGGTCTGTAATGTCCGCTATCTTCATATCGGGGTCTGTAATGTCCGCTATCTTCATATCGGGGTCTGTAATGTCCGCTATCTTCATATCGGGGTCTGTAATGTCCGCTATCTTCATATCGGGGTCTGTAATGTCCGCTATCTTCATATCGGGGTCTGTAATGTCCGCTATCTTCATATCGGGGTCTGTAATGTCCCCTATCTTCATATCGGGGTCTGTAATGTCCGCTATCTTCATATCGGGGTCTGTAATGTCCCCTATCTTCATATCGGGGTCTGTAATGTCCGCTATCTTCATATCGGGGTCTGTAATGTCCCCTATCTTCATATCGGGGTCTGTAATGTCCCCTATCTTCATATCGGGGTCTGTAATGTCCGCTATCTTCATATCGGGGTCTGTAATGTCCGCTATCTTCATATCGGGGTCTGTAATGTCCCCTATCTTCATATCGGGGTCTGTAATGTCCGCTATCTTCATATCGGGGTCTGTAATTCCGCTATCTTCATATCGGGGTCTGTAATGTCCGCTATCTTCATATCGGGGTCTGTAATGTCCGCTATCTTCATATCGGGGTCTGTAATGTCCGCTATCTTCATATCGGGGTCTGTAATGTCCGCTATCTTCATATCGGGGTCTGTAATGTCCGCTATCTTCATATCGGGGTCTGTAATGTCCGCTATCTTCATATCGGGGTCTGTAATGTCCCCTATCTTCATATCGGGGTCTGTAATGTCCCCTATCTTCATATCGGGGTCTGTAATGTCCCCTATCTTCATATCGGGGTCTGTAATGTCCGCTATCTTCATATCGGGGTCTGTAATGTCCGCTATCTTCATATCGGGGTCTGTAATGTCCCCTATATTCATATCGGGGTCTGTAATGTCCCCTATCTTCATATCGGGGTCTGTAATGTCCCCTATCTTCATATCGGGGTCTGTAATGTCCCCTATCTTCATATCGGGGTCTGTAATGTCCCCTATCTTCATATCCGGGTCTGTAATGTCCCCTATCTTCATATCGGGGTCTGTATTGTCCCCTATCTTCATATCGGGGCCTGTAATGTCCCCTATCTTCATATCGGGGTCTGTAATGTCCCCTATCTTCATATCGGGGTCTGTAATGTCCGCTATCTTCATATCGGGGTCTGTAATGTCCCCTATCTTCATATCGGGGTCTGTAATGTCCCCTATCTTCATATCGGGGTCTGTAATGTCCCCTATCTTCATATCGGGGTCTGTAATGTCCCCCTGTAATGTCCCCTATCTTCATATCGGGGCCTGTAATGTCCCCTATCTTCATATCGGGGCCTGTAATGTCCCCTATCTTCATATCGGGGTCTGTAATGTCCGCTATCTTCATATCGGGGTCTGTAATGTCCCCTATCTTCATATCGGGGTCTGTAATGTCCCCTATCTTCATATCGGGGTCTGTAATGTCCCCTATCTTCATATCGGGGTCTGTAATGTCCCCTATCTTCATATCGGGGTCTGTAATGTCCGCTATCTTCATATCGGGGTCTGTAATGTCCGCTATCTTCATTTCGGGGTCTGTAATGTCCCCTATCTTCATATCGGGGTCTGTAATGTCCCCTATCTTCATATCGGGGTCTGTAATGTCCGCTATCTTCATATCGGGGTCTGTAATGTCCGCTATCTTCATATCGGGGTCTGTAATGTCCCCTATCTTCATATCGGGGTCTGTAATGTCCGCTATCTTCATATCGGGGTCTGTAATGTCCGCTATCTTCATATCGGGGTCTGTAATGTCCCCTATCTTCATATCGGGGTCTGTAATGTCCCCTATCTTCATATCGGGGTCTGTAATGTCCCCTATCTTCATATCGGGGTCTGTAATGTCCCCTATCTTCATATCGGGGTCTGTAATGTCCCCTATCTTCATATCGGGGTCTGTAATGTCCCCTATCTTCATATCGGGGTCTGTAATGTCCCCTATCTTCATATCGGGGTCTGTAATGTCCGCTATCTTCATATCGGGGTCTGTAATGTCCGCTATCTTCATATCGGGGTCTGTAATGTCCCCTATCTTCATATCGGGGTCTGTAATGTCCCCTATCTTCATATCGGGGTCTGTAATGTCCGCTATCTTCATATCGGGGTCTGTAATGTCCCCTATCTTCATATCGGGGTCTGTAATGTCCCCTATCTTCATATCGGGGTCTGTAATGTCCGCTATCTTCATATCGGGGTCTGTAATGTCCGCTATCTTCATATCGGGGTCTGTAATGTCCGCTATCTTCATATCGGGGTCTGTAATGTCCCCTATCTTCATATCGGGGTCTGTAATGTCCGCTATCTTCATATCGGGGTCTGTAATGTCCGCTATCTTCATATCGGGGTCTGTAATGTCCCCTATCTTCATATCGGGGTCTGTAATGTCCGCTATCTTCATATCGGGGTCTGTAATGTCCCCTATCTTCATATCGGGGTCTGTAATGTCCCCTATCTTCATATCGGGGTCTGTAATGTCCCCTATCTTCATATCGGGGTCTGTAATGTCCCCTATCTTCATATCGGGGTCTGTAATGTCCGCTATCTTCATATCGGGGTCTGTAATGTCCGCTATCTTCATATCGGGGTCTGTAATGTCCGCTATCTTCATATCGGGGTCTGTAATGTCCCCTATCTTCATATCGGGGTCTGTAATGTCCGCTATCTTCATATCGGGGTCTGTAATGTCCGCTATCTTCATATCGGGGTCTGTAATGTCCCCTATCTTCATATCGGGGTCTGTAATGTCCGCTATCTTCATATCGGGGTCTGTAATGTCCCCTATCTTCATATCGGGGTCTGTAATGTCCCCCTGTAATGTCCCCTATCTTCATATCGGGGTCTGTAATGTCCGCTATCTTCATATCGGGGTCTGTAATGTCCGCTATCTTCATATCGGGGTCTGTAATGTCCCCTATCTTCATATCGGGGTCTGTAATGTCCCCTATCTTCATATCGGGGTCTGTAATGTCCCCTATCTTCATATCGGGGTCTGTAATGTCCCCTATCTTCATATCGGGGTCTGTAATGTCCGCTATCTTCATATCGGGGTCTGTAATGTCCGCTATCTTCATATCGGGGTCTGTAATGTCCGCTATCTTCATATCGGGGTCTGTAATGTCCGCTATCTTCATATCGGGGTCTGTAATGTCCGCTATCTTCATATCGGGGTCTGTAATGTCCGCTATCTTCATATCGGGGTCTGTAATGTCCGCTATCTTCATATCGGGGTCTGTAATGTCCCCTATCTTCATATCGGGGTCTGTAATGTCCGCTATCTTCATATCGGGGTCTGTAATGTCCCCTATCTTCATATCGGGGTCTGTAATGTCCGCTATCTTCATATCGGGGTCTGTAATGTCCCCTATCTTCATATCGGGGTCTGTAATGTCCCCTATCTTCATATCGGGGTCTGTAATGTCCGCTATCTTCATATCGGGGTCTGTAATGTCCGCTATCTTCATATCGGGGTCTGTAATGTCCCCTATCTTCATATCGGGGTCTGTAATGTCCGCTATCTTCATATCGGGGTCTGTAATTCCGCTATCTTCATATCGGGGTCTGTAATGTCCGCTATCTTCATATCGGGGTCTGTAATGTCCGCTATCTTCATATCGGGGTCTGTAATGTCCGCTATCTTCATATCGGGGTCTGTAATGTCCGCTATCTTCATATCGGGGTCTGTAATGTCCGCTATCTTCATATCGGGGTCTGTAATGTCCGCTATCTTCATATCGGGGTCTGTAATGTCCCCTATCTTCATATCGGGGTCTGTAATGTCCCCTATCTTCATATCGGGGTCTGTAATGTCCCCTATCTTCATATCGGGGTCTGTAATGTCCGCTATCTTCATATCGGGGTCTGTAATGTCCGCTATCTTCATATCGGGGTCTGTAATGTCCCCTATATTCATATCGGGGTCTGTAATGTCCCCTATCTTCATATCGGGGTCTGTAATGTCCCCTATCTTCATATCGGGGTCTGTAATGTCCCCTATCTTCATATCGGGGTCTGTAATGTCCCCTATCTTCATATCCGGGTCTGTAATGTCCCCTATCTTCATATCGGGGTCTGTATTGTCCCCTATCTTCATATCGGGGCCTGTAATGTCCCCTATCTTCATATCGGGGTCTGTAATGTCCCCTATCTTCATATCGGGGTCTGTAATGTCCGCTATCTTCATATCGGGGTCTGTAATGTCCCCTATCTTCATATCGGGGTCTGTAATGTCCCCTATCTTCATATCGGGGTCTGTAATGTCCCCTATCTTCATATCGGGGTCTGTAATGTCCCCCTGTAATGTCCCCTATCTTCATATCGGGGCCTGTAATGTCCCCTATCTTCATATCGGGGCCTGTAATGTCCCCTATCTTCATATCGGGGTCTGTAATGTCCGCTATCTTCATATCGGGGTCTGTAATGTCCCCTATCTTCATATCGGGGTCTGTAATGTCCCCTATCTTCATATCGGGGTCTGTAATGTCCCCTATCTTCATATCGGGGTCTGTAATGTCCCCTATCTTCATATCGGGGTCTGTAATGTCCGCTATCTTCATATCGGGGTCTGTAATGTCCGCTATCTTCATTTCGGGGTCTGTAATGTCCCCTATCTTCATATCGGGGTCTGTAATGTCCCCTATCTTCATATCGGGGTCTGTAATGTCCGCTATCTTCATATCGGGGTCTGTAATGTCCCCTATCTTCATATCGGGGTCTGTAATGTCCCCTATCTTCATATCGGGGCCTGTAATGTCCCCTATCTTCATATCGGGGTCTGTAATGTCCGCTATCTTCATATCGGGGTCTGTAATGTCCCCTATCTTCATATCGGGGTCTGTAATGTCCGCTATCTTCATATCGGGGTCTGTAATGTCCCCTATCTTCATATCGGGGTCTGTAATGTCCGCTATCTTCATATCGGGGTCTGTAATGTCCGCTATCTTCATATCGGGGTCTGTAATGTCCCCTATCTTCATATCGGGGTCTGTAATGTCCGCTATCTTCATATCGGGGTCTGTAATGTCCGCTATCTTCATATCGGGGTCTGTAATGTCCGCTATCTTCATATCGGGGTCTGTAATGTCCCCTATCTTCATATCGGGGTCTGTAATGTCCGCTATCTTCATATCGGGGTCTGTAATGTCCGCTATCTTCATATCGGGGTCTGTAATGTCCCCTATCTTCATATCGGGGTCTGTAATGTCCCCTATCTTCATATCGGGGTCTGTAATGTCCGCTATCTTCATATCGGGGTCTGTAATGTCCCCTATCTTCATATCGGGGTCTGTAATGTCCCCTATCTTCATATCGGGGTCTGTAATGTCCGCTATCTTCATATCGGGGTCTGTAATGTCCGCTATCTTCATATCGGGGTCTGTAATGTCCCCTATCTTCATATCGGGGTCTGTAATGTCCCCTATCTTCATATCGGGGTCTGTAATGTCCCCTATCTTCATATCGGGGTCTGTAATGTCCCCTATCTTCATATCGGGGTCTGTAATGTCCCCTATCTTCATATCGGGGTCTGTAATGTCCCCTATCTTCATATCGGGGCCTGTAATGTCCCCTATCTTCATATCGGGGTCTGTAATGTCCGCTATCTTCATATCGGGGTCTGTAATGTCCCCTATCTTCATATCGGGGTCTGTAATGTCCGCTATCTTCATATCGGGGTCTGTAATGTCCCCTATCTTCATATCGGGGTCTGTAATGTCCGCTATCTTCATATCGGGGTCTGTAATGTCCCCTATCTTCATATCGGGGTCTGTAATGTCCGCTATCTTCATATCGGGGTCTGTAATGTCCCCTATCTTCATATCGGGGTCTGTAATGTCCCCTATCTTCATATCGGGGTCTGTAATGTCCCCTATCTTCATATCGGGGTCTGTAATGTCCCCTATCTTCATATCGGGGTCTGTAATGTCCCCTATCTTCATATCGGGGTCTGTAATGTCCCCTATCTTCATATCGGGGCCTGTAATGTCCCCTATCTTCATATCGGGGCCTGTAATGTCCCCTATCTTCATATCGGGGTCTGTAATGTCCGCTATCTTCATATCGGGGTCTGTAATGTCCCCTATCTTCATATCGGGGCCTGTAATGTCCCCTATCTTCATATCGGGGTCTGTAATGTCCCCTATCTTCATATCGGGGTCTGTAATGTCCGCTATCTTCATATCGGGGTCTGTAATGTCCGCTATCTTCATATCGGGGTCTGTAATGTCCGCTATCTTCATATCGGGGTCTGTAATGTCCGCTATCTTCATATCGGGGTCTGTAATGTCCGCTATCTTCATATCGGGGTCTGTAATGTCCCCTATCTTCATATCGGGGTCTGTAATGTCCGCTATCTTCATATCGGGGTCTGTAATGTCCGCTATCTTCATATCGGGGTCTGTAATGTCCGCTATCTTCATATCGGGGTCTGTAATGTCCGCTATCTTCATATCGGGGTCTGTAATGTCCGCTATCTTCATATCGGGGTCTGTAATGTCCCCTATCTTCATATCGGGGTCTGTAATGTCCCCTATCTTCATATCGGGGTCTGTAATGTCCCCTATCTTCATATCGGGGTCTGTAATGTCCGCTATCCTCATATCGGGGTCTGTAATGTCCCCTATCTTCATATCGGGGTCTGTAATGTCCGCTATCTTCATATCGGGGTCTGTAATGTCCCCTATCTTCATATCGGGGTCTGTAATGTCCGCTATCTTCATATCGGGGTCTGTAATGTCCCCTATCTTCATATCGGGGCCTGTAATGTCCCCTATCTTCATATCGGGGTCTGTAATGTCCCCTATCTTCATATCGGGGCCTGTAATGTCCCCTATCTTCATATCGGGGTCTGTAATGTCCCCTATCTTCATATCGGGGTCTGTAATGTCCCCTATCTTCATATCGGGGTCTGTAATGTCCGCTATCTTCATATCGGGGCCTGTAATGTCCCCTATCTTCATATCGGGGTCTGTAATGTCCGCTATCTTCATATCGGGGTCTGTAATGTCCGCTATCTTCATATCGGGGTCTGTAATGTCCGCTATCTTCATATCGGGGTCTGTAATGTCCCCTATCTTCATATCGGGGTCTGTAATGTCCCCTATCTTCATATCGGGGTCTGTAATGTCCCCTATCGTCATATCGGGGTCTGTAATGTCCGCTATCTTCATATCGGGGTCTGTAATGTCCCCTATCTTCATATCGGGGTCTGTAATGTCCGCTATCTTCATATCGGGGTCTGTAATGTCCGCTATCTTCATATCGGGGTCTGTAATTTCCGCTCATATGTTGTAATAATAGTGTGAATCATTACTTATAATCTATTGTATTGTGCATGACATTTGAGATAAGTGTATTATGCTTTTAATCTCAAACTTAAAAATGACTTTTACCCTGATATTTTTTTAATTGAACTGGTTGGTACGATGTATTTATGTAATAATGAAATCTATCTGTCTTAATGTTAGTTGTTTAACCTGTAAATGTTTATAATATTGTTGATATATTTCTAAGTAGGGAATTTTATGCTATTCATAATGCCAAGTTTATCTGTTATTGTTATGTTACATTTAATGTTTTTGGGAGAAGAAGAAGAAGCGACATTGGTACGAACAAGTCACCTCACCATCTCTTCAAATATCTCTATAATAAATATATTTGCAATAATAGTCTCTAAATTGTTTTATAATAATGTTTATGAAATTTAAATTATCATTGTGATTATATAACATATTCAATGTATTATTTTATATGTACAAAATGCATTCCTATTATATTTCTTATTACTCAATATAATCTTTCTCTATCTTCTTCATGCCTTGTAACCCGTTTTGAAATCTTTCTTTTTTTACCTTTTAACAATGTTTATGTTTTTACCATAGAGCAGTTTTGTTTACTATAATTTTTCTATTTAGCCGCCGAAGGAAAGGCTCTGCTTCCATAGGAGGAACTTTGCTCTAAAAACTTTTTTCTATAAATAAATAAAATTGGTTTCATTTTATCTTGGAAGGCTGTCCCAAATTATTGTCTCCACCCCCATTAGCCACCATGTTTTTGCCTTTGTGAGACAAACCCTGAAGTTCTTAAATTTCCATATACCAAAATCTATCACTATACTA
This sequence comes from Acanthosoma haemorrhoidale, assembly GCA_930367205.1. Classification (NCBI taxonomy): domain Eukaryota; kingdom Metazoa; phylum Arthropoda; class Insecta; order Hemiptera; family Acanthosomatidae; genus Acanthosoma; species Acanthosoma haemorrhoidale. The sequence goes on along the minus strand of OV884014.1, from coordinate 114,763,930 downwards.
CTCAATGCTATAACTCAACAAGTGTTTAGCTGATAGACATTGTTTCCATGTACTAGTTACCTCAAACATAAACCTCTACATTATTAATGGCACACATTATCAAAATTTATTCACACGAGTTCCTCTGAAAAACTTTCCTCCAATAGAAGGTTCACCTTGTATATTTACCTGATACAATGAATGTCACTGCTGTATTTCAATCCTATTTCTGCAAAGAGTTTCAGTTGTTCAAATGTCAGGAAGGCCTCGTTTTTTTGAGTACCAAAAGCTTTTATATATCAAGCTGCTGTCATTAGAGTAGTTTTCGATAAAGTTTAAGATATCCATTTATTCGAATCAACTTACTTTACTTTATAATCAATCTAATTTTTGATTTGTGCCTGTTATTATAAATATGGATAATTGTGACATAATATGTTAATGAGTTGTGTTTGGTCATCTCTGTTGCCAAGTGATAAGCATGCCGACCACTCACTCTAAGGCATTTGTTCTCAACCTTACATTTGGTCAACTTGTTGACCACTCATTGAGCGGATTTGTAGCTCCCCCTTGTGAATTTTTTTCTATGGGGAAGGGTCTGAATGTGGTTCTCTTGCCTTCGTGAGGATACGACCCTGGCCTATTAATCAAGGATATCTTGACAAGGAATCTGTTACTGTGACAACCTTGCTCACCGAGATGTCATATTTTGAATATCAGTTGTTGATTTGCAGACAAAAAAAAATTTGTACTCCCAGAAAGTTTGAGGTTTTACAGTTTGTTCCGAGTATGTTTTTTAACTTGGTAAAAATATCTTTTATTATTAATTAATTTTTTATTCACACATTTCATATTTTTATTTATTGAAAATGATTTGTCGAAAGTGAACTTAATGTAATTGCTGCCATTATCATTTGAGTTATATTTAAAATAGATATGCATTGGACATAGGTAAAATTGATAGTGTTTTTCAACATTCATCTGGAATAAAGTTTTAATTTTTGAATACAGGTGGTATTAAAATACATACAAAACTAGCTATTATAACTTTTACAAATATAAAATTCTTATCATTTTAAGGGTATAAGATACTCATATGAAAAATTAGATTAAATATATCTAGGATATATTCATTAATAATAGATTATATCTTAATTTAACTAAATATTTATCTAAATAACATTAAGATTATGGTACAAAGCGAGGATAGAAATATATAAGGCAAAGTGCTTCCAATAGTAGTGGATATTCCCCCGGTCCCTGAAACAGAAATATTTGTACAGAATAAATTCATTATCATTCTTTTATTTCAATTTATTGTTGTTTCTTCCAAGAAAATTTTAAACAATAAACTGAAAAACTATTAATAACTCAGTTAGTAAAAAAACCAATTCACATTATGCCATTTAAAAATAAATAAAGGTTAGATCATCATGTAAAATAAATAAGTAAATAAATATCAATAAATAAAATAAAAGTTATGGTTGTTGGCAAAGTAGGGTGGGTTTAAGGAGTGGAATTGTGATTCAAAACGGGAATAATATTAAGTAGTTGAGGCTTTAAAACGTGAGCTGAAGTTGAAAAAACAAAACAATATTAAGCATTTAATGTGCTTCACACAATCTCGTAAATGAACAGTAAACCTGAATGAAAATTGCTGGGTGTTTGGCTTTAGCGTGAAAAGAACACTTTATTTTTCTACTTTAGTAACCAATTTTCAGAAACGCATCCATGGTGGATATTGTTATCACCTTGTTTTAACACAGCCTCTCCAATTTGATTTGTGTATGCTTGGCAGCTCTTATCCGTACCAGGAAGGCATAGTTGTCAGTCCAATCGGATCCTTGTACAAAAGAAGAGCGCATGTTGTTTTTCGTGGTAATAGCTTGCTCAAATACTCAGGATGAGCCTCATTTAGTTTTTTTTAAAACCTGTTCGATGTAATCTGGGTAGATCATTCTGGTGACTTTGTAGCAAAGTGTCATCAACATATGAACGTGTGTCCGGAAGAAGGGCCGCCTATGTCACGATTTTTTCAAAACTCAGGTTTTTGTCGAATAAAGGCCTATGTCAAGTGGTGTACGTATTGCCATGGTTATTAGTTGAAAAGGAAGCCGCTAGAGGTCAAGAGAATCACAATCGTTGAGAGAAATCACAAAACTTGAAGTGGAAGAAGGGCCTATGTTATCAGTTCATCACGACAGTTGCCACTCACCAACAACAATAACCTACGTTCGGTTATCATTTTGATTCCTAGTATCAGTTTTACGCGTGTTAATAATAAGTTATATTAATTCATAATGATATTATGATTATTAGCATCTACAAATTGGTATTCTGCGTGATTTTGAGGTTTTCTAGGTTCATGATTCGTGGACAAGTGATAAAGTTTTGTGTTTTATTGTCAGTGTAGTGATGAATATTTCGGAACGTACAATGGCTCATATGAATTTGTCACTTTCGGAAACGAGACATTTGAGTAGCGGAAAGAAACGTTCATTGAATGTAGATATGTGGAATGATAAGAAACAACAGGCTCTTCGAAATGCAGGCCAACAATACGTGAGTAAGCGTGGTAAAGGGAATGTGGTCCCGGCAAAGCAACTTCCTGTATCTAGACGAGGTTGCCTCCCCGAAATTTGCTCAAAACAAGGTTGTAGCACGATTTCACTGGACATGGTACACACCATGCATAGTCGGTTTTATAATCTAAATTACAACCAACAAACCCTTTTGTTGACAAAGTGCGTTAATATACGTGAACCTAAGTACAGGAGACCCGGAAAGAGTGATTCGACGTCAAAGAAGCTAGCAGCCTTTGATTACAACATTACTGGTAAGCCTGTGTGTTTGAAAACTCTGCTAAATACGTTTGAAGTTGGAAGAAAACGGATTCGTGTTATACAAGAAAAACTGAAAAAGGGGGAAATCGCACCAATGGATACAAGAGGATTTCATCTGAACCGACCACACGCAGTTCGACAGTGAAAAACGAAAACTGGTGAAGCTACACATTGAAAGCTTCCCAGTAATGGAAAACCACTATAGTAGAAACAGCTCACAAAAAAATGTGTTGAGTGTAGACTTGTCGGTCAAGAAGATGCACCGACTTTTTGTGGAGAAATACCCTGAAAGCGAGGTGTCCTACAGCCTATACAGAAAGATTTTTAACAGAGAATCCAAGTTGAGGTTTGGTTCTCCACGTTCCGACACTTGTAACCAATGCGACAAATTCTATGCAGAACTGATTTTGGCCTCCAATACTGGAGAAAGGGAACGGCTAGAAATTGAGAGTACAATACACCACATCCAGGCGGACAGTGCATACAAAACTCTGGCCGAAGATGGAAGGAACAAGAACTTCATAGCTTTGTGTGTTGATTTACAACAAGTTCTTTCCACGCCTGCATTTACTCATGCTGATATGTATTATCAACGTCAATATTCCTCTTATAATTTTGCTATCCACAATATGACAGCCGGTGTTGCAAGTATGTACTTATGGCATGAAGTACTCGCAAAACGGGGATCAAAGGAGATTGGTTCGTGCCTACTAGACTACATAAAAACTACGTATCGCACTCTTGGCCCAGGTGAAGAACGTAAGGTAATAATTTGGTCGGATCGATGCTGTGGGCAAAACAATAATAAGACAGTTCTCACGTTATATTGGTACCTAATTCAGTGTGGGTACTTCACAGAAGTGCACCAAAAGTTTATGGTCACTGGGCATAGTTTTTTGCCATGCGACCGTGATTTCGCTGTAATCGAACGGCGAAGAAAAATTCAAAAAGCTATTGTTCCTGGTGACTGGAAGGACATCATAGCATCTTCAAAAATTTCAAAGCCGTTCTTAATCACAGAGATGACTCAAGATAAATTCAGAGACATAGACGTGAATACTAGAACTTGTCTGAAAAAAAATGCCACATTCCAAATTACCAAGTACGTGTGGTATAAACTATGTAAGGATGACCCAACAACCCTGTATGCTAGGGAGTCCCATAACACACTGAGACCATGGAAAACATTCAGAATGTTCGACCCAACAGTTGGTATTCCGGTAATTCAAGATCTCCCGTTCCTTTACACAAGCCTGTTGCCCATTAGCAAGGAAAAGAAAAAAGATCTGCTTCAGATGACTACGTTTATGACTGATCCTACACATAAGCTATTTTATACATCTTTGCCTTCATTGTAGTAATTCAATGCATAATACTTACTTTACTATTTGCATATCTACTTCCTTTTCTTGTTCAATAAACGTTTGTATCATGGAAAATAGTTTGTTGTTGTTTCTGAGAATTTCCGTTTTTCCAAATGGAAGAAGGGCCTATGTCACTTTCGCTAATTTTTATTGCAAATACTATTAGGGATGTTTTAGTATTGAAGCTCTTGTAAAATTAGGAAAACGTGACATAGGCCCTTCTTCCGGACACACATTCATATGTTGCAATATAGTTGAAATGTTAGGTTGGCTGGACACGGAAAATGTTCATTTTCCTTAAATGGAGGGATAAGGATCTTAGGATTACTCCATATATCGAGGTTCAAAGTAGAAGTTAATAGTAGAAACTGAATTTTAAGGAATGATACCATTTATCCTTGTGAAATACACCCCAAACCCTTTCTTATTTACATATCACATTAAGAGAAGTACTAATATTCTGGTTGCTGATCATGTAAAAGCAATCATAACTCTGTTTTGACCTTTTCCACTTTTAGTTCCTGCACCCTTTTGCTTCCATTCCTCACCATATGTTTCATATTTGCATTAATACCCTTACTTTATTCGGTGGAAGTGTCTTATATAAAGTATCTTTCAAGAGTAATGAAAAAATCACACCAATCTTCATGGAATATAATTACATTAATCTACAATTGAGAAACTTTAATATCATTTATACATCAGGCACTTAACTCCAGAGCACAGGAACATCAATAAAATCCATGTTTTTACATTACTTTTGCTGTTATAGGTAAACTATTGTTAAAAAAAGCCTGCCATGGAAATGTTAGCAAGTTTACTTACTAAGGACTCAGCGTTAACGGCGATTGCGCCTACTACAACTAAAACCCAAGTGTTTACATTTTTCACAGAGATGTTGCAAATGTTCTTTATCCTGGTCGGACACATCCAATCCATCAGGTTTCTCCAATGGCGTCTGCAGTTAAAAATATTGAATTTATAATCAATTTGTTTAGTATAATATAAAATAATTACTTGAACTAGATATTCTATTCAACTTCACCTGTTTGTGAGGATAGACATTTATGTTACATTGAGTGCACTGTTGGCCCATGTCTGCCCAACTGTTCCCTGACATCCATAACCTTGAGCACTTGGGACATTTATATTCACCATAAACCCTCTTCTTTCCTTGGTACGGTGTCAATCCTTTGCCTGTTGACATTGCCTGGAAATTTGTTAAGCAGTTTAATCATTTATTGACTATGACATTGGTCCTACAGAATAAACTTAATTGTGATAATTATTAGTGTCATTGACTTTTTTAGTTAATGGAATAGGATTGTTTGGTACTAACCAGACCTTTGAGCCCTTGTAATTTATTATAAGAAACCTTTAGAAAAGTGGTACAAATATAAGGTGATATACCTTTAAGAGGTTTAACCAGATGTAGATAAGACTTTCCAGGAAACAGTACATTAGCATTAATGTTGACAAAAATATCTTAATCTTAAATATCTTAACAAATGGAAATAAAGAATAAAAAAATATTCATATAGAGTTAGTATTAGCTATTAAGGAATCTTCTAGTTTTGGCTAGGATACCAAAAGTAGGCTTTCAATTTCAGAAAAACAGAATGCCTCTAAAGAAAAATCAGTATAATAATAAGCAATACTTGATTGTTTTTTTCTTATAAATTGTTTTTGCTTATTTATTTGGCTACTTAATATAAGCCAATATCAAACTACCTGCACATAACTCGCCTACTCACGGGAATTGATTGAGCTGCAGATATCGAGGCTTGTTCCTATGTCCCACAGTGGTTCAAGTAATCGGAAAAATAATTCTGTTTTTACTATTGATAAGTACATTAGTTACCTAAAATATTTTAGTAATCGGAAAAAAAAAAAAATTTAAGTAGCCATTCAATTGCGATAATGTTTGTTTTTTTAAGAAAAAAATTGTCAACACTATTATTATTATTATTGCCACTCACATTTTTTTTTCTCAGCGCGATTTCCCTTTGTAATCAAAAAAAGCTAAAAAAATATTTTATTTGAAGATTTCTTCCGAACGCAGCTGACATATATTTTTTTTCTCCCCAAGACAAGACTCCTAATAAAAGTTTAAATAATAAAATAAATATTTATGAAGTTTAAAATGAAAGGATTAGTGGGCATTAGATAAACAGCAATAACATTTGCCTTGAGTATCAGTTCTCTAAAATCATTTGAAGATAAAATAATTAGCTCATCATGGATAATGGGCTGAAGAACGTGACAAAGATTAAGCACACACAGTTATAAGTACATAGCAAAAACCTAATATATTAGCAAATTAAAAAAATTGTTATATGGTTTGAAATATATTCTTATACAATATATAAACTAGTATGTCCTACTATATTTTAAATTAATCATTAAAAATTAATAGCTTAAGAACAAACTGGTTTTGTTAATTTGGGTTAAAAACCAGAAATTTATTTACTTCAAAATAGTGAGAAACAATTTACTTTTTTCTATGATAAATAAGGTGAGCCCCATCACTTTTTCACATGCCCAATAAATTATTCTGTATAATGTGCATCATTATACTTTTGTACAAGCACAAATCGCAATGTAGGATAATCAGAAATTCTATAAAATGTAGCCAAGCTACAGGAAATATAATGACCTATTGTAAATAGATTCATTTGTAGAATTTATATTGAATTCTGTAATAATTTTGTAAGAAGGAAATATGTTTAGAAGTTTTTAACCGGAATAGACGTCTCACAATTACGCCGCCTAGATCTAAGTTAAACACTAAAGTATCCATCTTAAATAAAATTTCGTTGTGATTAAGATGGCATTAAAACTATTTTTCTGTGGTTCACAGATCGGATTCTTGACTGGCTCTTACCCGGAATAAGTCGAATGTGAACCACTGTGCGGCGTGGTTGGTAATAGTTGGACAAAGCATATATCTGTTCGAACAACACTGTTCAAACTTAGCTCCTACACTATAGAACGACAATATTTGACAGTAAACTACATAACAGGACAAACTATAATAAATTAGAATTTAATACAGACTTGGCCAAATTTATTTTATTTTAACGAAAACGAGCTCTATCACAATTAGCAATACCATCCTACTCGAACGGACTAGGACACGAACTTACTAAGGATTATTTTTTACAAATAATGAAACTGTAACAGACCTGATAACGTAAAAACTTCGTGTACAATAATAAGCAATAAATTATTTAGGAACGTTCTTTAAAATGATATTCAATGTTGACAATTAAGTCCACATTGTTATTTATTTGAAAAACATTTCCAGCTCAGTAAAGCACCCGTAAAAAGACCGAAAACACTCTCATTAATGAGCCCAATATGCAAGTACTCATTTGTTTGTGATTGTAAATAACTAAATAATCTTTATTTATAACACATTTGAGAAAATAGCGTGTCGAATGGAAGGGGGAAGCGTTAGTAACTGGACTTTATTAAAGAAAGACAAACAATTAAGTTATAAAATAACTGTTTAGAAGAACCTACAACTGATTATCAAATAATTAGACTTATTTATGCAGTATCATGTTAGTTTAAATCTTTTTGTTTTTTCGCTAATGTGGTAATAGTACCTCAACCCTATCTGTAATCCAAAGAGTTGTCAAATGCAAGTAACAATATTGCTATTAGTAAGAGTACAATTTGTGAATGTCTTTACATAGGGCTATTACGGAAGGAAACAGTTAATAAAAAAATTTCAAGTCCAAAAATAACAAAGAAATGTTTTAAACTTAACAACTTCACCATGAGTTAAAAGTATGTCATTGGGAAATCAGCTTAGGTTTATACAAGAGAGTTGTTATGTTTTCATAAAAAATATGTTAAAAGTTAACACTTACTGTTGAGACACGACCACAGAAGCGGACCATATGCAACTGAAATGTGAAGCTGCCTCTTTGGGGTGGGGCGAGGGTTTCCTGGAAAATCAAACCCTACCACAGAAAGGCAGATAAGATAAGTCAATTCCCGAAATTGTTAGTTGGCATTTATAGATACTTACTGTTGCTAGAAATAATCAAAAAAAGAACACCCCAGTTCCACGAGTATATTAATACAAAATAATAAGCGATTAAGATTTAAATCAATTGGAATACTTTTACGAAACCTATCGTCAAACATACAAACAGGCAAATGAAGTATGTACAGTCTCTCTACCTTGGATCGGCACTATGAAGTCTGTGTCTCCAAAAACCTCAAGTCCAAAAAAATTCGTTTTCAACTGTTAGCCATGGGTTGAAAGTATGTTATTGGGGAATCGGCTTTGGTTGATACAAGAGAGTTGGTGTGTTTTCAACACGTTTATTCATGGACTTCGTTACAATATATTACGTATTTCTTCATCATCTCATGGTAATAGAAAAAGAGTTGTAGGTGTTAAACATGATTGTAATAGTCAGATGCAAAAGAATACTAAACAAAAAAGAGATGGATTCAAGCCCATTGGAGGCAGCTATTATATTGATATTAGTATGTAACAGTCGATAAAGTATAAATACGAATGGATAGTAAATGAAACAAGTATATGTGTCGGGATATTTGGTTGAACAATTGTCGGAGGTGAACAATTGTCGGAAAAGGTGAACAATTGTCGGAGGTCAACAATTGTCGGATTGCTGTAGTTAATAACATGGACCATGTTCCATGTAGGCGTTAATATCTGACTCCATTTATTGATAGGGATGTGTCCCGACAAGTCACTGTGTTCAGGATGAGGTTCAGAGGTTCATAAAGAATAAGACCAGTTTTCAGAGTTCGTGCGAGAGATCGGCAGCGTAATAAGTATAAGTCGTCAGGGGTCTGCTATAGGCTGTGAGGCAAAGTGCCGTCGTAGAGGTCGGCCTAGCGAGAGTAGATTAGCGGAAGGCTGAGTAGGCGTATCGCGACGGTGGTAGCGGCTATCGGTATGTAGAAACTAGAAAAGAATGAAGAGTGGGCCGACCAGGGGCCAAGTGCCCCTGGTGTCAATTTACCAGTCGTGTGGCTCGGAAGACTAAGGAAAACAGAGTAGGGCCTACCAGGGGTCAAGTTACTCGGAAGACTCAGAGACAGAGTGTCCCACCAGGGCCAGGTGGCCCTGGTGTAAGTGATAAGTTGTGCGGCTATGAAGCTTGAGAGACCGAGTGGGGTGGTGAGTGAAATTTTAGTTAATTTTAATTAATAAAGTTTGTCTGCCCGGAGTAAGTTTTACGATACACAGGTAGTCACTTCCTTTTAGTTTATTGACCGTTGGGGTACAAGAGTGTGTTTTTTATGGTTGCTAGCAGGGCTGAAGGTCTATTTTATTAGGGGCAGGTGTCTACGACTTCCGACCTCTCTATGATTTATTACCGTCTGTCGGTGTCCGTATGTCTACCTGTACCTACTACGTGCCGCGACCCTGATTTATTCCAAAGAAGCTTACAAGATTTACATTATATTATAATACATTATGAACCAGAGTGTAGGGTAATTTACATATATAGTTAGCGGTCGCTATAATATGTGACCTTTAAATTAAACATGTAAATTAAAAAAACTATTCAATACGGTATTTATGCCAATGAGTAGTCGATGCAGATGGGATGATGGAAATGCGGTCCAGTCTGCCTCTCTCCGGTTCACACTCGCCTTCGGGTTCCGGACGGTTTTCGCCTGCCCTCAGACACTGAGTGTGAACTCGTGGTAATTCCAACACTAGGACTTTGGTCTTCCTTCTAAGTGAATAAATATTTCGCAATTTTTTTTTATTTTAAAGCTGAGACATATATGTATAAGAAAAGGCTAAGATTCTGGGAAGTAGGGAGGTCTTGGAGGGATGCGGTTGCTTACTTAAAAATAACAGGAACCATCAGTGACTTCTATCAAGTCATTGCTCTTAGGATTATAAATGTTCTCCCGTTTTTAATTCCTGAACTCCTGGGCAGGATGAAAGAAATAACATGTTTTATGGACAATACATTAGTTTCTCAATTTGGTTATAAATAATTTCCTTAGTATCTAACTTAATAATAGAGAAGAAGGGTAAGTGTATTGATAAGGTACCATTGCTTACAACGAATACATCTGATAAATTAAAAGTTAAATATACATTTATAAAATCGTAATACTGAATGAAAGGAGAAAAGTTACAATAGTGGTGATGCATTCATCTAAGTTTTTATGCAGTGTGATGCGAGATATGCAATCTGTCGGGTCCCGATAATTATTTTCTCTCACTCACGTAATTCTAACCATTAATTTTATTTTATCAATTAAATGCTAAATGTTTTGTTCTTGTTATTTCACTTGATGAATTTGTTAAAAGAAAAAGAAAAATTCAAGATTATAATATTTTGTTTGTATCAAGTCGTTACGTATTATCAAGTAAGAAGGTGCAATCTGATGCGATCACCATCGAGTTTGTTTTTGAATTGCGGATCAACTCCGATCGTATCACGAGTCTCGTCAACGAATTACCGGGTCAGTCCCATGAGATTTGTTAAAGAAGAAGGTCACACTGAAATTTTCGTCGTATGATGACCCAACACAACCTCTTCCTAGCTGCCTTCATACCTGAAATCAACAACCCCAACCACGTTACCAATTGTTGGTTAGTAGAAGATCGAGAAGAATTTTTTCTTCTCCCTTTGGGATTTCGGGTAAGAAGTTATTTCGTTTATCACACACACCAACATATCTCTGGGCTCAACTCACGCTCTCCTTCTACCTTCAAGAATAGAAGGCTATTGACTATATCTTATTGACACTCTTGTAAATTTAGAATAGTAATTTTGTAAATGGTATTCGTAGTTTATAGTTCATTTTTATTTATCAAAGCTAAAGGACATATATTTTTTTTTTATCTATTTTTCTTTCATTTTATTTTGCGATTACATTACTAGCTAACACTAGTTTTAGTTTATATATTCGATTTTTAAAAAGTGTACTTTCTTGATTTCTCATTACATATGTATTGCAATTTTATAATTTCATTTTTTTTTATAATATTGCCTTGATTTTCTTTTTCTTTTGTGCACAATCTTGTTAGGTTTTTTCTTTTTTTCTCTCTCTAGCTAACCAATAGTTTTTTTTTGTTGTTTTTATAACGAAGGAAAATGAAGGCATCCATCGTCGGGCTTTTTGTTGAATTTCACAGCCGGTGATTGCAAGGGATAGAAGTCTGGCGAATTAATATTACTAGCCCCTTCTTCCGCACAATCATTGCTAATATTCTTAATGTTAAAATACAAAATGAGTTGGATTTTATATAGTTACATGTTACAACAAAGGTTCCTTGTATATTGTACAGAATTAAATTGTTTGGTGCTATAGTGGTTATTACATTATTGTCATTTCGTACAGGAGCAGGTAAAAGATAAATTGAACTTAGTTTTGGTTCTTTCTTTGTTAATTTGTATGATGTAATGAATGAGTCCGTTTGGTATAGCACATGAAATTTCACTTGTTAACCAGATGATTTCCAAGTCTTGTGATATAAGTTGATCATCAATTAAGTCGGTATGTTTTATCACGTTAGCATGAGGGATTCCCATTCTACATGTTCCCAAAGACTGTTCTATGTTTAGTATTTGTACAGTTAAGTAATTTAATGTTTCGTACAGTTCGGTTAGGTTCATAGCATATTGGGTCCTGTCTATACCGTTGATTACTTCCATGATTTTATTAGCAGCTATTGCGAGTGTCACTGTCAGGATCGATGTCCATCTCTTCTCCATCTGAAACATTTTGTTCTTGTGCTATAAAATGTCTCTTTTTGCTTTTCTTTTTCTAACTACATTATCTGTGTGGACTTTTATTATTTTGTTTTGTTTGTCAATAAAAGGTATAACAGGTTTGTATCTGTATTCGTCTTTTGTTCTTGTCATTCGTCTTCTCGATTCTTATTCAGTTTGTCGGTTCTTTGCTCTTTTTCGTTAGTAATGCTTTTCCTAATGTTATTTTGAGCTTTTCGTGATAATTGCTAACAAGTTGTTCTGTTATTAATGCCTCTTCTTTACTATGATCTTTTATTATACCAAAAGTAATCTCATTGGGAGACATTTTTAAATTTTGATTTAAAGAATTATTGAATGTGATTAATGATAGTTTTAAATGTGTTTCTAGAGATTTGTCTTTATTTTCTTCCTTAATGGTTCGTAAAATTTCTATCAAAGTGGATTGGGCTTTATTAAGTAGTCCTAGTGAATTGGGGTGATTGGGTGTTATGTAGTGTTGGTGCGATCCCTAGGGATGTCAGTAAGTTCTTTATAAGGTTGTAGTGAAGAGTAATAGAACAGTTGATATAAATTCAATTAGTATTATTTTTGTTTGTAGAAATTGTAACACATGGGTAAAATATAAATTAGTTAAAAATCCGTAATTATTTAACGTCAGGAGTAGCTTGTGAATTAATTCGCCATAAAGTGGTGGTTGATAGACTTTTATCGGTAGTTGGATTAGTTCGTAATTTCAATTAAGTGTAATTTAGTAGCAATTAAATAGATGGATTTTTTGTTGATGGTTTAGCTTAATTTTTTTTTTTTTTTTTTCATAGCTCTCTAATTATAAGATTAAGGATGAGGGGAAAAATAAAGGGATAAAATGTGTTGAGTGGATCCTTGTACTAGGAGTACCTGCTTGAAGGTGGTATGAGGGAATTAAGGAGTGTGGGAAGCCTCGGTAGAGGTTGATAGTTGCGGTACAGTGGTGAGAGTCCACTGGTGTTTAGCTTAATTTTTTTTTTTTTTCTAAGCTCTCTAGTTAGAATTTTAGGATGAGGGAGAAATATAAAATATTTAGGGTGATCGGATCCTTGTACTAGGAGGACCTGCTTGAAGGTGGTGTGAGAGGAGTAAGGAGTGTGGGAATCCTCAGTGGAGGTTGATTGTTACGGTACAGTGGTGAGAGTCTGTTTGGATGTAATAAGTAACAACACAAGTTAACAAAAGAACCAAGTTTATTAATCAGTTCACACACGCATCACAACATTAGCAATCGGTTTATATACATACAAAGCTCTGGAGGTAACAACCAGGTTCAGGTTATAACTTACAAATGTTACCAACCTAACATCCCCCTCCTTAAGTTTTAAATACAAAAATAAAAATATAGTATACATTACAATCATGTTCATATAGTATGTAACTTATGATCTAATTTGTAACAAATTATTTGGAAGTAATTACAATAAAATAAAGAATAATAAAAAAAATACTTATTAGAAAATAAAGGTTTAACCACAAAATTACAGAGCAAGAGCTTACAAATACAAACATTACAAATCTAACCTTTCTGGTTTTTTAATTACTCTACCTGATCTAGTAGTAATAGAGTCAGGTAAATTCAATGGCAAGGAACAACCAGAGTTATTTAAATCTTCAACAGTCCTATCTATGTTTACATTATTCCAGACATCAACAGTTTCGTCAAAATCAAAATCTTTATGTTTGTATTCAGCATTCTCTGATGGAGGAGCATTGTATTTCTTAATAAATACTGAATTGCGCCTATAGATTTTGCCGTTAATGTTTAGCAAATATGACCTAAATTTAAGCTTTTTAACAATGAGTGCTCTTTCCCACAACTTAGTATACTTGTCTTGTACTAAAACATTATCACCCTCGTTAAATTCTACTGATTTTCTGCTGTGCTCATTATAATAGGTCTTTTGAGAATTTTTATCATAAACTTGTGGATCATCAACAACATGAGGTGCCAGACAGCTATCTCTTATAGGAAGTTTTGATCTAAGAGTCCTACTCTGAAGGAGTTGGGAAGGTGAATATTGTAATCCTGCAACAGGAGAATTTCTGTAGTTAAGTAAATATAGATCTAAGTCATCATTTTCATGGTGACATTTTTTTAGCATGGATTTCATCAACCCTACTGCTTTTTCTGCAAGACCGTTACTTTTGGGATAATGGGGACTCGATGTTGTTATGACGAAATTCCACTGGTCTGAAAATTTTTGAAATTCAAAACAGCTAAATGGATTATTGTCAGCGACTATGATTTTGGGGATTCCGTAAGAGGCGAAAATTGGCTTTAGACACTCTATTAATGACGATGACGTTTTGTCTTTGAGTTTCTTTAACTCAACCCATCTAGAATAGTAGTCCACCACAACCAAATAGTACATGTTACGAAATTCAAGAATATCCATACCAACTTTATAGAATGGGATGGGTGGTATCTCATGAGGGAGCAGAGGTTCTTTAATATTGGACCTTTGGAATCTTTGACAAACGGTACAAGAATTTACAAGGTTTGTCACATCAGACAGAATGCCAGGCCAGTAAAAGAATTGTTTTATTTTTTCCTTGATCTTGTTAAGGCCAAGATGTGTTTCATGCAGTAAGTTTAAAATGTTTTTTCTACACAACGGGGGAACAACCAACCTTTCATCATAACATATTAAGCCATTTTCTACTGTGATACTATTTCTTATATTAAAATAATGAGCTCGATCTCCACTACATTTTAGAGATTTTGGCCAACCACTACTGTAGTACTTGATAATTTGATTTAACGTTTCATCCAAATTTGTTTCGGATTTTAAATGTATAAGTTGCTGGTCAGAGCAATCAAATAAAACACCTACGGTGTGTACAACATCCCTCATTGACGCATCATCTGCAACATTTCCTGCAATAATATTCCTTGACAATAAGTCAGCAATAACCATAGACCTCCCTGGGAGATACTTAAGCTCAAAGTTATACGGTAAAATTTTCAATCTAAGCCATCTGAGTCGATTATTTTTTATTTTGTTGATATCCTTTTGTATAATAGACGTTAGGGGAGCATGATCTGTGTAAACAATCACATTAGGGTGTCCATAAACAAAGTTGTGGAGTTTTTTTAATGCAAATGTTATAGCAAGGAGTTCTTTTTCAATTTGTGCATATTCTTGTTCACAAGAGTTAGAGTTCTGCTAGCATACAAAACAGGCTTTCCTTCTTGTATTAATGAGCAACCAACAGCATAATTACTAGAGTCAGCTTGTATCTCAATGGTCTTAACAGGGTCAAAAGAAGCAAGTAATGTTATATTTGAGATAACAGATTTTAATTTATTAAAACTTTCATCATGAGATTTAGTCCAAAGCCAAACGGATTCTTTTTTAAGCAAGGATGTAAAAGGGGCTATTAAATCAGAGAGATTAGGTATGAAGTTTCTTAAAAAATTAACCATTCCCAAAATTTTTTGAAGATCTTTAACATTTTTTGGTGGCTCTAAATTTATTATTGATTGAATTCTTTGCGAGTCAGGTCTATGACCATGCTTATTAAATAAAAACCCGAGATATTTGACTTCGTTAACAAAATATTGAACTTTCTCAGAATTTAATTTAATATTGTATTTTCTAGCCACAGAAACAACCTCCCCAACTGTCTGCCTAAGCTCCTCCTCAGAGTTAGCACAACACAAAATGTCATCAAAATAAACTAAAACATTCTTTATGTGACCGAAATACTTATATGTTAGTTTTTGGAAGAATTCTGGCAAAACTGCCAAACCAAAAGGGGCTCTTAGATATTTAAAAACGCCAAATGGTGTACTAAAACAACATAACTTACTGGATTCTTCATCTAGTCTAATTTGATGAAACCCACTTTTTAAATCGAAAAGACAGAAGTGACTTTTGTTAGCCAGTTTCAAACTTATTTCCTCTAAGGTAGGAATTTCATGGTAGTATCAAACTAAATACTTATTTAAGTGTTGGGGGTCAATGCACAACCTTAGTGAAGAGTCAGGTTTTTCTACAATCACAAGATTATTAATCCACTCACAAGGCTCATCCACTCGCTCTATTATGTTTGCATGCAATAAATCATCTAAGCAAGTTTTTAATTTATTCTTTATTTTATAAGGAACTCTACGACCTGGATTTGCCTTAGGAGTAGCATCTTTACTGAATTTTAACTTGCATATGTCTGGGAAGCATCCTAGTCCACTGAAGACATCCTGATTCTGTTTGAGAAAATCATCGACTGGGACAGTAACCTTGTCTATCCGACGAAGAAGTCCAAGCTCAACACACGAACGTAGTCCCAGAAGTGGTGTTCTGTCATCATTCACAATCATGAACGGGGCATTTATTTTCACACTGTCTTTTTGAAGATCAAGATCAACAGAGCCGATCGGTCGAACAACAAATCCACCAAAGGATTCAAGAAGTACATCAGTTTTTCTTATATTTAAGCCAGCATCAAGTTTCTGAAGAGCAGTAGTTGTTATAACATTAACTTGGGATCCAGTATCGAGTTTAAATTCAATCGGTTGATCGTTAATTTTAAGCAAGGCCAGCCATTCATCTTTCCCCTGAGTGATAGCATCACAGGCACACAGGTTTAAAGAATCCAACTTAAAAACATCATTACTCAACTCCACCACTTCATGAGCCAGTCGAATGCGATTATTACGCTTATTTCCGATGCATTGTTTTGCAAAATGATTGAATTTTTTACAGTAGGAACACTGCTTACCAAATGCTGGGCACCGTACTTTAGCGTGGTTGAAGCCACAGCGATCACAAGCATATAAACTATCCTGACGGTCCCGGAGCTCTGGTGGTCTTTTCATTTGTGGCTTCCGATTTACTTCGAGTATCTCCGTCGACGTATCAATCGATGTTTTCACTGGAGGTGGTGCTTTTAAAATTTTCATGTTGAGCTCTGCCATCTCGATTGTTTTACAAAAATTAACTGTTTTTTCCAATAAAGGGTCCTCTCTCAAAAGTCTTTCTTGAGTACTTTTGTCATAAAGTCCAAGAATTATTTGGGATTTTAGCAATTTTTCTTCTTGTTCACCGAATTCACAAGGCGCTACTAGTGATTTTAGATCAGTAAAATACCGTTCAAATGGTTCATTTGCTGCTTGCTTTCTGCTAAAAAATTTATAAATCACCATTGTCTCATTTTTCCGTGGGGTGCAATGCTTTTCTAGGACGTCTAAAATAGAAATTACTGTTTCATTACCTGGTTTTAACGTCGTGATTGTGGAGTAAAGTTTTAAACCATCGGATCCCAATAAGTTTTTCAGTCTCGCTACTTGGACCTCTCACGATTTCTTATCAGTCTCTGTGGCTACAAAATAAACTTCTATTTCAGTCCGGAATCTTCTAAAGCTCTCGGAGAGGTTATCCACGTTGACGTCGAATTCTGAGGGTTTGTTGAACTCCATGGCTAATATCACGTCCGTTTGTTCAGTTTAAACTAAAACGACTGCGCCATGTTTGGATGTAATAAGTAACAACACAAGTTAACAAAAGAACCAAGTTTATTAATCAGTTCACACACGCATCACAACATTAGCAATCGGTTTATATACATACAAAGCTCTGGAGGTAACAACCAGGTTCAGGTTATAACTTACAAATGTTACCAACCTAACAGAGTCCACTGGTGGCTGGGCCTAGAGTCCCTCTAGGCATGTAGGGCAGTCGTAGGTAGTTAGTCTGATATCAGTGAGGGTGCCCCTTAGAGGCTTGCTGTTGGTGGGCCAAGCACCGTGATGTCAACCATTTCTTCTGCTTTACTCGATCTTGTGAGTTGCTATCGTGCCGGTAGCGATGGTGGTGTCATGTCTTGGAAGAGAGGGTTTAGACTGTGCTTCATCGAGTCGAAGAACTGTGACGTCGTCTGATGGCTTCGGTGATGGTGGGGACCTCGAACTTTTCGTGCATGTCGGAAGCCTTCATTTTACGAAAAGGGGTATGCCACAGTGCCGTTCGCAGAATGACGCTCTTCTATATGAGGAGTTTCAGTCGAAGGGATATGGCCTGGCTGGTGATGAGATGCTGGAGAGAGTAGTGAGCTCTGCGGACACGTTTTAATTTCTTCTGCAGGTGTGTGCCGAACGTCGTGTGCCTGCCTAAGTTGATGCCCAGGTAGCAGATTGCGGCTAATTTACATTGAGTCTCGTCTATGGTAAAGCTGGGTGGACGCTTCTTTTTCCCATGCTGGAAAGATAAGATGATCCCCTGAGTCTTGGCTGGGTTCACTTGAATGTGGACAGCTCGCAGCCTGTCGGCAGTTAAATAATTGATAACCAAAGGGGCCTTTTTAAAAAGTGGTTTATTAACTAGACAAACAATACAACTTATATGATAATAGTGACAGAGTAATACGTCAGGGGTACAGTAACGAGATGAATGAGAGCTGGTGAGAGGAAGAGGAGAATTATATAAGTACAGATTAGATTAAGGAGTGCTGATATTTATGCTGACTTTGGCGATGTGCAGGTGTCAGCTGTGTGTTGACAGTCGGTGTGCATGTGTCAGCTGCTTCCATAACTCCTTCCGTCTTTAGGTTTCTTGTTCCATCAAGAAATTAAGTTGATGGCTGCAGGTGCATGAGGGCTGTTATTTGGGTGATAAACCCTTGTTGCCAATATGTTGATAGGCTCTTGTTGTCCGGGATGGTATACAACTGTTGGTATCATGTTTTGTGACGAGCTGGAAGTATATCTCTGCCTTAGGCAATATAAGATAAGGGTGATGCTGGCAGTTCCTGCAACTGAGCTTATTATATATATATACATATTAGAATTGTTAAATGTAAGTGGTTCGATATTTATGTTTGTTATATTTAAATTTTGTAATTCACTAATGTTTGATACTGTGATTACGTTATTTGTTTTATATAAGTTGTTCATGGTTGAATCTACTAAATGTTTCGATATTTTTGGGAGTTCTCTATAACATTCATTTTGGGTTAATTGGACTAAGCTTATAGGTGGTAAGTATATGATATCATTATTTATACAATTTTCTATTTTGGAGAGGTTAGTTGTTATAAAGCTATCTATGTTTTCTATATATTTAGTGTTAGTATTTATTGGTTTATAATTACATGTATGGGTTGTTCCTAATTTAATAAGGTTAGTTATACAAGTATTATTTAAGGGAAATAGATTAGTACAATAATATTTATCATCTAGTATAGTACAGTTTGAAGTATATAAAGTATTAGATTTCTTAATAATAATAGTTTTCACTATATCTAATGTTATATAATATTTTACAGATTTTACAGGTGCTGGTGTGAGCAAATAGGTTGTTACATTTAGATTTGCCTTTGGAAGGTCTACAAAGATATGGAGTGCATCATTATGAGTGGTGCAATGAATTCTGCTCATTAACCATAAGATTTCTGGGTTTCTAGAAACTAGAGTAACATTTTGGTGTACGTCTTTCAGTATTTGTGCCATTAGCGATGAATGTGTAATGCCAAGTTTGCATTGTTCAAGTGTTAGGGTTAGTTCGTCAATTGTGTTGTATAAATGCATCAAGATTATGTATAGGTCATAGAATGCAATTTCTTTATTGATTTTAAATATGTCATTCTTTTCTGTCTTAAAATTGTTATTGATAATTTTTATGTCTTTCTGGAAGTCGTTTATTATTTGTTTGTTAAGATTAATATTTTGTTCTATATTATGTTCGATGTTATAATTATTGCTTTCTACTTCGTTAATTATTTCGTCATAGTGTTGTTTGTCGTCTGCTGTCATTGTACCAGTAAGCCAGCTGATGGCTGTTCCTAGTCCGTTTATTAATCCTCTTTTTATTCTTTTATTGTGCGTTTTTAGTAAGTTCAATTTACTCTTTGTTTGAAGTATGAGGTCTTTTATTACAGGGTATGTTGGTAGATTGCGGTACAGTGGTATATTATTTTGTATGTTAGTTAGTTCTCTGTCAAGTAGACTAATGTTATAGAAATGGTATGTTCGATAATATTCTTCAATTATTTTTGCGTCATTGATTGTATAATGTAGGACTCCGGGATTGTTACTTATGTCAGTCACTGTTATACTGGATGTCAATGTCCATAGAAATGTCTTGATTACTATCGTCTGAATCAGATTCATTTTCTCCTTCTGAAACAGTAATGTTTGTCTTAAGGTGTTGTTTTCGTGGTCGTTTGATTTTATTTATATGTGTTTTGTTTATTTCTTTTCTGTCTTTATATAACAGTACAGGTCTATAAGGGTTATTGTATTTACGATGGTGAGTTGTTTTTATATATATCTGTTCGTCATTTATTTCAGGTGGGTCTTCGCGATTTGTATTTAATAACTCTGTTCTATTCTCTTTTTCTTTTACGATTTTATTCCGTATTAGTTCATGTATTATGTTCTTTTCGTCATGGTATTTTTGTACGTATTGTTCTTTTATTTCTATTTGTTTGTTAGGTCTTCTTGTTATTCCGAATGTTATTTCGTCCGGTGTCATGTTTAGTTTAGAGTTTAAGGTATTGTTGTATGCTATTGTTGCTAGCATTAGTCTGTTATTTAATGATGTGTTTGTTAGTTCTTTGTCGTTAAGTGTTCGTAATATTTCGATGAGTGTACTATGTGCTCTGTTTAGTGTTCCTAATGAATTAGGATTTCCTGGGGTTACGTAAATTGGTTCGATTTCGTTAGTTTGTAAGAAGTTGAGTACTAAATTATTTTTGTATTCTTTGCCGTTGTCCATTTTTATCGATACGGGTGTTGGATATAGTGTTAAGTAAAGTTTAATGGCTTCGCATATGTTAATTCCAGTTACCGCTGGTATCATGTGTGTAAATAGTCTTTTCGAGAATGTGTCAATTATAGTTACTATGTATTTTCTGTCAAAATGTAATGTGTCTATCATTAATTCTTCGAACGGTCTATTTGGTGTTGGTGTTATCATGTACTTTGTTTTTATAGGGTTGCGTTCGTATTTAGTTTTCTTACATGTCTTACAATTGTTAATAAAGTCATTTATTGTTTCTTTCATTAATGGGAAGTAGTATAATTTTCTAAGTTTGTCGTATGTTTCGATTGTGCCTCTGTGGGATGTTTTTCCGGTGTGATAGTCATTAATTATTTCAATTTGTCCTTCTTTGTCTAAGATATCGGTTACATAGTTTTTGTATCTTTTTAGTTTAACTGTCGGGTATGATTCTTGTATTAGCCTAGAAATGTCTTTAAATGTTTTATCGTACCATGGTTGGAGTAATGGGATATCTGGTTCACAGTAAATTCCATAAGTAATTTTGGGTCTAATAAATTGTTCGATTAGTGATTCTAAGTCGTCTAAGTTGTCAAATTTAATTTCATGTCTTTTTTTGTTAAATGGTTTAGTAAAGTTTATTTCTTTTATTCCCTTTATTATTATTATCTGATGTTTCTCTATGTTAATATTCTTGTCATTGTCTACTATCCTAATTTGTTCGTTGGATGATTGTTGGGAGTGAACAGTTGCTCCACATGTACTAATTGCGTCATTTATTTGTTCTGTTTGAGTCATGTTTTCTAATTCTTCTATAAGTGTGTCATAGTCTGGGTTCTCGTCTAACGGGAGTATTGCTAGTTCGTTTAAAAATTCGTCAAAATCTCCGTCTATATGGTTAGTATTTGTGTTTTGTTCTAAGTTCTCGTTTTGTCGTGATAGTAAGTCCGCTACGTAATTTGTTTTTCTATTAATGTGGTTTATGTCAAATTCAAAGTCCCGTAATTTCCAGATCCATTTCATGATTCTGGTGTTTCCGTTTTTCATTGTATAGACCATTTTAATGGTTTGTGGTCAGTTAGTAATTGGAATTTAGTACCGTATAAGTATGGTTTAAAGTGGTGTGTTGACCATACGATTGCTAGTAATTCTTTCTCGATAGTCGAGTAATTTAATTCTGGAGGTTGTAATACTCGTGAGGCGAATGCTACTGGGTGTTCTATTCCGTCGTTATCTTTTTGCGATAGCACCGAGCCGATGGCTTTATCACTTGCGTCTGTCGTTAAGTAAAATGTCTTATTCCAGTCCGGGTATGCTAATATTGGTGAATTTGTCATAAGGGTTTTTAGTATGTCACAAGCCTTTTTTATTTCTTCTGTCTCGTATGTTTTAGTCTGTAGTGATTTCGATATTGGTTTCGTTATTTTCGCATAGTCTTTTATGAATTTTCGGTAATATCCGGTCATTCCGAGAAATTGTCTCGTTGTTTTTTTGTTGTTTGGGTATGGTAATTTTGTGATTGCTTCTATTTTTTTGTGGTTAGTTTTTAGTCCGTCGGGAGTGACAATATATCCTAAGAAGGGGATTTCATTTTTAAAAAATTCTGCCTTGTCTAGTTGGATAGAAAGTGCATGTTCTTTTAACTTTTTGAATACGTTTTCGAGGTGTTCTAGGTGTTCTTGTATTGTGTTTGAGTAGAGGTAATTCGGGAAAAGAGCAGGGAGGATGGTGTTGCATGGTGGGGGAAACCGGTTTTCTATTGTGTTCTGATGTGAAAAAGACGGGGCTCGGTGTTCGCTAGACCCGCACGACATGGTTTTAATTAATTTAAAGTTATGCAAAACGTATGCGAAGCCTGTTAAGGTATGTGGAGTTGTAAATATCAAAAGTTAATCGTCGATGAGTATCGTTTATTACGACTTGTAATTTTACTTTTTCTTCTCAGTATATAATGGGACAAGTAATGAGTAAGACTCGAAGGCAAACCGGCTGCGGCGGCTCGAAGGGGATTGATGTTGTTCATTAATCTCAAGGCTTACATACGAATGTTGAGCAGATATTAAAAAAAAAAAAAAATAAAAATAAAAATAAAATTTTAATATCGTTCTGTGTCATACATGAGTTTATAAACTGGAGATTTACATCGTTGATGATTAAATGTCACTGGATTACATGTGTGAAGATAAGAATCTTCTGGCGTCGAAAGGTAAGAAATTAATATTGTGAGAATATAAAGCAGATGTCAAAATATAAATTAATAGCTATGGTTTCCCCCTCTTCTCAGGAAAAGGAGTATAAGAGCCCTTGGAAAATTTTATTCCTCACACAGGTGTGGAAGCTTTTATACAGCAATCGTAAGTATGTTATTTGTTTCTTAGATAATGCCGATTGTGAATAAGTAAAGCATATCGTAAATAATAGACTAGTAAAAAATAATTGGTAAGGAATTACAATTTAATAAGTATTAAATTTTTTTTTTTTTTTTAATTTTCCTTACTCAACCTACTGGTTTCCTTTTCAGATGTCCATGATCGAAAAATTAAACAGTTTACCTGTTTATAAAAGAATTGGAGAACTAGAACAAGGTGAAAAATATTTGATAACACATTTTGCAAAAACTAAAACAGAACATGGCGATTGTCTACAAGTAATATTAGATTCAAAGGAAAATGGATTTTTAATTAAAACGTTTCTTCCCGAACGCTATCTTCATTGCATATCTGATGAGGATATACAACAATATAAGAGTGGTAAGTATGCAAAAATATAAGAATAAAAAAAAAAAATGTATTTCTTAAATTAACTCTAACATTTGTTTTAGGCGATCTCACTTTATCATATGAGGGTGTAATAAAGAGAAGTCATATTATCAAATTTCACAAAGCAGTCTAAGTAAGCATCATAATAATTAAGGATTATAATATAAGGATTTTGAATAAAAGATGAGTACCTTTAGAAATACATACTTATGTACAAAATGTGGACTTTTACTAAACAATTGGAAACATAAATGTAAATGGTCATATATGTTGTGTAAAATGTGTGGTAGAGAATGCAGTCAACAAAATTATAAAAGACATATAAAAACATGCGTTGCTCTCAAATTAAACATAGAGAAAGAGGTGAACGTATCGAAACAAATGCAGTCCCGGTCCGATCCTTCGATTAAAAAAAGAAAATATATAGTATTTGACAAGTGCTTACGGGAACAATCAGCATCAGATGAAAACAATATTATTATTACAACGGCTATCAACGAGACGCTTGCAGACATTTATATTAAAAATGATAAGGTTAATTATATCCCAAACGAATTTCTTGATAATGTTAAAAATAAATTAATTAACATTTTGAATAAATATATTATGAGGTGGAATACTATAAAAATTATGATCTTATTAGAATGTAATTATAAAAAAAGTGTTGAGGGAAAAGAAATCGAGCGCACTGATTTTAATTTTAAAACAAAAATGGAAACTTTAGACAAATCTAGTAACTTAGAAGAATTTATAATAGACTCATTTCAGAAAATCTTATCAGAAATAGATGATTTTATGGGGAGGGGATCAGGATGGATTTTCGTATCTGCAAATTATCTCTGTTTGCACTTAACAAAATATACACCCTTGAATGCCAACAGATTCATAGCGCTCCCAAAAAGTATTCGAAATAAACATGCGGTAATTAATGTAAAAAATACAGATAGTGATGATTGTTTCCGACTAGCAATTTTAAGTAAAGTTATCGGTTCCAACGATCCAAATTCTTATAACAATATACAGGGTATTTATTCTTTTGATGGCATTTCATATCCCACATCATTTAAAGACATTTCAAAATTTGAAAAAGTTAACAATGTATCTATTAATGTATTTGCTTTAGATGATAAAAATAAACTTTATCCTTTACGAATCAGTAAAAAAGAAATTTATAGGGAATGCTTCGATCTTCTATTCATGGAACAAGATAATAATAGCCACTACTGTTTAATAGTCAACTTACCGAAACTAGTGTACTCACAAATCACTCGTGGGCATCATTCCTATCTGATGTGTCGCAGATGCTTTAAATATTATTCGAAAGACTATATTACGCGTAAAGGACAAAATGCTTTTGAACGCTTAAAAGATCATGAACTATTTTGCAAACAACATAGACCCGTTAGATCTGAAGTTCCTAAAGATAATTATATTACATTCAAAAATGTTGAATTTACACAGAATATTAAAATTGTAGCGTATGCCGATTTCGAAACATTATTAGTGCCCATCGCAGGTTCAAATCCGAATCCTCGAACATCTTGGACACGTTCCTTACAAAGTCATGAAGTTTTCTGTGCAGCACTTATGGTAAAATCTTCTATTCCCGATTTTGACAGCGATCCAGTTGTTCACACCGGTAGCAATTGCATGAGCAATTTCATGAAAACATTAAAATCCTTAGCTCTTAAAGCCGATGAAATATATGCTAATATAATTCCAATCGAAACATTGAGTGATGAACAAGAACAGTCGTTCGCTACTACGAATATATGTGTTTTATGCGAGAATGAATTGGATAAGAGAGAGAGAGTAAAACATCATTGTCACATCACATCTAAGTTTATTGGGGCTGCACACAACTCATGTAATTTACATGCTAGTAAACCAGACTTTATACCCGTGTTTATACACAATTTTACTAATTTTGATTCTCACTTTATAGTTAAATATCTTGGAATAGATGAAGGCAATGTTGAAATAATTCCGAGCAATAGTGAAAAATATATGTCTGTCACTAAAACCTTTGACGGCTGTAAAACTAAAATCAGATTTCTTGATTCATATAAATTTTTATCATCTAGTTTAGAAACTTTAGTTAACAATATGAAATCTGAATCTGTAAACCTCTGTCACACATTTCCACATTTAAAACAGTTCGTTCATAAGCGATGAATACAAACTTTCATTAATCAGTCAAAAAGGTATCTATCCATATAATTATATGGAGTCTTATGATAAACTTGAAGAAACACAATTACCTCAACAGGATAGTTTTTATAATTCACTAACTAACAAACACATTAGTGATAAAGATTACACACATGCACAATTAGTTTGGTCAACATTTCATATTAAAAATATGAAAGAATATACAGAACTTTATATTAAGACCGATGTAATTTTGCTTTGTGAAGTGTTCGAAACTTTCCGAAGCCTTTCATTAAAGATATATGGATTAGATCCAGCTTGGTGTTATACACTCCCACAATTAGCATGGAATGCAATGTTGCGAATGACAAAAATAAAACTTGCGTTGTTGAAAGATTTGGATATGATTCTCTTTATTGAAAAGGGACTACGAGGTGGTCTTGTCCAAGTTGTTACTCGACATGCTAAAGCAAATAACTCCTACATTAATGACTATAACCCCGATAAAGCAAATAGTTACATACTTTATGTAGATGTAAACAATTTGTATGGCTATGCGATGGCTCAATCTCTTCCATATGATAATTTTGAATGGGTAGAAGATGATATTAATGTATTAGAGATCCCCGAAAACTCTGAATTTGGTTATATACTAGATGTCGATATCTCCTATCCTCTGGAATTTCATGATTTTCATTCTCAGTTTCCATTACTACCCGAAGCGAGGACTCCACCTCGAAGTAAATATAATAAATTAATGACTACACTACTCTCAAAGTCTCATTATATTATACATTATGAAAATTTAAAACAGGCAGTAAAACTCGGATTGAAAATAGAGAAGATTAATCGTATTTTAAAATTCAGACAAAAGAAATGGCTAGTGCCATATATTGATGTAAATTCACAACATAGAACTCATGCTAAAACAACCTTTGAGTCAGATTTTTACAAACTTATGGTTAACAGCGTGTTTGGTAAGAGTATGGAAAACATCCGCAATCGCGTAGACATACGGTTAGTAACATCCGAGTCCAAATTAAATAAACTTGTCAACAAATCAAACTTTAAAGATAGACAGATATTCGCTGAAAATGTTATAGCAGTTCATTTGGAAAAAGAAAAAATTGTTTTTAACAAACCAATTTATGTTGGTTTTGCAATATTAGAATTGAGCAAAACTTTGATGTATGATTACCATTATAATGTGTTTATAAAGAAATATGGTATAGAAAATATAAAATTATGTTACACTGATACAGATTCCTTCATATATCAAATACAAACCAATGATATTTACGATGATATTAAAAATGACTTGTGTAAGTATTTTGATACTAGCAATTACCCTCATTCACATCATTGCTATTCATGTGGAAATAAAAAGGTTGTTGGTTTATTAAAGGATGAAACCGCAGGAGATCCGATAGTAGAATTTGTAGGTTTGAGACCGAAGATGTATTCTTATATTACAAATACTTGCAATGTAATAAGAAAGGCAAAAGGGGTAAAAACATGTGTTGTAAATGAATTTACATTTGAAAATTATAAACAAATATTACATTCCAATGAAAGCATGCATTCATCGTTTCAAGCTATTCAATCAAAGAAACATCGTGTACAAACAGTGTTAATTAACAAAATTTCTTTAAATGGTTTAGATGATAAACGTTTTACATTAGAAAATGGGATCGACACTGTTCCATATGGTCATCACTTAAGTAAAGAAAAGTTAGAGTGAATCAATTAAGACGCTGTTCCAATTATAAGTCACATTACAACATGTAACCATAGAAATTTATTTATTGTATTGTAAAAAATTATTTTAATCAATGAAGTCACATTAAAATTTGTAACCTTGGACATCAATTATGTAAAAAGCATTAGATTTTTTGTATTAGAACTAGAGTGTAAGGTGATAGGGAAAATAAATATAATCATTATTATTGTAAAAATTACAATATCTAACCTTGGACATCAATTATGTAAAAAGCAGTAGATTTTTTGTATTAGAACTAGAGTGTATGGTGATTGGGAAAATAAATATAATCATTATTATTGTAAAAAATTTATTAATGTAAGAAAAACATGTAGTAACAAAAAATAAATGTCAAATATAAATGTTTTTTTTTTTTTTCTTCCAAACATTATGCAATATCCTTCCTGTTGATCCAACTGCGTTCCTCCAATCCCAACCACTTTACATATAATTTATTTCCTTTTCTTTTCAAAACCTTTTCTACAAGGTATACATCTGGATGTTTTACTTTTTGAAGCTCTTCAGCGTAAAAGGAACCACTGATAGGTTGCCCTTTCAGATCTTCAAGTTGATATGTGTACGGATACGTCTTCTGAACCATGACTACTTTAAATATTTCACTCGACCAATTTGGTGTATAGCCTTTTGAAAATATTGTCTTTTGTTTTGATATCCTGACAAAATCGCCCTCTTCAAACTTCTGCTTTTGTACATTTGATTTGGCTATGGACGAATACACATTTTTTAACAAGTACTTTTCAGATTTTTTATTGTGGGCATCGATTGGTCTCATACTTATAGTTGAATGAAATGAGGTATTGTAATCGAGCAGGATCTGAGGTAAAATATCTAAAAATTTGTAATTTCCTAGTAAGCTGAATGTTTTCCACATTTTTGCTTTCAATGTTCTATTAAATCTCTCCACAATGGAAGCCTTTATTGAGGAAAAAGTAGAATAATGATTAATAGAGTATTTTTTCATCAGAGAATTAAACTTTGAATTGTAAAATTCCTTTCCCTGATCGCTTTGAATATTTTTTGGAGATTGTTTACTCGATAGAAACACACTCTCCGTCGCTTTGACCACGTTGTCCGCTGTTTTCTGTTTTAGTGCCACAGCCCAAGCGTATTTCGAAAAGCAGTCTATAACTGTTAATAAATATTTATGACCTTTATTTTCTCGAGAATAAGGTATCATTTCTACAAGATCTATTTGCCACAAATCATTTATTCCTTTCAAAACTGTCTTTCGCCGGGGATATATCTTCCGAGCCGGCTTGTGTAATTCGTCAACAACAGTTCTTTTTATCAATGATGAATTCATCTATAACTTCTTTTTAAGTATTTTGTTAAGATAACCGAGCGTGACCACATCAGCTTCCTCTGCAGGCTCACCAACGTTTGCTATTTTCTTGCCAGCACAGTCATACTCATTCGCAACCAAAGTTAAAGCAACGGTGTTTAAATATTTTCTGGTAACAACATCAGATCCATCTTTAGGTTGTGCAAAGTTTACCAGTCTTTTTCCTTTTCCATCTATATAATTACCAGGCCAATTTTTTAAATCGGTATAGTAAAATGCTAAATTATCACAATACACTTTATTGACAGCGTCGCGAGCAGAGACTGGATTTGCAATATTGATTATTCGTAAATGTTGCGCATCGATATCCTTTTCAGACTTTAATAAGCTAAAGGGAAAATAATGTTTTTTGTACTTTGAATGCTTTATCGCTATGTGGGATCCGAACTTGTTTATCGTCATGCTTGTACTGAATCTGAATATAAAAATGTGAGCGTTAATATATGATATTTTCTTCTCGCAGCTCTTCAATAATTGATTCTATTTCGTTTTGGTGTCCTTCATGTCCGACATGAGTTGAAGACATTAACAGCCTTAGTCGATCGACAAGTTCGTTAGGGTCGTTCCAATACTCGTACAAGGGTTTATTGGCTCTCATAAGACCAGTGCCCCGTTTGTAAGTGTAAGAACGGAGTGAAGTTAGCCTGCTCGAAGCTGATGAAGCGGAGGAAGGGGGGCGTTGTTTCAAAGATTGTGTTGGGAATAACTTCGAAATTATATTTCTATATTTATCGGATCTATTTCCTAATACCCCCTGTTCCTCACTATATCCTCTCTTGTGAGCATTGGTCGAGAGTAAAATATTCTTATAATTATCCAAGTCCGACTCTGTGTAATCTTTAGGATTTTTTAAGTAGAGTAGCTCCAGCAATCCCGGTGTTCCTTCATAAACCACATCGTTAATAGACATATCGTCACTGTTCTCGAAAAGCTGAACATCAGTCGAGTCACCAATGGCTAATCCCCCAGAAGGCATGACTCTAATGCCGTAACGAGAGTCGTGTGTCTTATCACCTTTCAACATCTTATCCAAGTATTCTCTCTGTAGATTTCCAAAAGCGGCGAGACGCTCTTTAAATTCTGCTTCTCCCTTTGGAGTTTGAGCATATTCTTTAACTTTTTCTGATAGTGGATCGTCTGTCACATACTCGCCCTCATCTACTTCTGGTGATATGAACTCATGAACGGGAACCGTTAAGTGAGATAATGGTGTTTGCACAGTACTAGTTTTTGTATCATCGGATGAAACTGTTGTAGCTCTTTTGTAGTGAGACATTGTTTTTGGTAATAATGTTGATTTTCTGTAAATACTAGTAGACTCTATCTCGCTTTTATCAGGTGATTCGTCCCAAACATTAGTATCTCTCCTTTTTACTTTTTTTGGCGTCACTGGGGGTTCCAATTTGGTCTGGTACAACTTTACTGATTGTTTAATGTCTTCTAGTGGTTGGAGCACGGGTGTAAAAAAATCTTGCCGACCTTTTTCAACATCCTGGAGAGTACGCTTCAATGACCGAAATTTGTTTTTCAAAATCTCACTAGTTTTTATAATCTCACGAGTGACTTTTGGGTCCATGGTTGTTAATGACAATTACTACCACGACTGCTCTTTATATATATCTACAATGAATGTATCGATTCCTTTTCGAAAACGTCCATTGTTCAGGTCCCTACTCTTGTCAATTACAATGTAATTAAAAGGCTCTTTCCAACATAATGAACACATCTCTTTAAAAAGTGTGAAACTTAAATCCGGAGTGCTTACGTGCTCCTCGTAAATATGTTTCAAATTTAATTCATCTTGAGGAAATACTATTAAAAAGTTAATGTTACATCTGATAAGGTGTCTTGGGATACAAACATAACTTTGTGTTAAATAAAAACAATCAAGGTTCATATGACGACCATAGCTAAAGTACCGTTTAATTACATCTTGATTTTCCATATTGACATCATCGAATATACAGACCGAATTGGATTCAACTTCCTGAGGCAATTCATTCGCATCTTCAAATTCATATAATCCTATTTCAGGAACAAGATTTATGACACTCTTTAAATACTGATATTTAGACTGATGTAATGTTTTTCCGAAAAGATAAACATTTTTAAATTTTAAACCATTTGGATTTAATAAAAGTGCAATAATAATATTAGTCTTTCCACAACCGCTAGGTCCGCAAATTGATGCTCGAATGGTGTTCGGTAATAATGCACTATGTCTTCCTTCTGAATCAACTTTAACTGGTGAAAAGTTGATAGTGGAAAAACGTTGTTCTTGTTTGACTAATTTCATTCTGAATGCAAACGACGGCATTATGCTTCAGTATATATAGATATATAAGTCTGTTCTTCATTTTCTTAGTACAGTATGATTCGTAAAGCTCACAAAGGAAGAGGACTAGTGAACAGTTTTATAAACAAGTTGCCTATTGAATTACATCTTCCGGGCTATCAGTATTGTGGTCCTGGTACGGATCTAGAAAAGCGACTAACTAAAGGTGATAGTGGAATAAATCAGCTTGATAAAGCCTGTAAAGACCACGATATAGCTTATAGCAAATATAAAGATATGGATAGTCGTAAGGAAGCAGATAAAATCTTAGCTGATAATGCTTGGAAACGAGTTAAAGCTTCAGATTCGTCATGGGGAGAAAAAGCCGCGGCTTGGTTAGTTACAAATGCCATGAAAGCGAAAAGAAAAATTGGATCAGGTTTAAAAAAGAAAAAGAAGAAGAAGATTATCTTCATTGACTTTGTTAAATCATCAAAAGTAGATGATGTATCATCTATTCTGAACGCGTCAAAGGTGGCATATAAGAAGGCTAAAATGCATCTACGTGGTAAGACAAAACCTTTACCGCCCAGAGTTCTCCCGCTGCCAAAGGAGGGGGGCTTTCTCCAATTTCTTGTACCGTTGATGGCAGGACTTTCCGCTGTGGGATCTTTGGCTGGAGGAGCCGCAAGTGTAGCGAAAGCGGTCAATGAGGCTAAAGAAGCCAAGCTAAAATTGGATGAGCAAAAGAGGCATAATTTGGCCATAGAAGGTCAGAAAGTTGGTAACGGACTTTATTTGAAACCATATAAGAATGGTTACGGTTTGTTTATAAACCGACAAAAAAGGTCGAGAACAATATGACTGACGAATAAACCGTTGAGCGATCTTGAATTAAATCATATAGCTAAAGTTTTAAATATTGAAAATTTTCGTGGAGTATTCATGATTGATAGTCTCCCTAAATATCCAAAAAAGCATGAGACAGCTATTGTAAATTTGCATACAAGTTCAGAACCTGGTTCTCATTGGGTTTGTTATATAAAAAAAGATAATCTTGTGAAATACTTTGATTCGTTTGGAAATTTGAAACCACCACCACAGCTACTTGATTACTTTAAAGGTTTACAAATAACTTACAACAGACGTCGTTATCAGAAGTGGAATACTCCGATTTGTGGACATCTCTGCTTAAAGTATTTAGCTGACGTTTCTCATAAATTTTGATCATTCATAATAATGAGCTATACAGTAACGTTTACGGGAAATTCTAGTGTTCTTCATGCAAACTTTTTACCTCCGCTGGAATTAGGCTCAAGTTATACAGTTGGGTTATTATCTTTTGACACATATAATACTATTCCTAATATAAGAAAGGATGGTAGCGACAAGTTTTATTTTGGAAATTCGACGATCAAGATACCTGAAGGATCGTATGATATCGATGCTCTAAATACTTTTCTTCGCGCCGAAATTGATCACCAGGAACCTGGTGGGGGGTTTATGCTGCGAGGAAATCAGAATACTTTAAAGGCTGAACTTAGAACAACGAAGCCGGTCTACTTCAACTTCCCCGACAAGCCCCATTCTATTGGTCCACTGCTGGGTTTTCATCGTCCCAATCAAGTCATTAACCCAGTGCATCGGTACAGCGAATCAGATGGCATTGTGAAAATTCTTTCTGTAAACACTATTTCGATTCATTGTAACATCGCATCAGGGTCTTACGTCAATGGAGATCCGGATCATAGCATACATCAATTCTTTCCGGCTGTAGAACCAGGATATAAAATAATAGAAACCCCGAATCCTATCATTTACTTTCCTACTAACGTGAGGACTGTTGGCAATATTACCATTCGGTTAGTGGATCAAGACGGAGAACTTATTGACTTTAGGGGAGAAACTGTTACATTGAGAATACATTTGAAGAAAAATGGGGATTGATTTTGCCATGGATGGTGTGCAGAATAATAGTGTAGCTCGTTATAAAAGGAGAGAGCAAGCCATGTTAAGAATTAGTAATCCTAAATTGACGAGACAGTTAACAAGTGCAAACGCTAACTTTTTGAAACAGTGCGGTTTTCGGTTACAAAATAAGAAAAAATGAATAACATACTAAGCGTTACATCAGATATAAAATTTGACGATTCCCTTACGCAATTCCAGTATCATTCACATCAGCCGTATGCGGGGAACACCTTTAACAGCTCCGACGAAATCAGAATACCTGTACATCAACAAGATGTCTACACGTTTCCTTCATTAAGTTATGTTTATCTTGAAGGACGAATTTTAAAAAAAGATGGTACTCCTGGAGCTACTTCAAAATTGACTAATAACGCGTTTGCGTTTTTGTTTGATGAGATTAGATATGAATTGAATGGCATTGAAGTTGATAGAGTGAGAAATCCTGGAATAACTACAACGCTTAAAGGTCATGCATCATTTTCACCTACTCATGTCAAAGGACTAGAAAATGCGGGGTGGACGATGCCCGGTGTCAACAATACTCTTTCCTTAGACAAAAACGGATTTTTCAGCGCATCCCTGCCCCTGGATATTCTCTTAGGAATATGTGAGGACTATAGAAAAATTTTAATAAATCTTAAGCAGGAACTCGTTTTGATTCGATCGAGTACGGACTTGAACTGTGTGAAGGGTGGCGATGATAACGTCCAAATAAAATTGGACAAAGTGGTTTGGAAGATGCCTCATATTCGTGTTTCTGATCAAGAACGTCTGAGATTGCTGAAGATGGTTGACAAAAACAAGGTCATATCAATTCCGTTTCGATCATGGGATCTTTACGAATACCCTAGTTTGCCTGCAACACAGCAGGAAAATTGGGCTGTCAAAACATCGACAAATTTAGAAAAGCCGCGCTATGTTATTATAGCATTCCAGACTGATCGAACGAGAAACGCTACCAAAGACAGCAGTCAGTTTGATAGTTGCAAATTGAAAAATTTGAAACTCTACCTGAATAGCGAACAATATCCTTATGACGATTTGAATTTAGATTTTGCACAAGGAAAAGTGGCTCTCCTCTACGAAATGTATGCTGAGTTTCAAGAGAGTTATTATAATAGTAGGCATTCTCAGCCTCTACTGTCACGATCTGATTTTGAGACGTTTGCACCTATAGCCATCATTGATTGTTCTAAACAATCTGAAGCAATAAAAAGTACGACTATTGATATTCGTGTATTACTAGAGGCGGGTGAGAACTTTCCGGCAAATACTAAGGCTTACTGCCTTATTCTTCACGATAAAATTGTAGAATATGAGGTGGGAACCGGTTTGGTCCGTAAAATGTACTGAAACAGCACATACATCTATATATAGAGATTAAGTCGACTGCAAAAATATCACTTCACCGTAGGACATTGACTCAAGCATATAATGCGTTCGGCGGTCATTGATTTTCAGGGCTATCGCTCGGCTTCTAACTCATTGATCATTAAAGAACTATCTGTAATCTCCATCAGCCATGGTTCATCGTGGCATTGGTTTTTTAAACCACCTCGAGATGCTGGAGAAGTGGGTGAGTCGAAAACAAATCTTTGGGTAAAGAAACATATTCACGGACTGGAATGGAACTATGGTGATGTACCATATGAGGATATGAAATATTTCTTACTATCCATCACGGAAGACTTTGACACATTATGGGGAAAAGGAGGGGAAAAGTGTCATTTCATAGAAGAACTTATCGATAAACCAGTCTATGATCTTCATGATTTCGGCTGTCCAAACTTGAAAATTTTAGAAAATGATAAGATTGCATGTGATTTTCATTTGAACACTTCCTTTGTTTGCTCATTAAATCAAGCCCATCGATTGGCTACATGGATCAGAAAAAATTCTGAGGCTATAAATTTCAAAAAAGAAGAGGTACGTAAGCAATCATTTAGAAACATCGACTCGTCTCATCATCTGCTGTCGTTTGCAGGATTTATACGCGGAGTCAAGGATAATGTTAATTGTGTATACTGTGGACTGGTCTATGACTCCAAATCACTAATCAACCCTCTCAAGTACCATAGGAAGAGTCGTCCTCAGTGCTTGTGGTTTGAGGAGGAGTATTATTTATGAAAGGAACGGAAGGATCTGACATCATCACTTTGATAATGGACAGAATGGAGACTGTAATCTGTCGCTTGGGAGAGGAAGGCATAGGAACTTTAACTACTGACGAACTGAGAATTTTACCTCGCTCGTTGCTTTTGTACGTTTTGAACTGTACATTGGATTAAATCTGGGACAACTTACCTGAGGAATGGCAAAATGACGAGGAATTTATCCAGAAACGAAGACATTCCTACATTGATGAAGACTCTACTTATTATTAATTGCAATATTATATCTATAATTTATTCATGTTTTATTTCAAATAAACCATAAAAATTTTATTTTTTTTTTTTATTCACCTTTATTCTCCTTTTTACTTAGTTATAGGTTCAAAAAAAAAAAAATGTATAGACATAACAATTATTTATTGAATATAGTTCAAATTACAATTTATGTGGGTATTATTACACATTTTCTCGAGTTCATTTAAATTATTAAAAAGGGTATTAGTATTAATATTAAAGTCCATTGATGTAGATTCCACAGGTTCTACGTCTTCTTCATTTTTCTTATAGAGTTCAGCCATCTTGGTTATCAAGTCCAATGATTCGTTGATTTTCTTAACGTCTCTACAAAGCTTTGTCACATCATTTTTGTTGAAACATGCCGAAGGTGTATTCAGCTGAAGGGTTAATGGACTCTGGTTAAACATTGCGAAACAAAGAACTACCTGTTCAATTTTCATGATCCTGTTCCTCCCTCTCTTGGAAAATATGCAATATACATTTTTACATCCTACTCGGTCTTCAACCTCCACTTTCTTGGGCCTGCTTTGGAAAAGAGACAACATCCTTGGAACTTGGTCGACGATGAATTTCCATTCTTCTGTGTCCATATACACTGTAGTTTTCTTATCGATGACAGCGACAGTGGGCACAAAATCACAAAGACCGACTCGGACTAGTTTACTACTAGTGATGTGGTAATCAGTCACTAGTTCCAATCGTCGTGGACCCTCCATCTTGCTAGGCTTCAACGTTGAGACTAAAATATTTAACAGAGAGGTGGGGATAGATGAAGTTGTTTTATTTTTTTTACTAGTTGATTTATTTCACATCTTCTTTTTTCATAGATTTTAATTTGTATTTTTAAATCCTCGAGTCGATGAAGGTAATGCTCGAGTCTCTTGTGCATATCAACAACAACAACTGGTTTCTTTTTTATAATCAACTTCATCTATTGTTATCAACGGGAGCTTTTCTAATTGATCCAGGTAGTCGATAAACGGACAATAATTAGACCATTTCTTGTGATCTACTAAAGGATCATCATGTTCCATCCACTCGTGTAATATCACTCCACAGAAAGGACACCTCGTTAAATCAGATTTTTTCAAATAATAAAATCCCGCTGCTGCGAGCTTAACGACACTCACCGGCGATTTCCATCCAACAAATGTAGAAAGACGATCTTCCTCATATCTCAAGTTCTTACTCCTTCGAGTCTTACTCATTACTTGTCCCATTATATACTGAGAAGAAAAAGTAAAATTACAAGTCGTAATAAACGATACTCATCGACGATTAACTTTTGATATTTACAACTCCGCCTACCTTAACAGGAGAGCTGGAGCCGGAGATTAATGAACAACATCAATCCCCTTCGCAGGCAACAGCCAGCGAGCCTTCGCATACGTTTTGCATAAATTTAAAATAATTAAAACCATGTCGTGCGGGTCTAGCGAACACCGAGCCCCGTCTTTTTCACATCAGAACACAATGGAAAACCGGTTTCCCCCACCATGCAACACCATCCTCCCTGCTCTTTTCCCGAATTACCTCTACTTGTTTGAGTAAATGATTATGTCGTCAATGTATATCATAGCGTTAGGGACGTTCGCTATCATCATATTCATAGCTCTTTGAAATGTGGGTGGTGCGTTACAAAGTCCGTAGGGCATTCGTAAGAATTAAAAGTGTCCGTCTTCTGTACTAAATGCGGTTTTTGGTATTGAATCTGGATCCATTTCGATTTGATGGAATCCTGATGCAAGGTCTATTGTTGAGAATATTTTTGCGTTTTGTAGTCTGTTTAGTAAGTCTTCAATGTTGGGTAGTGGGTATTTGTCATTAGTTGTCATTTCGTTCAGTTTTCGGTAGTCTATTACCATTCGAACCTTTTTTATGCCTGAGGCATCCATTTTTTTTGGGACTATCCATACTGGTGAGTTGTATGGGGAATTACTTTTTCTAATAATGTTATTTTTTAATAAATTCGCGACTTCTTCGTTTATTTGCTTTTTGAATTGCACGGGGTACCGATAGTTCCTAGTGTAGCAAGGGTTTTCGTTTTTTGTGTTTATTTTATGTTTAATTAAATTTGTCGCGCGTAATTTTTCTTCATTTGTTTTTATTATTTCTCCGTATTTACCAATCAGTACCACAATTTCGTCCGAAAGCTTGTTATCAATGTGGTCTGTCCTAATTATTTGTTTTATTGTCTGTAAGTCATTTATATAGTAAATTTCATTTTCCAGGTTATGTTTGGTTCCGTTTATTACTATTTCGTCATTGTGACATTTTATTTCTGTTTTTAGTTCTTTCATCGTTTCGTATCCTAAAAGAATATCGAAACGATTGCTAAAGGGGTATATTAGCATTTTTACCTTTGCTTGAATTCCTAACAGGGGATAGAGATCGATTATGGCGCTTTGAGTGCCTTCGGCTCTGCCTGTAGGAGTTTTCATCACAAAGTCTTCCGAATTAATTTTTGTTCCCTCGGGTAAGGAATGGGGATTGATATAATTTTTAGAAGCTCCAGTGTCGATTAGCCATGTCTTGCCTTTTCTGCCTTTTATTTTTGGGAGACTGTCCGTGTAATTTAATTGGTATTCGGGTCTGGAGGTTCGTTGTTGTTGGGACCTACGTCTAAAAAATCCTCATAACGAGATTCTAATTGTTGTAGTCTGTCTTGTAATTCATTTATTTGTTGGTCTTTGTCATTTTCCGTGTGGTGTACGCGATTGCTGACTGTGCGCATTGATACGGTCTGATTTTCTCTTTGTTCCGGTCTGGGGTTTGGTTTGTTAAAGTATTGTCTTTGTTCATGGGGTTTCCATGATTGATTATGTCTTTCGTTTTCGTCTCGGGGGTAGTTATTGTTAAAACGTGGTTGTTCTTGATTGTACTGTCTTGGTTGTTGGGATTGTTGTCTATTATTGTCATAAAATTCACGTTTTTTCTCGTGATAATGTGGGTCGTAATTCCTCCCTTTATAATTGCTAGTGGAGGGTGGTTGGTTTTGACTGCGTCTTTGTGTGGATTCGTTGTGTGTTAGTTTGTTACCGTATGCTCTTTCGACTACTCGTACTGCTGTGGTTTTTAATGCCTTTTTCAAATCCCTCAAATTTTTAATTCGAAGGTGTTGGAGGAAATTGTCAACTGAAGTTTCAAGTTGTCTTTGGCAATGGTCAACTATTTGTTCATCAAATACGTTTATTTCTGTGTGTTTTTGTAAGTCTGTTTTTGTGTCGTCCGTATATAATCTACCTTCAAGGTCGTCTCGTAATAATATCAGTCTTTCTACATAGCTATTGGGATGTTCGTTTCTTAAGGGTTTAGTTTGATATATTTCTGCTATGGATTGGGGTATTGTTTTGTCGTCACGAAAGTTAAGTTTGAGTTCTTGGATCAGTTCTAGTAAAGAGTTATAGTTCCGTCTTCCGCAATATTCGGCATGTCCTACTAATTTGTTTGTTGCATGTCCTATCAATTGTTTCGCGTTATATTCGTGATGTGGATTGTCAGTTGTGCAGACGTTATTCGCTACAAAATTTATTTTATTAATAAATCTTACTAGATGGCTGGGATTTCCGTCAAATTCTGGGATCAGTTTAAGGTCTGTAGTAGAAATTTTGTAATCGTTAGAAGTCATGTTTACGTTTTCTTCTAAGTTACGGTTTATATTAAGTCTGTCAGTAATGGGTATGTAAATGTGTACAAAAATATATTTACCAATACAAGTGATGTCTTCTTCTAGATAATGTTGCCTTCTATCGGCTTCCTCTGGTCGCTAGATAACAGATTTTGTGGTTCTTGGAGCCTCGGTGGATGTATATTAAAATATACCAGTGCTCGATCAGTCCTGAAGTCCTGTTCAATATTTCATCGGCCTTCTCATGGAAAGAATCGAAAAGTTCTCAGGTCTAGCCTAGCCAAACGCGGGATCGCTGAATGGGGAGATTCTTCTGAAGTTATATAAACACTGCCAAGGTCCCTGTTCGGGCGCCAGTTAAATAATTGATAACCAAAGAGGCCTTTTTAAAAAGTGGTTTATTAACTAGACAAACAATACAACTTATATGATAATAGTGACAGAGTAATACGTCAGGGGTACAGTAACGAGATGAATGAGAGCTGGTGAGAGGAAGAGGAGAATTATATAAGGACAGATTAGATTAAGGAGTGCTGATATTTCTACTGACTTAGGCGATGTGCAGGTGTCAGCTGTGTGTTGACTGTCGGTGTGCATGTGTCAGCTGCTTCCATAACTGGCGATTAATTGGCTAGCGCCCTCTGCAGCCTTTAGAGCTTTCACTGGGTTGAGGCTGGTGCTGTAGACCCCTATGTCGTCCGCATATGCCGCTACCTCACAATTGGAGTATGAAGCTCCTACTATGTGCGCGGTGTATATGTTGAAGAGTAGGGGTCCCAGCACCGACCCTTGGGGAACTCCGACCCACTTTGTTTGTTTGTTTAGCTTAATTATAGAGGAAAGTAGTTAATATTGTTGATTTAAATTTCAATACTAACGAGTAGCTGTTCGGAGCTTTTGCTCAGTAAATTGTGTAAGATTAATTGTTCAATTGAGTTATTAAATTTAATAAACCAGTAGTTTTGCGTAGAAAAGGGGTTTATATTTCATTCTTATTTTTATCTTTCCCGAAAATTCTCCGGACTATAAACATGTGCATGCTAGCTGATAAGTCTTCCATGATTCTTTCCAGGTTCCTAACTTTCCGTTCCCTGATTTCTCAACATCTTCCAAAGGTAAACTTCATATTCCCCGGTATGTACAGGGGTGCTACACTTGGTATATTGTTTTGATAAGTTTGTGTTCATATTTCACTGTTCTACATACAGGGCAGTTCTTGATAAAGTCTGCTGATAAAATAAGTAGTATTTGGTCTTAAAATTTCTAACATGATTTCATCCAAGTCCATAGTCCAGGGGTATGCTGTATCTATAACGTGTCTTGTTTATTGAAAGGGTTTTGTGATAACAATGTTCTTTTCTCCTCGTTGTATAAATATTTGATTTTTTTTCAACATTTTTTGCTTTGTCGTTGGGGGCTATAAAAATTTGTTCGTTACTAGAGTCTTGGGAGTGCTGTGTAGCTACTACACTAATTTCGTCTTCCATGGCTTCTAGTTTAAGCTCATGTAAAGTTTGGTTGTGTTCTTCTGAGTCATTAGGTGTTGCTTCTATTAATCTGTTTATGTCTTCTTCTGTTTCCATACCTTCAAGTTCTAGAAAGGTTAAGTCATGTGATGATTTGATTTTAATATCTTTAGTTGTTTGTTCATGTCTTGCAATAGTTTCTAGTTCTTTTTCATTATTTATTAAATATAATTAATTACATATTATTTGACCATTATTAATTATTACATTTATTTTTATTTCATTATTCGTTCCCAATTTAATCTCTGTTTCTAGGGTTTGCATTGTTTCCATCCCTAATAATATTTTGTATTTGTTACTAAAGTTGTAAATTTTAAACCTAACTATTAGATCACGGATCAAACCCAATCTTGATGCCAAATTTAGAATGAGCCATTCATTACCTTTTTCGCTGCCAGCTGGTGTTACCACTATGAAATCTTCCGACTTAATTTCAGTTCCTACGGGTACGGAACATGGATGTATGTAGTTAATTGCTGATCCTGTGTCTATTAACCAATTGTCTCCAAGTAAGTCAGTAAATGATGGAGTTTCCTTCACTAGTTTTAGTTGATGTTGGGGGAAAGGTTGTAGTCCACTTAGTCCTAAAAAATGTTTAAGTTTGTCCTCCAAGTCTTTAACTCTGTTTTTTTAATTTTTAAAGTGTAGTATCTGTTCTTATCAGCTTAATCTCTGGTACGACTCCCATCGGGGTTCCAGAAGATTAAACTGATTTTTGGGAAATGACGGAGTGCTAGGGGCTTGCTCCGCCTCTGTCGCGGGTTGACCCGGCATTGCAGTACCTCCGGGAACGGCACATATAAATGAAATCACGAACCAATTAATTAATTTAATTGATTCAATAAACGAAATAAATGACTAATATGGGCCGTTTCCGGACAGAGGTGGAGATTGAGCAAGCCGCTAGCACTCCGTCATTTCCCAAAAATCCTGTCCCCCGAGTCGTCGTACCACCACCAGAAAGAGATTAAGCTGATTTTTAAGATTAACCTATTATTAATTAATATTGTTATTATTTATTTTATTTTTTTTTAAATAAATTAATAATAAACGTGTTTTAGCTTGACGGAAAATTTGAGTGGGCCAGCAGCCAGTCTCGAATTATGTTATACATACGTACCCTTTTTTTTTTCCTCGGACCCCTTCTCCTCCTCCCCCACTTACTATTTCATCTCCTCTCCTATTTATCGTTATGACATTTAAATGCATTTATTAAATCACTTATTTAATTTTTTTTTTAGCCTACCCTTTCTTATCTTAGAATTTTGATTTTGGGGGCTTCTGGGGCTCTTCCCATACACATGTCCTCCTTACGTGCCACTCAGTACTCTCACGTGTACCTGCTTCCAAGAAGGGGTGCACCCTTCTTACCCTTAACCCTTCCTTTAGGTACATGCCCATACCTCACGCTTTCCGTCCAGACGGTTCCTACACCGGCTCGTAGGTAGGAGCACCGTCGTATCCTCTCATTCCGCCGCTATTTTAGCTTCTATTTCTCAGAATTCTTAATCCTCTCGTCCTATAATCCTACAAAATCACCGACGGTCCTCCTCGACTCGGGCCCCATAAGTATGGGCATCCCTCCTCTCCTGTATTCCTAAATTAAAATTTTTAATTTTACACGTTTTAACCTGTATTCCATCTACCACTATCACCTATAACCCTACCTTAGCATCCACACAAATATCTTCCACCAGCAGATTTTAACACACTCAAGCTCAACTTGAACACTCCCTCTGCGCTTAGTTCTTGATGGAACAAGAATCTTAAAGAATGGAGGAGTTATATAATGCTTATTACTGGTTACATTTTTAGTGGAAACGTGTGGAGACTTATGGTCCCCTTTTTTGTAAGTACCATTTCCCAAAAATCCTACCCTTTGAGCTACCTGCTCCCTCACCCTACAAGACACACTTGTGTCTAAGCATTCAACCGAGTACGTTGCTCTAATGCTGTATCTGATTAATATTTGTATATATAATAGTGTTTTGATTGTTATTTATAATAAACTTTTTAAAAATACTCTCCTCTGCAAGATTATTTAACTGAACGATCAAAGTACGCGTCGTAATACGGCTCGAGAAGGGCTCCGACAGTCAGTCTACTTTAGTTTGTCGTCCGGGGCCGTACTAGTCCTCACGCTATTTGACCATCGAGTCAACATCACATCTTGCTTCATCGAGTACAGTTGCGAACCTCGTTGGATTTACACCTCCAGGTGTATGATATGTTCAAATGTAGAATTGTTGGAGCCGCCGGCACCCAAGGCAGTCTCCTCATACTAGCTAAACTTATGAATTAAAATTCATATTCAAGAGAACATTTTATTTTATTTCTCATTATCTCATGCAATAAGATATTTATCAACAAGCTAAAAGACAATTTATACAGTTGACATTATAATATATCTTTTTTTTATTTTAAATATAAAAAGATCTTAGCTTAGTTAGAAAAAATTAATTTGATGGCATTTAATTAGAGTAAATGTTACAATGTTCATTAACTTGCACAAATTGATCTGTTAATTTTTTTTTAAATTGATTTTATTTTTAGTGGTATTTTTTTTTTTTTTAATTATTGTTACTATACTTTTCATTCCTTGTTAAGTGTACTCAATGTAAATAATATTAATATTGCGCACAAATTCTGCAGTTGCCTTTTATTATTATTTATCTGGTCTTAAATGGGTAAACCATTTATTTATATGATTTTTGCTTTCAATAATTTTATTTTTCATCAACTAATAACCGTTTCAGTGCCCTTTGTTAGTGATCTGGATCAGTTCGAAATGGGGTTGGAGGATTGCATTTTGGGATCAAAAGTTGCCCCTCCCCCCAACAGACCTTTCTATCTGCTCATAGAGCAACGTGTAACCATTTTTCTTCTTCTTAAGACTCCATGTTTTAATTTGAATAGTACAGTTGACCCATTTATTTCATAGTAGTCCCTTAGATATTCTTAGGCTATTTTTTTTCAAAATCTGAAACCATTACATTGTGAGTTCACTGTTAGCCGCGAATACGTGAGTCGAAGAGTTTGTTGAAACTCATTCAGAGTATCTAGGCTCCAATACAACAATCAGACTGACATTGGCACTCCAGGAGTAGGGAAATGTTATTCAAACGTGAAACTGTGTTTGTAGCTTACGACTGACTTAATTGATACACTATACTTTATTCAAACTATTTTGGTGAGTGTAATTTTATGACTACAATAAAAGTATGTAAATTTAGACTCTAAAGGTAAACTATAACTTGTAGTATAATATTATGTTCTAGTAACAATTTGTTTTGGAGCACTGAACTTAATCTGTTCATGCTATATAGTTATGGTACTATGAAATGTTTTCTATTTAAAGGCAGATTGGAAAATTCTCTTAAAGATTTTTTAATAAGTTTAATTTTGATTTAAGAAGGTTTAACTAACGTACGTAACAACTTGGTATTGCCAGTGATTTGTGGAAATAGTGTATGTTAATTTTAAAATTTTGTGTCGCATACACACAATAATTGAAATAGAATTATAAATATCAAATAACTGCCTTATTATAATTTATTTAAAGAGGATCTGAGTAGCCTACTCCTCATATCTACGCTTTCAACGTCAATAGTAATATGTATTGAAAACTTTATTTTTAAACCATGAAAGCATTTAAATAATAAAAGAACACCTCAGGTTCTAAAATGAAACTGTTCTCTTTACTATTTCTAAATTTTAGGTGAGGGAATGCCCCCTTTATCTTTAACCCTTAAGATAAATATATGTTCTTTGCTATAAATAAGTAAGTGTTCTTAATTAATTAGTTGGTATTAAAAAAAACAATAAATTTTCTATATTATTGAGTAGTATATCAAATTAAAGATTTTCATATCCTTATTGATAATATTTAATTTTTTTTGTGGCTTAAGCGAACCATTATTATGTCAAAATTCATTAAAACTGTGATCAAAAGTGTATTTCCACCTCCAAGTTTCGTAAAGTCGCATGATATTTGTTAATATTAACTATATTGTTTTGTGATAATTATTGTATTTAACTTCCTGGCTAGAAAATCGTTATTAGTTAAAATTATTCTAATAAAAAAATACTTTGGCAATT
Source organism: Acanthosoma haemorrhoidale (assembly GCA_930367205.1). Lineage (NCBI taxonomy): Eukaryota > Metazoa > Arthropoda > Insecta > Hemiptera > Acanthosomatidae > Acanthosoma > Acanthosoma haemorrhoidale. The sequence continues at coordinate 114,719,326 of OV884014.1, read as the reverse complement.
GATTATTCTGCCGATTGTGTGTAATATATGAAATAATTGTGAAGCATTGGGATAAACACAAATAAAAGTGAAACAAATATTCATCTTTCAAAAATAGATTATTACATTGTGATGGCAAATAATTATATTTATAATCACATAATAGGAAATTGGAAAAAAATAAATAAACAAAAATAATACTGACTGTTGGAAACAAATATAAAGACAGGACTAGTTAACATTATTATGCCTAATATAATCGTTACAATCATCATTTGTAGTATATTTGAAATACATTTACACTTGGCACTGGTAACATTGCTGGTAGTGTTTTTCATAATTATTCATATTTAATACACTCATAATACAATCATTAATACACTTTTCATTTTTAAAAACGGCTGGTATTATTAATATAAATAAAACAAGCTTTTATTGTGGCTTTTATAAATATAAAATTCTTATTATCTTTTTATATTTTGCTTCTATTCTATTGTTATATTATACTCTTCTTTCTATGAAAAATGTCTTATAAATTTGATTCTATATATACATATACAATACTGTTAAAATTTACACCTTGATATGTCTTTCTGATTTTATACATACATGATCTTAATTTATCTATACTTTGTTAAATACATTTATCTAAGTAACGAAATATTGGCAATTTTTTATCACATTTGTTTTTACTTACTAAATAACATTAACTTTATGGCACAAAGTAAGGATAAAAATAAATAAGGTAAGGGGCTTCCATCAGCAGTGGGTATTACAAAGTCCCTGAAACAGAAATTATTTTTTATAGCATTCAATCTGTATTATTTTTTTTATTGCTATATAATGTTTTTTTTTAAGAACCTTATAAACAATAAATTGGCATGCTATTAATAATTCATAACTCAGTAGATTGTGAAACTCATGCCCATTATATTATTACGTTCTTTTGATGATATCGTATTTTTATTTTTAACTTTTACTTTATTTTATTTACTATTTATTATTAGGTTCTACTAACAAAAATAATTCTGACAAAAAGATGAATTTAATTTTACAAACATAAAAAAGTAAACTTATATTAATAATATAAATTCAATTCCTTTTCTTCTTTAATTCTCTTCATTCTTTAAATAAAATTAATACTCTTCTTTTCGTGCTATTTCTCTTCCATTCTGCTTTAAGTCAATAACCACTAACCAACAAAGTTTTTAAGTTTTTCTTACTCACAATCTCAAGCTAATAATATGTATTACGGCCTGATCCCAAAACTAGAGTATGTAATGCTCAGTGTGTTTTCATTATCACAACCACAACTAATTATAACTGGCTAAAACTAGAGAGTAATATTGTGTGTGTTCATTTTGATACGACCACAACTATACTGTCCTTTGTTTTTTCATACACTCTCACTTGTTTTTATTTTGCCTTCTTGATAAGTTGGATTAAATATTATATACAAACTCCACAATATCTAATATCACAACAATATATATGACATTTTAAAATAAATAATAGTTGATTTATCATATAAAGAGGAGATGAAAGCGAAAATGTCAATTTTTGGACATATCTGTGTTAAGCCTGGACGCATGTAAGGTTTAGCGGAGTAGAATTGCATTCCAAATGAGTATAAATAAGTTCTTATGGCTATAAAATATTGATCAGTTCTCTGCAAGGGAGCTGAAGTTGAAAGCAGTCCGGGTGACCCATGGAGATTATGTTAGGGTAAGGCGAAACTTAATCTCAACTTGGGGTGAAAATATATTCACCAACACAAAGGGTCATAAAGAAAATTTCCTTCTCCTGACGTAGGAGGGACTGTGGAAAACCGCACGGATATAAGCATCTGAGGACGCAGCCAAGGGTATTTCATTTTTGGGCTAGGCCCGAGACGGATCTGACTGCTTTCTATGACAGGACTAAGGCGGAAGACTCGCTTGTTGAGGCCTGGATCTGGACTTCCGATCTTGAAACCACCGCTGTGTTAAGTAAGAAATAGTTTGTATTGGTAGATAGTAAGATCTACGCAATCATTTTCATCATTTATATTCGTATCAAATTTAATCATATTTCAGTAAAACATTTTTAAGCATTTGTAATAAAATCCATTGTTCATAAATCTCTATTTTACATAATTGAATCCCTTCCATTTGATCACCTGGTAGGTTTATTAAAGTAAATTACTTTGGGTTTAGATAGAATAGAAAATTAAATGTATTTTCGAGAAAAGTACAATTTGTTATAACTTCACTTTGATGCAATATGCTCAGGATTTGATAGAGGAATCAAATCTTTTAGTAGTTAGATAGTTAAATAGTATCCTTGTAAATCAAATATTCTAATTATTCAACTTGAGCGTAATAGTATGGTGTTGAGGGGAAGTCAAGTAAATATAAATAGGATATGTATCCATAGAAATATATGTCCTTTATACATTGCCTTACAGTTTGTGTATTCGGATACAGTTGATATAACAGATATATTAGTGTATCCATAATTTAAATAAAAACCCTCATTCGCTGACAGTAGTAGCAGTGCTTTATAATACTTAGAGAGGATTTGTAAAACTGAATGTGAAATTGTAACTAAATATGAGAAAGGATGTTTTGTAGGATCTTATCTTATTTTATTTACTTGAAAATTTAGAAAAAAATTACCGCAGTCTTAGGGCTATACAATTAAATTCACAACCATCGAGATTGGATTTTTGTAACATTATTTATAGACCAGGTACCAAACTCCAGCTATAAGTTATGAACAAAATCCAATATTGAATCACATCATTTTTGCTGTAATTGTTATCACTATTGCTACTATTGTTAACAAACCTGCAATAAAACTGTCAAGAAGCGACGATTACTTACAAAGGGCTCAGGGATAAGGGTGATCCCTCCTACAGTAAAAACCCAAGTGTTTACATTTTTCACAGAGGTGTTGCGGATGGACTTTGGACTGGTCGGACACATCCAATCCATCAGGTTTCTCCAATGGCCTCTGCAGTTAAAAATAATGATTTTATATTCAATTTGTTTAGTATAATGTAACATGATTATTTGAACTGGGTATTGTATTCAACTTCACCTGTTTGTGAGGATAGACATTTATGTGACATTTAATGCACTGCTGGCCCATGTTCGCCCAACTGTTTCCTGACATCCACTTCCTCTTGCACTTGGGACATTTATATTCACCAAAACACCTCTTCTTTCCTTGGTACGGGGTCAATCCTTCGCCTTTTGGCCTTGCCTGAAACAATTGTTAACAGTTCAAATAGTTTTTTTCTAAATACAATAAGCTTACTTTTTATCGCAAATTGTTTATTTTGATTAGTAAAGATCATTAAGCTACATGTAGCAATATATGTTATTTCGAAGGATGCATGATTTGATTACGATTAAAAGATCAAATCAATGCTCGACTGACTGATATCAATCCAAAATGTTGCCTCAAACTATTAATTAATAACATTTGGAAGGATATTATGTACATATTTTAATCGTAAGTCTTTTTACCCAATTTTTTTCTCAAATATGTTTCATGGGAATAAACGATGCTATTTCTGTTATATTTATTTATTTTTTAGATCTGTTCATGCTGCTCATTATAAAATTTTCTATTGAAGTACTTTTTATTTATTTATTTTTTTTGTTATTTTTGAAATATGCTTGAGATATAATAAATAATATTGAGATATGAAATATGCTTTTTCCTATTTAGATCACTGTTTATTTTACGGTTATACCTGTACGTGTATAATTACATTTATAACGATGTAATAAGTACAGCATTATTTGGAAAATAAAAAAGATTTTTCTTTTGTTTTATCTGAGAGCTTTGAGGTATGTTGCATTTTGTTACCTACAAAATATTCGATTGTGCAGATGATAGAATCGGAACAATCGATTGTGAGGCACTATCAACAAGCATTACCATGCCTGCTTCTCACCATTTTGCAGAAACAAAACAAATTCGAATTTAAATAGATATTTAACCGTATTTTTACATAATTTAGATGCCACTCCTTTATTCCTGACCACTGTAATTATTATGCAGAGATTATTTCAGAATGTATGTCTAAATGATTGCCAAGTGTTGAGAACTGAAAAATAAATCAACTGTGCTGTACATTCTATTTTAAACACGATGGATCACAGCTTAGAGATGAGACGCCAGCAAACATTGTTTCCGTGTTTTGTAACATCTATAATCTTCCAATAAAGAACAGCTTAAGTCTAAAATAAAAATGTTATTTTAAATTTAAAGTTTTCTCACAGCAATAACTAGACAAAAGTGTTATTTTATTATTATTTTGGAATCTCGATAAATACGCACGAACTTTATTCAGTTAGCCCAAATATTTATTTAAACAACACAAAAAAAAAACAGGGTATTCTCATGTTCTATATATTTGTAAAGAAAGTATACTTTCTTTAATTTGAATTTGCCGCACTGCTTCTACTTCGCGCGTCATTTTAGTGATCACCACCAGATGGAGCTATCAGGAAAATTCGAAAAAGTGGGAGGATAGAGAAAGGTTACATTAAGTAATTAAAGTTGTAATTAGAGTGTGAATGGTCAGTGATGGGGTAAGAGAAAAATCGAAACTAGCAGCTCTCTGTGACTTTTGGACACCAACTCTCCCATCATTTATCCACTATTGAAGACTTCCTTTCTTCCTCAATATCTTCCACTCAAAGGAGAGCAGCCCTACGAGGCAGAACAGAAAAATAAGCAATTCAGCACTTCACAAAGCTCCTTTTTGACTCGAATCCTCCATCAATGCTCACACAAACCCGGAACTAGACAGACAATGTTTTTTTTTTGGGGGGGGGATAATCTACTTTACGAATGCTTGTTGGATTATTATAGACCGTGAGCATCTCTGATGCAGACAGTCCTAACCTTACATCTCACCAGCCTTCTCACGATCCCTGTCATACGCCATGTGCTAAATGGGAATCCCAAGACCCGGAGGTCCGGATACCATCACCGTTACTTGCAGCTCCTTAAATTAGAAATTGGCAACTACCGATCCCCAGAATTGGATGTTTAATGCCCGAATAATGAGACAACAAGAAGAAATCCTCCAGGAGGTATTAATATGGCATTGAACGCCTCGCTTATCGGCCACCTATCTCCGATAATAATAACTTATAATATTTATAACAGGTAAACAAAGATATGTGATTCTTCTGGCTCGGAACCCTTTGGCAAGATGTGATTTTGATCTTAAGCCATAGTGACAAAATATGAGCCATATCCTTTAGTTCCTGCGCCAACTGCTCATGCCAATTTCCAAATTAATTAATGCGAACTCTTTTATAAATTTTATCACATGATGAAAAAAAAACAACATTACCGAATAGATAGAGAAATGGAAAGTTCCGAATCAAGTAAATAGCTTCATCACTTTCGAACAAATCGAAAGAATTTGAAAGTATGAAGACAAATTAATTTCATATACTTCTACAGGTCAATTTTGAATTTTACTTTACATCTCCGTACCTTCGCAAGCGACTAATTTTTTTTTTTTAGAGGAAGAACTATTACTTGGAGTAGAACCAAGAAGAACTATAATTATTAACGCTTAGAGCTTAAGTGTATAGTGCAAAGGAAGCGGACGCTTTGAGATCTAACCAGGATCATCTGAAAAAATGGGAGGAACACACTCCACACTATCGCTGAAATCTTTTGAATTAGCAAACTTTCTTTGATTGATTGATTCATTTATTCTTATATTTTATTTAATTGGGTGATGTGGATGACTCTTTGTGAGTCAAAAATACTGTTGAAATTTATTTCATCCAGTTCTAGGGTGTGTGTACTTCCACCGACACAGTTCTTGGCGATGCTGGACACTGTAAGTGACACTCGGAGAAGGAAAAGGAATCTATTGGGTAATGAGGGATAGGCAGAAGGACCTTGAATTTGCGGATGGTCCATTTTAGCTCAACGGCTCAGTGACACAAAGAAGAAAACAAACTTCCGGACAAAATTATCGCATCACACATTATATTTGTTTGGTTACATCTTCATTAGAATTTAAAACCGAAGGTGAGCCCCATCACCTAGTTCTGTATATTGTTTATTGACTTTTTAACTTCAAAAATAAATTTGTATTTATATATCTTACCTCCTTCAAATGCATATGCAGCACGAGGAGAAAATTGTAAAATCTTGTTCATTGAATTGTGTTCATCTGTTTGTAAAAATGTATAAAAAAAAACAAAAAAAACCTTCGGTGGACTCTCACCACCGTTCCTCCCGAGGTGTCCCCCTCATTCCTCATCCTCTACACCCATCCTTCAAATAGGCCCCCCCTCCAGTGAAAGGATCCTCTCAATAAAAATAATTTTTTCCTCTATCCTTCCAAGTTTGAGAGCTAAGAAAAAAAACAACATTAGAATTAAATGAAATTGCTCTAACCAGTACTGCCATTAGTAATGGAGTCAGTATTAGAGACAATACTGTAATGTAATCTACAAACTGTATTGTCGGGCTCAGGTTAACTGAGTATCAACAAAGTGGGGAGGAGACGCCCGCCGCGGGCTAGGGTCATTACAACCTCTTATCCGCCGTCCGGCGAGCGCCCAGAAAGAGATAGAGCGGGCGGACCTGTGGTCTTTCACCCTGGCTGCCGACCTAGTCGGCGGGCAGCTTAAATTCGCTTTGATCTGACTCCATAAGATCTTTAGAAGGTGTGTGCCCCGACAAAGCACTATGTTCAGGAGAAGAGGTACAGTGTAGGTTTATAGGTAGTTTATGTGGTCTTGGAATGACCACGAATTCACACTCGGTATTTAAGGGTAGGCGAAACCGTCCGGATCCCAAAGGCGAGTGTGAACCGGAGAGAGGCCACGGCAACCGTTGTCCGCGAGGGAGAGATCTCTCCCAAGGAGGTGCAAGCTTTAGTGAGACGAAGACAGAGAATTCCACTAGGAAGGTGTGAAGTCTGACAATGCCGGACTAAAACGTAGCGAGGTTAGGACCGAGAGATGGAGAGGTAGTTGAATAAGAAGACCATGGTTTCAGGAGAGCAACAAGCGCCAGTGCAGAGAGAGAGAGAGAGAGAGAGAGAGAGAGAGAGAGAGAGAGAGAGAGAGAGAGAGAGAGAGAGTAGTGTTCCAAGTGACGGTCCGGTTCGTTATGTTAATTTTCTCTGAGGCCTGGGCTTATATAGGAAACCAGATCCTTCAAATAGGCCCCCCTCCAGTGAAAGGATCCTCTCAATACAAATAAATTTTTCCTCTCTCTAGATAGGGATAACTCCCCACCTACGGCTGTATCCCACACTAATTCCACCACCCCCCACTCTCACGGACGTCATAACCTTTATTAAACATATTGAAACAAAGATACATATTTTCTGATATTCATTTGATGACATAGATACAAGGTCTGATACGAGAATAGGGGAACTTATAATCATTCATAATTAAGAGGTGGCCACAACATGTATATTATTCTGTTCCTTCCTGTTAGTTAGTAATTGTAGTAACGTGGTGATTTCAGACCGAACAATAAGACGACGCCTCCGCGAAGCGAATCTGACATCCAGACGCCCTGCCACTGGCCCACTTCTTACCATACACCACCGAGTAGCCAGACTCGAATTTCCACGGCTGTATGCAAATTAGGCAATCGCTAAATTAGACTATGCTCAGTGATGAGTCAAGGTTTGCCTTACATTCTCCAACGACACTTGTTGAACTTCAAATCGCTCCATTTTTACTAACCCTAAACTGTCAGCTGTCAAATTGTTTTTTTCTTAGGGTTGCCAAGCACTTTATTGCACAAATGGCGGTAAATTAAAATCTTGCGTTGATTCTGGGACACCCTATATAAGGAGGGGATAGAATCGTGCGAGAGATATCAGTGTTAATGATTATAAACTTAAGGTCCTTCGGGTCAAAGCGATGTGTAGGAACTAATAACATTAAAAGAAAAAAAAAATACATTGATAATTACTGTACATGATGAAAAGAGCAGGCTAATTCTTCAATCTCTCAAGGTCTGAATCCGCATCCCATCTCATCTACGACAACCCGGAGGAACGCCTAAAATCTCATGGCTTCCTCCAAATCATCAATTTCGGATCGATTCAATTTCGATGATCATATGATGATAGTGGCAGGTGAAGTAAGTGCCTTTGCCTAATAAGCCTCCACCCCAAAGAGCTTATAAATTGAAGTTCTGAGCACTGCTTAGAAAAAGTACTCAATTGATCGCGTTTAATCATTGCAATTAAGAATAAATAAATAACAAGTGAAATTTTAATTGTCTGTTTATTATTCTATATAATAACAACAACAAATACTTTATTATGATAAAATTACAATCTGCCTCATTGGACAATAAGTAATTGTAATAAATGTTTTCATTCATAACATATTTACAATTTTCATTCACTCGCTCATTCATACAGTATTTACAAACAGCCCAGAGACCTCCCAAATCCACATAGTTGTCACCTCCCACCCATGCGAAAGAGGAAGCGGAGTCTAGGAAAGTCCCCCACGCTCCTCCGTCAGCCGCGTCACCGGATACATGCCTGTGGAGGCTGACGAAGAGCGCGAGAGCCACATACACTCTGGACATGATTGCAGAAACTGGCCATTGCCAGGTCTCCCACTGTCGCATTTATAGCAGGTCACGAGGCCACTGCCGTTTTAGTCTCCGAGGAGGATTACAGGGATGAGTGGTGCAGGGCAATTACTGTGCTAGGGGATTAGGGTGGTTGGATAGGTTACTATGGAATTTCATGAACTAGGAAGGGATGAGTTCAAGAATGTAAGGTATATTAAGATCGTTATGAAGGGTTTTGTTGCTGACGTAATAAGGGGCATTTACTATTGTTCTCAGGACTTATGATTAAAAGAATTGGATACGCTTGATGTTCTACTTTTTTGCTGTCCCCCATAGCTTAATTAGTAATTTGTTTTTTATTGAGAGATGAGATGTCCTTCGAAGTAGTCTGTACAGTTGTCCAAAGGGTCTGTTTAGTTCTTGTCTTTTTAGTCTCGTATGTGGGTTCCAGGTCAGCCGTTTGTCTCAGATTTGTCGTTTGTCCGTCTGTCAGATGGAAGCCTAAGTGCCGTACTGTCTCGGATACAGGGAGAGGAATCGAATTAAAAGAAACTAGTGGACCAAGGAAGGTAATGTGGGAACATTCATTGTTCTATAAATACATTCTGGTGAGTGAAATGGAAACTTGTGTATTTCTCATGTTAGTTCTTGTCCATGCAGTGAATCGCATTAAATGGAACAGTGCAGTTCATAAACAGTAACGACACCATTTTTCAGCTTAAGTAAATCATCTTGAGTATCAATATATCGATTCCTTTTTCGATTCAACAGCCCATTTCTGGGCCTAGGCGTCGTTGATAACTATTTTACAGCAGCCAACGAGCTCAGTTGTCTTTGGGGTGTCATCATCTCCCGTATTAATCTATCAGTCAAATTTCAGTTTGTACCGTCTACAATACATCTCCATTTCAGGTGGTTTCGTAAATAGAGAGTGCAATTTATCTTACTTGTTTGAACAGAAAAGAAAATGCCTGTTCGTCTGCTCTGGAAATAGTCTATTTTTGTGAATCGTATGTCGGTAACGGAAGGATAAACGCCTTAGAATAGAATGGATACGCTTTGGATCTTGTACATCAGTTATGATGTTATGATCAGAAGAAAACATCGATTGGACCTGACGATTCTTGCTTTAATTAATCTTCCTAAATACTACAACCAGTTGATATATTTTAAAATTCAAATGGCCTTATGCTTTGTTTTTAGTGCCGTCTATATTATCAAGTGTTTTGCTGCCAATTTGAGGGCTAAATATACAGAGAACCAAGGGAGCGTCCCAAAACGTACGAGTACGACATTTATGTATCTGTCGAATACTTCACAAGTGGTTTTTGTTCTTTTGTCTAACTTTCAAGGTCCTAGTTGAATCATTAACTAGGTAAATTTCTCTTTTCTTTCTTAGGTTGCCACTAGGGGAGTGCCTAATCACTCTAGCCCTGGTGACAAGTGCGGTTTGTTGTAGTTTATAACATGGACCATGTTCCATGTCGGCGTTAATATCTGACTCCATTTTATGATAGGGATGTGTCCCGACAATACACTGTGTTCAAGAGAAGAGGTACAGAGGTTTCATGAAGAATAAGTCAAGTTTTCAGAGTTCGGGCGGGGGTCCGGCAGCGTAACAGGTACAAGGCGCCAGAGGGTCTGCAAGGCGGCTGAGAAATAGGGTGACGGGCTCAGCGGCGCTAAAGAGATAGTAGGCTGACGAGGAGTCTAAGTGTCTTGGCCTTCCAGGGCCAAGCAGCCCTGGCGTAAAAGTGACACCGCGTAACAGCGGGTAAAGAGAGTAGAAGACTGAGTGGACTTACTTCCAGGGCCCCGGGGCCCTGGCATAAAGCGACCGAGTAACAGCGGCTGTGCAGATGAAGAGACTGAGAGAGAGTGAGCCAAACGCACTGGTTTAAATATAGTTCCTGCTTGGGTGGGGGGGCTTGGAGATGCGCACACCTGCGACCCATTACGTGCCCCTCGACCCCTAAGGGACTGTTTTATGACTCTTTATGGCATGCCAGGTGGCATTATGACCGCCGGAAGGTGACCCTAGGTCTAACAGGGTATGTTTTACTACGGCCAGCTTTTAGGCCGGTGTACCTGACTTGTTTTACGACTGCCGGTCCCACGCCTGGTTTATTACTAGAAGCTTTTACCTTGATTTACATTAAATTACAATACATCATATATGCACCAGAGTATAGGGTAATTTAACTTAAGTAGTTAGCGGGCGCTACACCCCACAAAACCATCCCACAAATCCTGATCTTATTACCTACCCAGTCTGAGCTAAAAAAATTACTCACTGACTAAAAGGCTGTAATGTGAACTTTAATGGCGGACAAAGACAATTTATTTTCAGCCTGAAAGAATAACATTGCAACAATACTGTCAGTAATACTTGTCATGTAATACCCTACGAATATGACGACGTATAAGGTAGCACCTTAACACACATACACAGACAGGGATTCAACAAAACCTGCACAGAGGCTGAAAAGAAAGTGGCCCTCTCTAGTCATAGGCCGGGCTAAGTACAACCCCCACGTACGATTTAAACAGGCAGACACTCTCCTCAGGTAAAACAATTAATTCATGTGGTGGATTCTGCAATTGCTAATATAAAGTATATTATATTATATATAAATACATTTATTTCCGGTTAGCGAACTAACACAGCTCATATTGATGAGCTATTTGCTAAAAATACAGGTTGAGTTGCTAATTGCTATGCACATAAGAACAGATTTATTATTATACTAATTTATTATTAAAACAGCTTTATCATGATAAAATTACAATCTGCCTCATTGGGCAATAAGTAATTGTGATAAATGATCTCATTCATACCATATTTACAATTTTTCATTAACTCGCTCACTCATACAGTATTTACAAACAGCCCAGAGACCTCCCTCGCGTACGAAAGAGGAAGCAGAGTATTGGGACGTCCCCCACGCTCCTCCGTTAGCCACGTCACCGGATACGACGCAGTGGAGGCTAAGAAGAGTGCGAGAGCCACATACGCTCAGGACATGATTGGAGAAACTGGTCATTGCCAGGTCTCCCAATGTCACGTATTTATAGCAGGTCACGATGCAACTACCACTTTAGTCTCCGAGGAGTATTATAGGGATGTGTGGCGCAGTGTATGACTGTGCTAGGAGATTAGGGTGGTTGGATAGGTTACTATGGAATTACATGAACTTGGAAGGGATGAGTTCAAGAATGTAGGGTATATTAAGATCGTTATGAAGGATTTTGTTGCTGACGTAATAAGGGGCATTTACTATTGCTCTCAGTACTTTTGTTTGATTAGATTGGCTGTCTCCTCTATCCGTTTGTCCAGATTGGCTTAGCTGTAACTTGGTAGATTAGTAATTTGTTTTCTATTGAGAGATGGGATGTCCTTCGAAGTAGTCTGTACAGTTGTCCAAAGTGTCTGTTTAGTTCTTGTCTTTTTAGCCTCGTATGTGGGTTCCAAAAATAGTCTGAGTGATGAGTCTAGTCAGTCTGAAACGAAAGTATTTACTGCATATAAATAATTGACAACTATAATTTTTTAACCTTTACAGTTCCTTTCTTTCAAATTCTTAGTACCATGTTTAAACCAGTTCCTCAGTTTATATAATATTATTCTTTACCAAAAATAGGCAAATCACTTTAGCCATACTCAATTTCCGACACTGAATAAGTTAAAAGACAGATCTGGCATATGGAGTGTATGAGGTGAAATAAATCTTTTATTCAAAAATGTTTACAATATATACTCAAAATACAATGAAACAATATGTTAGTTACAAAGAAAATCTTTGTAAGGGGAGGGCCCTTCTTGGAGGAAGGGCATCATGATGCACCACATAAAGTTGTCTCGCTACACCACACAAATTACAGAAAAGTAATCAACAGCTTGGAAAGTATAGAAATTAAATTAGATTCCCTAACATCGGACAATTTCAACAGAAAAGAAGAATTAGTGAACACACGAATGCAAAGAAACGCACCCCTTTCATAACCTTCCTAAATAATGCCGTAGAATGAAGACAGTACAAATAACAGTTACTTCATAACAGTTACTTTTTTATACCACCAATTGGGGAGTAGAGCGACAGGATTGATGTATTATTGTTTATTTTTTATTTCTGAACCGAATTTATGTTTTTAATAATTTTTTATTAAAATATTATTATTAATGACTTAGTGCAGTTAAGAATTTATAATTTTTGTTTAATACATATATTGTTGCTTTGAATGATTGATTTTTGTTTGTTTCCGTAAGCACGATAGATGTTATTTTATAATATGAGTATTAATTTTAGTAACTGAAGATGACAGCTTAGAGCTTTGGAAAAATGTTTTTGTTGAATAAACTATATTGTGGAGAGAGGGAAGTTTACTATTAATAATTTTGAATAATCAAAACAAATTTAATTTATTTACAAACAAAATGTCCTGTCCACTAGTTTTTTTTTGTTTTTTTTCCCATTCCTCTCCCTGTATCCGAGTTAGTACGGTACTTAAGCCTCCGTCTCGACAAAAGGCTAACATGGAACCCACACAAGAGGCTAAAAATACAAGAACTAAACAGACGCTTTGGACAACTGTACAGACTTCGAAGGACATCCCATCTCTCAATAGAAAATAAATTACTAATTTACAAAGTTATGCTTAAGGCAATCTGTACATACGGAATAGAGCTATGGGGGACATAAAAAAAGTCGAACATTAAGCGTATTCAATCCTTTCAATCAAAGTTCCTGAGAACAATAGTAAATGCCCTTTATTATGTCAGCAACAAAACCCTTCATAACGATCTTAATATACCCTACATTCTTGAACTCATCCCTTCCAAGTTCATGAAATTCCATAGTAACCACCCTAATCCCCTAGCACAATCATTACGTTGCGTCACTCATCCCTATAATCCTCCTCGGACACTAAAGCGGTGGTAGCCTCGTGACCTGCTATAAGTGACATTGGGAGTCATGGCAATGGCCAGTCTCTCCAATCATGTCCTGAGCGTCTGTGGCTCTTGCGCTCTTCGTCAACCTCCACTGGCTCGTATCCGGTGACGGAGAAGAATGGGGGGACTTCCCAAGACTCCGCTTCCTCTTTCGCATGCGAGGGAGATGACAACCATTTGGATTTAGGAGGCCTCTGGGCTGTTTGTAAATACTGTATGAATGAGCGAGTGAATGATGAATTGTAAATATGGTATGAATGAGATATTTTATCACAATTACTTATTGCCCAATAGAGCAGATTGTAATTGTAATCACAATAAAGAAGTTTAAATATATATAAACCAATTTGTGTTCTATTTAATGCTTTTTGTAGGAAAATGGATAATGAATACAAATCACGACGTCTAATATATTTTTATTTTATTGATATAGAGTTTTAGGTACTTATTGATATAGAGTTTTAGGTACTTATTGATATAGAGTTTTAGGTACTTATTGATATAGAGTTTTAGGTACTTATTGATATAGAGTTTTAGGTACTTATTGATATAGAGTTTTAGGTACTTATTGATATAGAGTTTTAGGTACTTATTGATATAGAGTTTTAGGTACTTATTGAGCTATACGTACTAATAATTTGACGATTATATATAATTGTGAAAACAATTAGAACCCGCTGATTTAATGGAATCATTTGTAGTTTATAGTGTGTTAATTGTAGTGGTTCATTTGAATGTACAGAATCTACGTAGTTAGACATTAACAAAATTCACGAAGCTTATTTTTAAATACTCCAAAAGTATCCATGCTAATTCTGTTATGGCTAAGATTGAATAACGAAAACCATCAGTTAACTTATTACCCAATACAAATATACTATATACTATATAATATATAAGATACAATATATAATATATAGTGTTAGAATGTCGGTCGTTACAGAGAGAGGTCGATTCCAATATTCCGTCCTTAATTTAGAAATGACCTCAGTTTTTATACGAGCTACAACAGCCAAGAGAGAAGCTAAAGAAAATACTTTTTTCTTTTCCTTTTTTTTTTCAATTGTTTTTTGTCAGAACATCTATTACTGGGAGGTGATGTTAAGATCACAATTCTAGTCCTACAAGGTGTGTTAACCGAACGGAATGAAAGCTATAAATTACATGAAGCAAGTTTAATATTATAAATGCTTAGTGCCGGTTGTGGTAGGGTACAATAAAATAGTAAAGCTTTTGTCTTTCCAAAAATGGTATTTATTTTACAATAATAGCTTTTTAAAATGAAAAGTCACTTGATAGAAATCATGACTGTACTCGGTAAGTAAAATATATTCAAATTATTAACATAGCTCAATTGCCCCTAGTTGCCAGAATTTCAATAATTCTTTATTATGATAAAATTACAATCTGCCTTATTAGGCAATAAGTAACTGAGATAAATGTTATCATTCATACAATATTTACAAACAGCCCAGAGGCCTCCCAAATCCACATGGTTGCCACCTCCCTCGCATGCGGAAGAGGAAGTGGAGTCTTGGGAAGTCCCCCACGCTCCTCCGTCAGCCACGTCACTGATACGAACCAGTGGAGACTGACCAAGAGCGCGAGAGCCACAGACGCTCAGGACATGATTGGAGAAATTGGCCATTGCCAGGACTTCCACTATCACATATTTATAGCAGGTCACGACCCACTGCCGCTTTAGTCTCAAAGGAGGATTATAGGGATGAGTGGTGCAGTGCCATGACTGTGCTACGGGATTAGGGTGGTTTAAAATGGTTTTAACCCTAATTTAAATGGTCCCTTTATTTTACCAAAACCCTTAATAAATAATCAATATTTAAAAAAAACTATTAGAGCATAACAATGGTCTCATGGTTACACGCCTAATTGATTGTGTGGAAAACTTTAAACAATTAATATCACTCAAAGTCTCCAGCAATTTCAGAATGGGATCATAAGAAAAATAGCCAGACATACCATACTCGCCATCGGTGGGCGAGTTCATCCGCCGGAGACACGTTTTTGACTCTTTGCAGCACCTCACAAACCCAGTGTTTAACACTATGACCCCACCACCCCTCCCGCATCGATGGCAACAGACTGTCGGGGAAAATTAGGTTACGATTTTGTTGTTAATTTTAAGTCTATGATTCATAAGGAGAGCCCCATAACCTTTAAACATGTTTAGACAATGAATGTAAAGTGTACATTATACTTTTTGTAACAATCACATATCGCAATGTAAAATTATTAAAAATTGTATAAAATGTAGTTAAGCTACAGGACATAAAATATTGATCTACTGTTAATAGATTCATTTATGTAGAATCTGTACTCATTTCCATAATTTAGAATAACAAGGGGATATGAAGGGGGGGGGATAAAAATAAATTATATCTGTTACATCTTCGCTCTTCACTCTATGACTAACTTAACTTCATTTGGGAGGTATGGAGGTGCTGGGTTCTTAGCTTACATATGTTTATTATTCCTATGTAATAAAATTTGTGGAAAGACGAAAGCTGCACTATTTTAAGTTTAATATTTGCTATCAATAAAATAAAATAGCAATTAGTTCCAAGATTGCGGGGAGCCATTTAGACGGATCAATATCTCCTAGTCAATGGAAATAAACAAAATGGCTCCAATCACAATTAGGAAACAAGTTATCAATAGTTATTAGAAATTTATGTCAAATACGAGCTCCCTATTGTGAGGTTAAATTAGTTATAAATGTAATGTGAGTCATCACCTCAGTGATATCTTATAGTTTGAAATTAAAAGATCATATACCCTTTCTCAATTCGTCCACCCTCTGCCGCAAATCTTGTCCACCAGTTTCTTTTAATTCCATTCCTCTCTCTGTATCCGAGACAGTACGGTACTTAGGCTTCCATCTCGACAAACGACTGACTTGGAACCCATACAGGAGGCTAAAAAGACAAGAACTTAACAGACGCTTTGGACAACTTTACAGACTACTTCGAAGGATATCCCATCTCTCAATAGAAAAAAAATTACAAACCTACAAAGTTATACTTAAGCCAATCTGGACATACGGAATAGAGCTATGGGGGACAGCAAAAAATTTATATTATGTTACCTTTGTAACAGAGAAAATTTGTATATAGCTTCTTCTCAAATGTAATAAATGTTTCTACATTGTAGTCCTGATAGGCGAAACGTTGACTGTAGATGATGTATTGTTAATAAATCTTCTGGAGAGACTAAAGCTATAAGTATACATATGTAAATATATATATTTTTAAAGAATTAATTATTTTATAGCCAGATATAGATTAAGAATACTAGTAGAGGCCACGCGAGGACGGGGCCAGCCTAAAGGTGCCGACCACATGCTAGTTGCTAGGGCGAAACTAGCACGCCCTATCTCCAAGCGGGTTTAAATTCCTTTAGAGCATCTGAATTCTTCTTTCTTTCTTAAACGAATAAATAGACCTTAAAATAACTTATTATTATTATAGTTATTTTGGTTTTTTTTATTAGTTCTTATATACTGCAAAAGTGTTAGACAAGAAGAGAAGCTATCACCCGCTTCTAAGTTATGGAGCTTTGAACGAAAGAGAAATTGACTATCCGCCATGGGATTTGATGCCAAGTCTTTCCTCTTTCATGTCATCAAACAACTGTTAACTACTAGACCCAAAATGTAATTCTTTGACACGCCCTAGCCCATCTAAGGGGAGGGGATGACATGTAAAAATAATCGGACCGATGTTAAGCGTCGAATTAAGTCCATGTCCAGCTACTTCAGAAAGGAACTAGTTTCTCCAAATGGGGTGTAAAATAAAATGCCCAAAATTATCGAAATTACTCTTAAATCCATATTTTTCAGCGTCGTTAAGCTGTTAGTGACAGTTTCGTCAAATAGAACTCTGAAACTTTTTATAAACGAACAGAACTTCGTAGAAAAATGTGGAGAAGATATTGTAAAATGATGAAACTCGGTAGAAACTCATGAAAATATCTCAGTGCAACCATCTGAAATTGGACTGACTCTTGTCTATATGTCTACTTAACAATGGCAAGCTCTACTTGTCAAAACTTTGCAACGCTACTTGGAAGTTTATAAAGAAAAAAGGTTGGTAATATAATTGCTAGTAATATAATAATAATGTTTATAGAGGCATGTATACGGGCTACAGATACCACGAATCCGACCTATTAATCTGAAGAGGTTGGAATTTCGAGTCACGGGGCTTAATATATTAAGTACCGTAGAGTGGGTTTGAGATCGCCATGTTTATCTCATAGACTTCTTTAAGTCGCTTGTTCAAGGGTGGGCTTCACACGACAATATATTTAGTCTTGCGTCTGGAAATGAAATTAAAACTTTTGACATAAATTAACATTATAGCAAATTCGTTCAAGATGATGTTCTGTGAGTATACTTGTTGAGTATACAGTAAAATCCCGATAATTCGTATTGTCAAGGGACTGACAGTTTGGTACGAATTATCAGGATTACAAAATTAAAAAACGTATTAATGCAAACATGTATGTACAATTTAGTAAGGATAAAAACTATGCAATAAACACTTCTTAATACTAAACTAAACAATAAACAATACATGCAATAGAAAATATGTACATACTTATGTTCTAGATTATATATACACCAACCAATCATTTGTACGAAAAAAATCCGTATTTTTTTTTACGCAATCCTTGCCGACAGGTATTGTCAATTCCTTTGTATATTTCCTACAATCGGTACATTTGAATTCCTTGCTTGCGCGAACCACTTTTTTAAGTTCTCTTCAAGTTGTGGGTAATCACCAGTCTTGAAGCGTTTTACTTTTCTGCTTGATGTCTGGGAAGTGATTTTGTCCTTGTTCTTCAGGATTGATGTGATCGTGGAACGAGGGACGTTCAAACGCTTAGATACGTCAATTTGCCACGGCGTTTAAGATTTGTTGTTCCTCTTTAATAGAGAAGCTAACTTTTTTCGAAGGCATGGTAACGTGTCACAACGATAACGAAAACGAGACAACAGTAGAAACGAAAGAAAAGCTTAGTACAATTCATAAAACTTTCCCTCTCTCCTCTCCTTATTTCCTTTCTGTAAAAACAGTACGAATTACATACGGGATTTCATAGAAAACATTTATCTCGCACTCATTCCGCTCTCTGGTCTCTCACTGTCCTCTTTCCCTTTCTTGAAACAGTACGAATTAACGAAGTTTTTAAGCTGGAAATACGTATTATAAGACGTTTTAACTGACCTCGAGAATAAAAATAATACGAATTACCGAGGGGACTGAAATGCATTGTTTTTATACCGCTTACCGGGATTTTCTCTAGGGACCGGCAAATTTGTACGAATTAGCCGGAAATACGAATAATCGGGATTTCACTGTATATCTTGATTACTTACGTTGTTGTAGCTACCACGTACGATCAGTCAGAATTACATTTCCCCTGTTAGGTTATCCATGCGAATGGTCATCTTGCAGAGGAAAGACGTCTCGGTCGAGGAAAAGAAAATAGTAAATTTAGTGCATGGTATTTTGTAAAAAAAAAATCCCAATGGTGTTGGTTATAAATTATTTTTAGCCTAATAGCATTGCCAAGAACTTGAGATCTTCCGGCAACTTCGGTAAACATTATTTATATTCTAGATTTAATTGGCAGTGTAAGATAAGACCGTTTTATTTTTTAAGATTAGAAGTGACTTTCCATTTCTTTTAGGGGAAATTATAAACAATGAAAATAAAAAGACAATTGAAGCAATACATTCGAATATATAATAGACAACTAGTAAGATCTTTAGTGCAAGTATTATTCGATTACCGGATAGAAAGATGTACAAAAAAGAGAAAGAGAAGATAGATAAAAAAAATGATGAAATTCGTAACTTACGAAAGCCCTCTGCTCGTACGCGCTCGGTGGGAGACCAGCCTGAAACAATAGAATCACCGATAGATGGGAAAAATGATACAATACTTGGAAGATAGTTGATTTTATTTATAGATATTCTAATAGGAAAAGGGTATACTATATAATTGTATCGTCTCATGCATATTCAATAACAAGGCAACCGATATCAGTAACAGGCAACAAACAATGCATTGTATCAAATTCTTGATGGTAACACACTTCAAACAGAGAGGCCTATGTTTGAATATACAAAAATGATTGAGCCGTTTATTATTCGCTCACGTAATAAAAAACATTTTAACGATTCACTCCTTTAGGGATTGTAGTGACCGCTAACTACATAAGATAAATCACCCTATACTCTATTGTATATATATTGTAAACAAATGTAAATAACATGACCAAAATATAAATCATTGTAAATGAATTAAACAATAAAAAATGCGGGGTGCCAATTAGTTATATGAGTTGGGACGCCAGCTGTCAGTAGCCAGGTATATGTGGACCCAACCGCCGGCAAGACCCTTCCAGCCTCTCCCAGGGAACAAAGGAAAGCCACATCATTGGTCACAACAATGGCGATTTCTATTGGCTGCGGGCAAGGATAGCTGGGTATATAAGTCGGTGATTTGGGTCCTGTACATCAATCACCAGCCAACAACCTAGTATATCTGGGAATTAAAATGGACAGACACGTCCATTTTAGTAACCATTTTACGAAGAAGTTGAAGTCTTACCGGGTTACGCACTTATTAACTTCCCCCAATCTATAACTGCGTCTCAAACTATTGATATACAAGAGCATACTAAGGCCTACTCTGCTGTATGGTACACCGCTATTTCGTTATCTGACGTATACGACAGCTAAGAAACTCCAACAATTCCAAAACGGTATACTGATGAAAGTGGTCAGAGGTACTTCATTCGAGCAGCGAAGAAACAGTGAGCTGCATGAGATATTTGAGCTGCCTACGGTGGATGAATTCATCCAGCGTAGACATATCAAAATTTTCGACTCATTACAATATCTAACAAACCCGGTGTTTAACACTATAACCCCCGCTCCGTTCCCCCAACGATGGCAGGACGCTGTCGCGGCTGGAACACTCTAGTCCTAGGTTCTAGGTAGAGATTTAGTATGTTTTGTTTAGTTTGTTTTGTTTTGCTCCTAGTGTTTAGTGTTGGTGTCGGTGACAAATAGAAGGTGAGCCTCATCACCTAGTGTTGTATAAGAACAATGAACTATTAACGACAATAAAAATTTATTATATTTAGGCACTCCGCCAAATGCATGTAAATGCAGAAAGAGAAGAAACATGTAATCCAAATATTGTGTTATTTTTCTTTTTTGTACATTGTATTGTTTTGTTAAGGTTTTGAAATTTAAAAAAAAAAAAAAAAAAAAACCTGTACATTATTCTTCTGTCAACTACCGGCCGTGGCTCTAGCTTGAAACTCTGAAACTTGACTGCTTCTTTATGAATAACCTCTGCATCTCTTCTCTCCTCACCTCGCTATGTTTTAGTCCGGCCTTGTCAGACCCCACACCTTCCTAGTGGAAAACTCTGCCTTCGTCTCGCTAAAGCTAGCACCTTCTTGGAAGAGATCGCTTCCTTGCAGACGACGGTCTCTGGGGCCCTACAAACTTTACCTAGTAACGTCTCCCACGGCAATCCAGTCTGCCTCTCTCCGGTTCACACTCACCTTTGGGATACGGACGGGTTTCGCCTACCCTCAGCTACCGAGCGTGAATTCGTGGTCATTCCAAGACCACATAAACTACCTATAACCTACCCAGTACCTCTTCTCTTGAACATAGTCCACTGTCGGGGCACATACCTATCAAAAAATGGAGTCGGATAGTAAAGCAGTCATGAAACGATTGTCCAGGTTATAAACTCAAACAACCCTCATTTTATCACCAGGGCTAGAGTAACCAGGCAACCCCCTAGTGACGACCCGACAATATATATACCGACAAATAATACCATGCCGAAATATATAGCATTTTAATATTTACGAATGAAAATTTTCATTAATTCCGCCAGTTAATTTTTTTTTATGGTGTAAGAAGACAAATAAATTGTTTTGTTTTTTTATGAATAGAAAAAACGTAAATTTCCAAAAGCAGCCCGGCAGAATCAACTGTAATATTGTATATAACAAAATACGGTTGCAATAGTGTTTTGACTTCATCAACTGTGAAGAGATTAATTGAAAAATTTAGGGAGACTGGATCAGTTGGAGACACTAAACAGACTGGTCGTCCAAAAACAAGCCGTTCAAATGTCAATATCCAAGCAGTGCGTGAGAGTGTTGTTGAAAATCCAGGAACATCAATTCGGCGTCGTAGGCAAGAATCGCAAATTTCAAGAAGCTCTCTTCAGCGTATACTCACTAAAGATCTCCATGCTTACGAAATTAAGTTAACACAACAATTGAAAGTCGTTTACTTTCTCGTTTCGGTGATCAAAATTGGCCCCCTAGATCCTGTGATTTAACACCTTTAGATTTATTTGTATGGGGTTATTTGATTTCAAAGGTGTATGTCAACAAGCCCACATCCACCCGTGCATTAAAAGAGGAAATTCAACGATGCATCAACGAAATTCGACCACATTTATGCCAAATGGTCATGGAAAAGTTCGACAAAAGAGTATGTGCCAGCAAAGTCGTGGAGACCATTTGCCCGATGTGTTATTCCATAAATAACCCTATCCTATTTACTTTATAATTCAATAAAAAATAACACCAAAAATACTAAAAACTGTGGTTCCTATTTAAATCAAATCTTGCGTGTTTTTTTTTATTTTTTCTCCCTTTCATAGCCCCTTTAAATTCACAGATAATTATATATAATTTTCAGAAGCTTTAACTGTGGCATAAAATATAATAACTATTCGATCACTTTCTTGGCTATTTTCCTCAACGTAACAACGATTTTTTTTTTAAAGGGAGGAATATCAATAAAAATGACCATACTCAATAGAGGGGAACAAGCTAAAAAAAAAAAAAAAAAAAAAAAAAAAATCTTGCGTTAATTCTGTGACAACCTTTATGTATATTTCTACTGATCGGAAAATCGGGATGAGGGTACGCCAGCAGAAACTTTTTCATAAGCTAATTCAAGCGAACGCCATCAACGTGTATGAGTGGTAAGGATACTCTTCCAAATGATAAGAAATACTCTCTGTTGGATTGTAATAGACACTGAAAAAACTCAGCAATGGAAACCACCGGGTCGAAACATCACAGTCTCAACTTGAAGAGGATCTGTAAGTGCCGAATGAAGACGAAATAACTAACGCAGTGCTATGAAATATAATCCTATGATGGTTAAAAATAGAACACATTTTCATACCTTAGATAATGGTGTATTGATAATAAAATACAACAGAAATTAGCACTGTTTTGAGCAGGCAAACAAGGCGAGAAGGATAAGTTTTATGGTTACACGAGTGCCTTCACGACCGGTTTACAAAATAAATAAAATAAAAAATAAATCGATATCACAATATCGATTGAATAATGAATGTTATAAAAGTATAATAAACATTTCATGACATGCAGTTGGCCGACTAAAGAACAAGCAAGCCCCTAATGGTATCACTCGCGGGTGCACAATGACGATGTCATGATAACCAACTTGGGCTGGAATTTCCAACCAGAACGGTTGTCTCCAATAAGACTAATACACCATTTAAGAGTAAGGGTTGTCTCTACTTGAACCACTTCGTCACGCCTCTTGGCTCCATATCCATGAGATTGTAAATGTTATTTGTAGAGTTTAGTTTGTTAGGCTAGCACATTTTTTTTTTTTTCTTTCAAAACCTCTTTATTGATAATATATATAAAATGACAAAAATAAATAAATAAATTTGGAATTACAGCCATCTCCTCGTGCTGCATTCGCAGATGCATATTAAGGAGTGCATAAAATATAATACTTTCAGATTGTTGTTAATAAGTCCAATACACATACACTCACTAGGTGATGAAAAGGAAAAACACTAACACTAACACTAAAACCTAAACCTAGAACCTAAGACTAAAGCGTTCCTGACGCGACAGCGTCCTGTTATCGAGGGGGAACGGAGCGGGGGTTATCGTCTTAAACACCGGGTTTGTCAACTCATCCAAGATCTCGTGAAGCTCAGGGTGTATATGCTCTATAAAAGGGACGTGAATCCACTTCAATTTACTTGCGTATGCAATTGTTTTTGAATCATATGACATTTTAGTTAATATGGATTTCGTTCCACACCGCATTGTAGATTACACAGAATAGTTTAAAGGATTTCACAAGTAATTTGTGTTAGGGTAAGATAAGAGACAATGCCCAAATGTAGTAATACTATGTCTTATCTATATTATTATATATTAATTTAATTAAATGATTATTAGTCAGTTCAATCTCAATAATGATTTGATAGATAGAGATTGCCTTGGAATCCAGTTACAAACATATATAGAATATTTGTACAGTTAAATTATGTACTATGTGCACCTTGTGGTTTGTGATTCAGCATAAGGGTTTCGATACAACGCAACTACCGCACCCCTGTTGATTAGTTGGACTGTCCTGACAGTGTCTTCAAGAAGACTGCCATCTTATTCATAGTTGTAGTATAAATCCCACTATTTATTATTATTAATAATTATTATTCCATTAGTTATACTATAGCTAAAAATAAAGATTAAAAAATATAAGGGGTTTATCTATTATTTTTATCGTATTACAACAAAAAAAACAAAATTTTTATTCCAAATCTTCTGTTCCAAATGTTGTAATGTTTTTAAATTTTTATTGGCAATATATTTTCAAAAATGTCGTTAAAAATATTAAGCAGACCCTATTCCTAATCCTACAGTCCTACCTTTCAAACCGCTTCTTCCAAGTCGGCTGTGGTTTAGAATATTCTAACTACTAACCCATTAAAGCAGGAGTTCCACAGGGCAGCGTCCTGGGTCCCATCCTCTATAATTTATACACCGCTGATGTCCCCTCCACCACCAATACCTTCTTGGCCACATTTGCAGATGACACTGCAGCCCTGCCAACCCATTCAGACCCTGATATAGCATCCCAACACCTAAAAAACACCTTGATGAGATCGAGCATTGGTGCAACCAATGGCGAATCAAGGTCAATGAAGCAAAATGCTCCCACATAACCTTCACCCTCGGCCGCAAGTCCTGTCCGCTAGTTTTTTTAAATTCGATTACTCTTCCTGTGTCCGAGACAGTACGGTATTTAGGCTTCCATCTCGACAAAAGACTGACATGGAACCCATACACGAGGCTAAAAAGACAAGAACTAAACAGACGTTTTGCACAACTGTACAGACTACTTCGAAGGACATCCCATCTCTCAATAGAAAATAACTTATTTACAAAGTTATACTTAAGCCGATCTGGATATACGGAATAGAGCTATGGGGGACAGCAAAAAGAGTCGAATCCTTTCAATCAAAAGTCCTGAGAACAATTTTAAATGCCCCTTATTACGTCAGAAACAAAACCCTTCACAATGATCTGAATATACCCTATATTCTTGAACTCATCCCTTCCAAGTTCATAAAATTCCATAGTAACCTATTCAACCCTAATTCCCTAGCACAGTCATTGCACTGCTCCACTCATCCCTATAATCCTCCTCAGAGATTAAAACGGCAGTGGCCTCGTGACCTGCTATAAATACGTGATAGTGGAAGTCCTGGCAATGATCAGTTTCTCTAATCATGTCCTGAGCGTTCTTATCCAGTGACGCGGCTGACGTAGGAGCGTGGGGGACTTCCCAAGGCGCCACTTCCTCCTTCGCACGCGAGGGAGGTGACAACAATGTGGACTTGGGGGGCCTCTGGGCTGGTTGTAAATATTGTGTGAATGAGCGAGTGAATGATGAATTGTAAATATGGTATGAATGATAACATTTATCTCAATTACTTATTGCCTAATAAAAGGAAGATTGTAATTTTATCTTAATAAATTGATGAAAAAAAATTAAAAAATTAAATGAGGGGTATTTATTCTTTTGTTTTTTTTCTTTTATTTTCCTCCCACAGCCCCTTTAAATTTACAGACAATGATATACAATTATAGATCCTCAGGCGAATCTATTTACGAATTATTTTTGTATTTCCTCTAGCGTCGCTACATTATATACAGGTTTTGTTATTTTATAAAAATTATATAATGAAATAAACAAGTATACTGATACACATTATACGTGACTGGACTAAACTGACTAATAAAGGTGATGGGGGGGGGGGGGGCTCACCTTTTTGATCAAACTTAAAACTAACTTACATACTAATTCTTAACATACTTTTTCCCTGATAGTCTGTTGCCATCGATGCGGGAGGTGTGGTGGGGTTATAGTGTTAAACACTGGGTTGGTTAGGTGCTGCTACGAGTCAAAAAACTACATGTGTCCCCGGCGGATGAACTCACCCACCGAAAGCACCCCAAGCAACGGGTGCAGGTCAGCGTTCTTCAACCTCTCGAGAGAGGTATGTCGGATTCATTATGCATTGGTCCCAATGTTATTTATAATTAATGGCCATATTAATAATAGCGAGATCAACATACAATGAGATTTTGCAATTTAAAAACGATTTATTAAATTATTTCTGCTCATATTGTCTCATCTCTGTCTATGTGCAGATCGGCTACATTGCTTCAAGTTTCGGGAAAATCGTCACTCGAGGCAGGGTAGCTAAGTTGGTAGAAGAGCCTGGACCTGTGGAGGTCACGAGTCCCGAACATTTTTTCAACAGCTGTTATAATTATTACTATAATTAAAATTATTTATAATATTATATTTGTAAATCAGAGATTTAGGAAGATTACTAATTAAGCTCGTATCGCAAGCTCTTAGTACATTTCACTGAAAGAGAGTATATATATATATATATATATATATATATATATATATATATATACTATATGTAGTGTATATATTATAACTTATGGATGACAATTTTAACGTGAATACCCCACTTGGAAAAGAAGCAGAACATAAATCAGCCCAGGAAGGAGGAAACGCTTTAGAGACAAGACAAATGAAAAAAAAATATTTATACATATATTGGTGTCAACGCGTGCCTAAATGCACTCCTGGCAGGTCCCCAAAAAACGGAATCCGGATTTGGCAGATTTGGCCCAAAGACAATCGTTGCTTAAGCGGCGCTGCCCGAGGGACGTTCCAAAAAGACTGTATCACAAAAGCGTTCGAGGGATATGTTCAGATTACAGGAATTGGAACGGGCGAGGCATGGTCTTTTTTTAATCGCGCAGTCATCTGTTTTGATACCAGATAGCCAACTCGCCGATTCAGGAGGCCATGATAAATATCAGGGATGAAATAACTTACTAAAGCCAATACATTAATATTTATTTCTACCTTTAAATATTAAATACACATTAAAATATATCTATAATTGAATGTAAATACATTAATTTCTTAATTAATGACCTGTACATTCTATAGTGAAAGCAACTCGAATCCCCAACTTGCGATTCCATTCAGGGGATTACACGGAAAAACCGGCTACTCACCGTCGATCGTCAACTTGACCTTGATCATGAAAGGTCTAAACAAGGGATGTGTCAGCTATTGATCCAGTGAACAATTATGGAGGAGGAACTTCCATAGTTTCGTAGAAACAGGATCATATTTGAGGTGATTTTTTTTTTTCCTCAACCCATTGTTTTTAACATTTTAAAAGAAATTAAAAACAATCTTACAAATTGGTTGTGGATGGCTCCTTTTTCTGCGTAACATATGCATTGTAAGGAGGGTAGGAAATACGAAACAATTATCGTTTTAAAATTAAAAGTTACATAAGTTTGATTACACTACTCCGAATCACAGAAAACAATTTTTTTTTAACATGAAATAATTAATGTCACTTAATCATATTTGAAAGAGATAGTAATATATATCTACATATATTTTTTAATCAAATGTACCATTGTTCACGGATATTTGTTTTAAAAATAATAAAGCTCAGAGAAAAAACGCAGCGATAATTAAAATGAGAGAAGTGTCGAAGGTTTACAAACTAATAATTCTTAAAATGAGGTTAGGCAACACGACACAGCGGCTTTAACCGAGACTGCGCAGGCGCTCGATAATCAGCGATCGATCGCACATCGAGCAACGCAATAATCCCAATTGCTGAACGAGTCGTTCGTGAACGTCGGGATAACTTTCTGTTCACAAAATCCCTCGCGGTCCAGCTACTTTTCATATAGTTGTAGAAAGACTACACGAAGTGGATGAATTCATCCAGCGTAGACATATCCAGCGGTGACTCCAACAATTCCAAAACGGCATACTTATGAAAGCGCCTCAAGCTCATGATTTACAGGAGTGTACTCAGCCCTACTCTGCTGTATGGTGCACCGCTGTTTTGTCATCTGGCGTACGACAGCTCGGCGACTCCAACAATTCCAAAACGGTATACTGATGAAAGTGGTCAGAGGTACTTCATTCGAGCAGCGGAGCAACAGTGAGCTTCACGAGATCTTTGATCTACCTACGGTGGATGGATTCATTCAACGTAGACATATCAAATTTTTCGACTCCCTACAGTACCTGACAAACCCGGTGTTTAACACGATAACCCCCTCTCCGTTCCCCCATCGATGGCAGGACGCTGTCGCGGCAGGAACGCTTTAGTCTTAGGCTCTAGATGTAGGTTTAGTATTTAGTTTTTTACCCAAATTGTAAACTGAAGGTGAGCCTCATCACCTAGTATTGTTATATGTTACTGACCTTTTAACTGTAATCCTATATTGTAAATTGTAATCCTACCCTCCTTCCAATGCATCTGCGAATGCAGTACGAGGAGAAGTTCGTAAATTGAAATTGTAAATTGTATTGTAAAAAATGTTATTAATAAAGGGGTTTTGGGGAAAAAAACAAAACAAATGTTTCTTTTCAAACCACGTTTATGTTTTCTTTGAATTTATGATAAAATATCTCGTGCCCAGAGGTGACTAAAAGCACAGCTGTTCCTTGACTTAAGAGTCCTGGAGGTGGCACGCGAGGTCTCTTGGGCCTGGAGCCAGAAGTCAATCGGTAGCGACAGGCAGCACATGGCCAACTGCCGACCGGTGCTGCTATCTCGTCGTGGGGGGCAAGCATCTGAAGAATGGAGGAGGCAAACAGATGGACAAGAGCTGGTAAAAATAGATAATGGGTACACGGATCAGCGGGCTCCAAGCGGAGGATCCATATAAGGACTGGGATTAGGGATTGGGCCCTTGTACTATGATGCAAAACTACAGATCACTGACAATCAATGCTGATTGTTTTCGTCAGACCTAAGTATTTCCTTATACACAAATTTCCCTCACTAGTTTAAATATATGTACCGTTCAGTTAATGTGGACGAATATGCACTTCTAGGAGAAAGAAAGCGAAATCGCAAGTTGAGGTAGATGAAAAAAGTAAATTTTTATGACATATCTTTAAATTAATTCGATACAATATTACTGTTTAATATTACTCAGCATTGTCCTACACCTAGCAACTGTTTATTTTTTCTTCAAATTTCTTAAAATTAAGGAATAAGGAAAACTGTATATCTGTTGAGTGGTGAGTACTGTTGTCTGTAGTTTGCTACTTGTCTTTAGTTTGCTACATGTCTGTAGTTTGCTACTAGTCTTTAGTTTGCTACTTGTCTTTAGTTTGCTACTTGTCTGTAGTTTGCTACTTGTCTGTAGTTCACTACTTGTCTTTAGTTTGCTACATGTCTGTAGTTTGCCACTTGTCTGTAGTTTGCTACATGTCTGTAGTTTGCTACTAGTCTTTAGTTTGCTACTGGTCTGTAGTTTGCTACTTGTCTTTAGTTTGCTACTTGTCTTTAGTTTGCTACATGTCTGTAGTTTGCTACTTGTCTTTAGTTTACTACTTGTCTTTAGTTTGCTACTTGTCTTTAGTTTGCTACATGTCTGTATTTTGCTACTTGTCTGTAGTTTGCTACTTGTCTGTAGTTCGCTACTTGTCTTTAGTTTGCTACATGTCTGTAGTTTGCTGCTTGTCTTTAGTTTGATACATGTCTGTAGTTTGCTACTTGTCTGTAGTTTGCTACTTGTCTTTAGTTTGCTACATGTCTGTAGTTTGCTACTAGTCTTTAGTTTGCTACTTGTCTGTAGTTTGCTACTTGTCTGTAGTTCGCTACTTGTCTTTAGTTTGCTACATGTCTGTAGTTTGCCACTTGTCTGTAGTTTGCTACATGTCTGTAGTTTGCTACTAGTCTTTAGTTTGCTACTTGTCTGTAGTTTGCTACTTGTCTTTAGTGTCAACTCTTTATATTGACTGGACACGTGATCATATGTGTTGAAAGCTTCAACGGTCTCTTTTTGGTGGACAATTAAGCTGTCATTAATGGCGTCGGAACAGAAATGTCGTTAATTAATAAATTAATAATTATTGAGCTGGTTTAGGAACGCCCTCGCAGCTAAATCTTCTAGTTAAGCGTGTGAATGAAAAGGTCTTTGGAGATTTTATATTATTGAGAATACATGTGAGGGAGGGGGGGGGTCGGTTGTAGACAACAGGCCGTCGTGCCAGACGTGTCTAATCGAGGAAGACTCCGGTAATGTACTGTCTATTTTTGTAAATGGATTCGGTATTTAGACCACGAAGTGATACTAGGGTTAAGTTTTTCGTTTTAAACTATTGATAGTTTTTTTTTTTTATGTCGATTTTCGTAAACTTTCGCGTCCCTATCCAGCATCCAGGTTGTCTTTGGGGGTTTTCAAGGGTCGTGGAAGACAATAAGTGAGCGATACTGCTTCAAAGTGGTAAGTTGATAAGATAAAGATATGTTACCATCGGGCAGTCCTTGATGTAGTGCCCTTTGCTGAAGCACAGGTGACACAGGTAGGACGACGGTGGTTGTTTGAAGCATTTTTCATTCAAGCATAAGTCATTCAATGCCTCACTTAGGTCACCTGAAAAAAACCAATAATACAATAAATACGTTTGTCAGACTATTTTATAGACCGCAAGTAATATAAACAAGTAACTGGAGTATACATAGAGAGACAATACAAAATTAACTGGAAATCAGCGAAACTTTTCTTAGTCACGAGTTAACCACAGGCCAGAAGAGAGTGAGTTTGATCGTTTTACTTTGCTCAAAAAAACAACAATGTTCTTTTAATAATAGCAATTTCATAAGTAATTAAAGATGTTAATTCAAATTTCCAGTTGGAGACTAAATCAAAAATATTTTTGCCATTTACAATCTATATTGAAAAAAAAAATATATATAAATGTGCGGGGAAACTTAACTGTTAGTTTACCTATGTTGTCAGCAGCAATAGGTTGGATGCTAGTGATGTACTTGGTGAAAGGAGGGTTGGGTCCGTTGTAGTTGCCCCAGCCCGAGACTACCTTACCCTGTAAACATAGTCATTTGCATGAGTACATGAGCAACATTGTTTATAAGTGATGACAATAAGATAATAGAGGAAAAACAAACTTTAGGATTAGACATGTAGATGAATAAAAACGATTGAAAATTAAAAATGCCTATAAAAACCTTATCAATTACTTGAGATGAAACAAAAATAAAATAAATATCGTTATGTATAAATTAAAAAAAACGACATGTTTACAAATTCACACACATCCAAACCATGCACCTGCAAATTCGAAAAATAGTAGTGGCTCAAGACTCAAAAATAGTGGCGTAGAAGCTCAGTGCAGTAGTATAAATAGTGTAGTTCTCTTCTGGGGCGTTTCTCCTCAATTTTTTATAGTTTTCTACTTTCTCTCTCAATTAAGAAATGGTCTGATAAACTAGTATTATTAAAGAAATTTTCTGTTTAGGAGTATATATGTTCTTGAATTGAACAGTGCTCGGCTAAGCTTTGTGTGGTAATCTTGTGATTGTGGGCATATCCAAATAATACATGATAGTAACAAGTAATATGTTCTTACGCGCTCAAAACCAATTGGCTACTTGATGTCCTTCTCGAACCATGCCTTCATTATTCATTTACCTCTTCCTTCCTGCTTCATTTCATCTCAGTACCTCTGACAGGCGTCTTAAATCTTAGGCGTCAGTATAGAGAGAGGGGACTACTTCACGATACCGACACCGCAATCAATCAATCCTGCTTCGATCAAGGCCTTGAATCTTACCTACTGGATGCGATCTTACTGCTCCCAGGGGAGTTTCCTGGCGTCTACCCTATAGGCAAGAATTTCTTTTAGAAGGGACCTCTTCCTCCTACTACGGCTTCTGGAGCTCCACAACCTTCCTAGTAACGCTCCTACAGCGGTTCGGTCTGCCTCTCTCTCTCTCTCTCTCTCTCTCTCAACTTCAACTACCCTTTTTCCGGCGTTTGTAATTCGCCGTTACCGGGGATTTTATCTTTACTTAATTCCTGTTTAATAATAATAGTTTAACACAATAACACCCCTTGTTCTGAATCAAACCCCTCATAACGGTGCCGGGTTCAGAGCCTGCAGTAACGTCTATAAATGTCTTTGTCCTTTCTCATTCGCTTCGGTGTTTCCTATTCTGGATATTCCTTCAACATAACCCACCAAATGTTTCTTAGATTCCTCTGGACCACTTCGGATCCTACATGCTTCGGAAGCCTGCCCACTGGCATTCTACGGATGTGACCGAACTATTATGGTGCTCGGGTATTTATGGTTACTGGATACATTCCAACCTAGTTTTTCCAAATTGCTCATCGCGGCAGCCTTCATCGTACTTTCCTGCCTCTTTATTCCAGGACTTCTCTTTCTTTTTTTTAATACAAAGTTATTAATAATGACAATTAATCATGTTTCACGTGGACTCGACAAACGGGTGATAACTTAATGATTAAAATAAACAACCAAATCGCTAATGAAGCTCCATAGTTTGAAGAATATTAAGGGGTGTGTCAGATCGAGTAATAAGTAACTTCCGGTGCAGCTAAGTAGAATCTATTGTTCGTAGCTACCCGCTATGAGTTACCATGACAACAAGCTTTTGTTTTCACTATATAGACGAGGCTTCAGCTATGTTAAACTGTTTTTTTAACCCCTGAAATGGAGAGTCAAAAAGTACATATTCGTCATGTAATGCATCGGGAATTTAAACAAGGCAATAGTTGAAATTAAGCAAAGTCAGCAAATTAGGAGTATAGGTACCTCACAATATCAGTAAACTGAATAAAGAAGATCGCATGTCAATCGCCTCAAGTCTGCTGTCACGGGTAAAAATTGAGCCTTTTTTAAACAGGCTCGTAACAGGCGATGAAAAATGGGTGGTTACCTATGACAATATAGTCCACAAAAGACAGTGGCTTGATAAGGATCAACCACCCCTACCAGATCCGAAAGTAAACATACATGACAAAAAGATTTTATTGTGTGTACGGTGGGATTGTCAAGGAATAATTCACCATGAGCTGTTGAAGTCAAATTTAACGATTACTGCGGATAGATACATTCAGCAGATGCAAAGAGTGCAAGGGAAACTCCATGAAAAGCGTCCTGCACTCGTCAAAATTAATATAATTTTGTTATTTAATGAGCGCAAAATAAATGTCTGATAAAAAAACGGAAATTACTTATGACTCGGCCTAAATAGTTTGACTTGGCCTATATAAGTGTTGCTCTTCGTGAGAATTCGGCCGAAGACACAGCGACTGACCCATCGAGAGCCGAATCCGACCCGGGAGTCCAGAAATAGTAGCGATGGCCAGCTCCCAAATAAACACGGAATAGCCGAGCTATGAAGAATATAGGCTCACTAATGGAGGCTATTCGAGGAACAGTACCTCCCTCGACAATTAACTCAATCTCAACTTGATATATCTCGGTGTTGGTTATATCTCAAGTTTTATGTATGCATTATTATTCAGCTCAGTGTCCCAGGCTACTCAACAACAACAGCTTCATAGCAGGACATTTTTAATCTTTTACAAATCCTAGTGTTAGCCATCTCATTATTCGTAATATTAGTACTGTTTTAAAAATAAACATAAAAAAAATCCGGCAAGATCGGGAATTGAACCCTGGACCTCCCCTATAACTAGTCGGGGCCTCTACCAACAGGAATATCCTGCCTCGAATGACAACTCTGGTATAGACAGTACGCAATGTACCCGATATGCACAGAGTAACGGGGACACGGTGTGTATCTGAGGGTAGGCGGAAACCGTGTGAACCGGAAAGAGGCAGACTGGATTGCTGTGGGAGACGCTACTAGCTACATTTTGAAGGGCCCCAGAGATCGTCGTCTGCATGGAAAATATCCCTTGCTGGGTTGTGCTAGTTTTAACGAGACGAAGGCAGAGAATCCCACTAGGAAGGTGTGGGGTCTGACAACGCCGGACTAAAACAGCAAGGTTAGGGAAGAGAGATGTAGAGGTAGATGAATAAGAAAGCCATGGTTCAAGTAGAGGAGCAAGCGCCAGTGCAGAGAGAGAGAGAGAAAGAGAGAGAGAGAGAGAGAGAGAGAGAGAGAGAGAGAGAGAGAGAGAGAGAGAGAGAGAGAGAGAGAGAGAGAGAGAGAGAGAGAGAGAGAGAGAGAGAGAGAGAACAGTGTTCACTTCCAGTGTCTGATTCCGACTGTCTGAAAAAGCTCAGAATTTTTGGCTTATAGAGGCAGCTCATTTCTGCCTACAGCAGGATTGATTGATTGCGGTGTTGGGATTGGGATCGTGAAGTTGGGTCTCTCTATACTGACGTCTCAGATTTATTGATAAAATATGGATAGGTAGGCGGGAGTTTTTTTTGCCCGAGAAGAGGGTAACTAATTTGCTTTTATTCGACGGGATAAAGCGGTTGGGCCGACAAATTCCAGAAGTAGTTCTGTCCTCGTTGTGATCGAGAGAAGTACCTACTCGTATTTGGTATGCCCTGTTGCAGAATGAGAGTCTCCTTGGTCCTAAATAGACCTTAGTGGCCATTAGCATGTAAGTTAATCAAAATATCCGTATAGAAAATATCTGCGTAAAGTGACATTTCTCATATTAGACGGAATCTGGACCTGGTTCTTTTGTTTGTATCCGATTTAGCTTCCTACTCAAAAGATGTCACCTGCAAAGGAGGACGAACATTCATCGATGAATAATGGACACCTCTGGAGAAAAAAGCGATGACTGCACAAGAAAGAATTTTGAAAAGCACTCAATTTATGTAATTTATATGATTATAATGTGTACCTTTGAGTCTGACAAGGAAGGAAACTCGCGCCAGGAATTGTTAGTTTTAAAAATTAGTCCGTGGGTGCCAAAAACCGCCATCGCCAAGAACGCTTATGAGCCATAAGTTCTATTTTTAATTGCAAGGGGTTTAGGTAAAATCTGTAAAAATTACGTAGGTTTTGGGACAGAACCTAGAGGTTTTTATCCAACCACCTTAATCCCCTAACACAGTCATTGTTTTGTACCTACAATCCTCCTCGGAGACTAAAACGGCAGTGGCCATAATGTCGCGGCTGACGGAGCAGCGTGGGGGACTTCCCAAGACTCCGCTTCCTCCTTCGCATTCGAGGGAGGGGACAAACATATGGATTTGAGAGGTTTTTGGCCTGTTTGTAAATACTGTATGCATGAGCGAGTGAATGGAAACTTTAAATATGGTATGTATGAAAACATTTTTCACAATTACTTATTGCCCAAAGAGGCAGGTTGTAATTTTATCATAATAAAGTTAATTTTTTTTTTCATATAACAATTTATTTCCAATATTGATATAATAAAAATGTATTAGTATATGCAATACATCTAATAAGAAAACCAACCAAAAAGAACAACATTATCGCTCTTGATTGTGAATAGAAAAAACCTAACCACAGTATCAGAAATAAATAAATGCTAATTTTAAACATTTGTTCCTGATTTATTATTGGAATTTATTAATATTAGCAATATTTTGAACTAATGGATTCTTGCTATGTTTACATTGCTTTATAATATTTGTGGTTATCGCTTTTAAAATGTCTAGAATACAATCAGCTTTGAATACTTCGTACAATGTAACTATTGAAATGTTAAGAAGGTTAGAAACATATTTATTATCGTATGACTAATCTAATCGTGTTACTTGAAACAGTTCTTCTTCTTAGCATTTCAAGAAAAGATAGCGACTAGATCTATTTCCTTGAATGCAACTTTGTTATAACGCGTAAATTGGCCGTAGTCCTTAGAGAGTTTTATATTTTTTAGTTTCCTTCTTCTTCTTCTTTGTCTTCCTCTTGTGCCTTGTAATCAGCGTCGAGGAGCCTCGATAAATTGGAGCCATCTCTCTCGGTCTCTACATAGCTGCTTCATCTGCTGCAGTGTTTTGCCTTTTTTCTCTCCAATCCTCTGGATGTTCTCCTGGTAGGAAATTCTGGGACGTCCTCTCGGTATTTTCCCAGATGGTAGGGCTTCTAGAACTTTCTTTAGTTCTCTCTCATCTCCCGTTCGGCACACGTGGCCAAACCACTTAAGCTGTCGGGACTCGAGTGTGGTCTTTAGTTCTGTCACCTCAAACTGTTCTCTTACTTGAACATTTCTGATGCAATCCCTTCTTGTCTTCCCAACCGCTCTCCTCACAAACTTCATTGGCTTGCTTATCAAGCATTATCCAGCTTTCACTTCCATATGTAAGGGTCGGGAGATAAACCGATTTGGATTTGTGCCTTTTATTCTCCATACCTACTTCTCGGTGTCCGATCATACTATTGGAGATCTGGTAGTAAACCTGATTGGATTTAGCAATTCTATGGGATATGATTGGGTCAATCTTACCAGAGGAACTTATAACGATCCCTAGGTAAGTAAACTCCGGCACCACTTCCAATACCTCCCCATTGCAGATTAGATGGACGTCTTCTTGATCTTCACGGGACAGAACCAGGACATTGCTCTTAGCGGTGTTAATGACCACCCCTTTACGTAGTAGCTCTTCCTGCCATTCTATTAGGGCCTCCTGCATCTTTTCTTGGGAATCAGAAATCAGGACTATGTCATCGGCATACAATGAGAATGGTTCTTAAGTTCCATTTTCCGATGGCGGTCCATGCAATGCGGCGTTTGCATATTTTATGGATCTCGTCCATAAAAACAACGAACAGGAGGGGGCTTAGACTATCTCCCTGCCTCACGCCTTTTTCCATGGAGAATGCCTCAGATTCTCTTCCATTGATCCGTGCAACCCTTTGCATTATGGTAAGCCAACTGCATGGCTGAAATTAGATCGCCTGGATTATCTTTGGCTGCCAATGCTTCCCATACTTCTGTTTTGGGCACCGGGTCAAATGCTGCCCTTAATGCCAAGAATAAGTGCTTGTCTCTGTCCCATGCCTTATCTGCTATGCTTCTCAGGACAAAAATGTGATCCTGTGTTTGCTTTCCAGGACGGAAACCTGCCTGTTCATCTTCTATTTTATTTTCAATCTTTCTCCTCAGTCGCTTTTCCAGTATGCTGGTGTAAAGTTTGTAAACAACTGACAGCAAGCTGATAGGCCGGTAATTTTCACATTCGGTGGAGCTGCCTTTTTTGTGGATGAGAATAATTATACTGCATTCCAGTTTCTTGGAATTTTCTTCCTGTCCCAGATTTGTTGGAGCACTTTGACAAGTTCTTGGCCTCCATATTTTATCAGTTCCGGAGCAATGCCGTCCCTTCCAGCTGCTTTCCCTACTTTTATTTCCTGAATGGTGTCCACCACCTCCTCTTCATCGATACATTCTTCACTTTCCTGCTCATTACTGTGAGGCGCCTGATCTTCTGTATCGTTGGCCTTCCCTGAGAACTTCCATCTCTCTAGGATGAGCGCTTCTTTCGTGATAATTATACCCCTGGAATCCTTAATATTCCTCTCTGGGCTGCTTCGTTTTCCTCTGAGTGATTTTACTTTTCGCCAAAACTTCTTGATACTATCTCGGTGGTCTTCATTCAGCCTTCTTCCAAACTTCTCCCATGATTCTTTCTTTGCTTGGCGAACTTTGGTTTTGCATTCGTTTCTGGCTAAGTGATACAGACTTAACGTCTCTGGTGTTCTGTCTTGTAAATAAGCTTTCCATGCTTTCTTTTTTTGTTCTACGATGCGCTTAATTTCATCACTCCACCATTCCGAACACTTCCTGTTGCTGGAAACTTTTCGCAAACCACATACGTCCCTTGCTACTTCCAAGATGGATGCTTTTAGAGCATTCCATAATTGTTCTATGTCCTCTTCAAGTTCCAGGGTTCTCAGTCGGTCTTCTAACTTTTCAGTGTACTGAGTCCTTTTTTCTAGGTCACCTAATGCATTGATAGATAAATAATTCTTCTTCTTCTGCTTCTTTTGCGATTCTGGAAGAATTTTTGTGTCGGCAATCAGGAGTAGACGATCACTGCCGATTTCTTCACCTCTGATAACTTTTTGATGTCCGCGAAGTACTTGCCTGACACCCCCGTCGTAAATGAAGTAGTCAATAATACTATTTCTATCTTGGCTCGAGAAAGTAATCTTGTGTATTATCTTATGGGGGTAGAAGAAATTGCCCACCAGAAGGTCATTGTCGACGCAAAATTCTATGAGCCGTTGTCCATTTATATTTTCTGTTCTCTCTCCCTCATGTAGTCCCAGGACTCCAAACCCAACTCTAGGATCACAACTCGTTCTTGCGTTGAAGTCTCCACTCAGTATTGCATATCTTTCTTTGTTCTTGATTCTATTAACTACTATATGCAAGTCCGAATAGAATACTTCCTTATCAGTGTCCTCTGTTGGAGCGTACACTTGCACCAGAGTAACCTTCCCGATCGACATTCGGAAGTCCGCAGCTATTATTCTCGACGAGACAGGCTCCCAGTCTTCGAGTTTGTTAAACATTTCCGGGCTCATGGCTATTCTTTGGCGAAATTTCCCTTGGGTACGCCAGAGTATATCAGGGTATGATCACTTCCAAGCTTCATTTCACCGCTTCTCTTCTTCTTTACTTCGCTAATTCCGAGGATGTCCACTTTATAGGTTTTCATTTCAAGCTCGACCTCTTTTTTCATTTAGAGTTTTAATATTCCAGGTTCCTATTGGTAAGTCCTTATGAGCGCCATGTCGTTTCCGAAAGGTCTGTCCAAGTCCGAGGCTAGTATGTTGACTTTGAATCAATTTTACTCCAGTCGGGTGATTAGCCCAGAGCTGGAGGCCCCGTAGCCTCGGGACAACTGGCCTCCTGAATATTTGTATCCCCTCAGGAGGAAGGGTGGCCGGGCTATACCCCAGCACTGGGTACCTGTTGGTCCAGGGGTCTTTATTCAATGTATTCAGACCACCCCTCCTAAGAGGGATCTCCATTCCGCCACCCAGGGGACGCGCTTCCTAGCGGACAGGGTCCGCCGAAAGATTCTTTAGTTTCCGCTGGAGCAAATATGTCGTAGTGGCTTCTCCAGTCTATTCAACTCCAGCTCTTGACCAGGACGATCTTGGCTTTCCTTGAGAATTTCAGCTAAGTGCTGTGTTATTGGCATTCATTTTTACGGAGGGGAGATAGGACATTTCATGGAGACATTGAGTGAACAGAAATGGTTTTTATAAATTAAACACAACGAAATGGAGAGGTTGTTACCACGAAAAAAACACACAGATTGTGATGAATCGTTTGGAGAATCGGTATAAATTGTGATAGATAATGACATATAATGACATTGATTGAGTTAGAAATGGGGAACTGTCTCAACAGCACATGAGACACATCTCTTCAAAAGAAAGGCAGCTATATCACTGTGAGAGGAAGCAACGGAACACAAAGTCGACAGTTAAATAATCTTTGTAGAGGAGAGTCTTTTAAAAGAAAAGCTTTATTATGAAGTGCAAGGAAGACACTGGTATATACAAATATTAAGAATTACGTAACTACATACTGGGTGCAATGTCTAGGCACGAGTGGGGTCTGGGTTATTTTTTGTTTTTTTTTTAATTCAAAACCTTAAAACAAAATAATACAATGTACAAAAATAATAAAATAATTGGATTACAGATTTCTCCTCTTTCTGCATTTACATGCATTTGGAGGAGTGCATAAATATAATAAAATTTTTATTGTGGTTAAAAGTTCATCGTTCTTATACAACACTAGGTGATGAGGCTCACCTTCGCCGTCTGGGGCTAAAGCTGAGACATATATTTATAAGAAAAGGATAAGATTCTAAGAAGTAGCGAGGTTTTGGAGGGATGCGGATGCTTACTTAAAAATAACAGGAACAGTTTACGGTTCTCGCGTCCCTAGAATATAACGTATTGAGTACATCCTATTGTGAGGGACAAATATTGTCTGGGATCTTTTCGTACGCTTATGATTGAATCAAGAAGAAATTTTTCAACTACCACGTGAATGACGAGACATACATTTGATAATACTTTAAATAAAGTGGAAAAAAATTTGTGAAAGCAGGATACATCTATGAGAAAAAGTATTTCTCCATGAAACACATGAAAAACTTACAATATGTTTAAAGTAAGTACTTATTATTTACATTTAATAGATATAATTTACACTGTTACATTGCCCATTGTGATAATATTTATTTTCATGAAAGACAATTTAAAAAACCATACATTGGATAAAATGAACAATTATTTTTTAATGGTCTTTCTTATAGATAATAAGCTGTAATAATATTAAAAAAAAAAAAAAGGATACTCAAAAGAATGTCACGGAAATCATCAACATTGTACGGAGTAATCAGAATGCTGAGTTGATGATGTTGATGTAGCTTCCTTTTCGACCACAACATGTGAACGCACAAAACATAATACATAGCTCACTAAAAACGAAACGACAAACGCGAAATCGTATCGTGTGACGAGGCCATAGGGCCATTCGTCATCGAAAAAGTTATATTTGAAGCCGGAGGAGCTTTACTTTTTTTTTTTTTTTTTTTCCGAAATTTAATTTATATTATATTAATGCATTTCGTATGTTCGAATTAGTTAATGAGCGATTCTCCTTTTGTTATATTTTAATAGAATATTGATTTCAGGTCGGAACTTTCATGGGCACTGGAATAGACGAAAATATTTTTTTGTAAAATAAAGACAAAATACAAACGTAATTATTTTATTCAGAGATCAAACTTATTTTGATTTTTCCGTAAATAAAAGAGTGATGATTGGTTTGAGTAGCTCCCTCAAGAAAACTGACGATGTCCTTCAATTGTAATGTATTGCCTGCAGGTTGAATAGCTTGTCGATTTCTTTTCACTCTATAATGGCAATGCACTTTCTGTAGAACTAACGATATACAATGTACGCGCCTGAGGTTGAAAGTTAGCAGTTAGTTGCGCTGAGGACCAGCAGGCTCGTGCTATGAGGTTTTCTTAATTCATTTCCGTTTTTTCGGCTGGAACGGCTTACTTGTGTGACTGATCAAATGAGCAAGGAGGCATAAATTAGGAAACCGTCCATTAGTTACAGCCAGCCTCCCCCTGGTCTAGCCTACCGGTGTTAATCGACTGGTTGAACACCGAAACAAATTCAAAATGCTATTATTAGCTGATAGTTGACACACGGGTGGGGGAGGGAGCCGAATCCCCGGTAGCCAGGATTCCGCAGGTGTACACCACGACTCCAGACTATTTCAGTCCACTGGCCTACAATCGCTTCTGGCGCCAATACCAATGCCCTACTGTTCAGTATTTTTGTATTGAAGTGAAATGATAAATCTGGCGATGCAGAAGAACAATTTCGTGTCGCCTTCTTATCGAAATTATTTGTGAAAAAAAACAAAACATAAAAACAGCCTAAATTTAAACTCGGGACTTTCATTCGACTTATTTCGTTTGACTCTTTGGACTGTAGTCGTTTTATAATTGACTTTATATTTTTTTTCAAGCTTTGTTTCCTTATAATAGATATTTATGTATTTAATATTTAACATATCTCAGAAATATATTAATAATGTTTTGTTGCCGGAGTTTTTGGAGCTGCTTTCATATGAATTCGATGCCCTGAATTTTAAATACAGCATTAGTTTTTACCTAGGAGCTCAAATTTCTATTATATAACATTTTAATGCAACATTTGTTACACTATTTTAAGTTAAAACCAATTAAAAATACTAAACATAACATTTTTATTTATAATATAATAATAAACTATTATTCTATACAAAAATCATGAGCACATCCCATCTTCCTTGTTAGCGGGCCTCCATAGTTTTAATGTCCTGGTGAAATCATTCACATTGTCCCTCACTGGTGTCTCCTAAACATTGAAAAGAACTGTCTAAGTGGCTGTGTAAATAGTGCACCTTAATACTCATGCTACAGCCAAGGGATTTAAAAACTGTTAAGCATCTCATTTACCAGTTCAACGTTGTTTTCAGCTTGGCGTTTGCCCGGAAAATTTCTGACAACTTCTACGAATGAAGTCCAGGCTTTTCACACACCCTCATTCATTGATTTCTTAATGGGGTGTCTAGTGGGTCGTCAAACATTTTGGCTTAAATTTTTTCTGTACTCAATTGTGGATTTTTTTCCCTATATATGCAAAGCACGATCCGTTCTTATCAAGGGCCTTTACAAACTGCTTCATAAGACCCAGAGCTTTATATGCAGTGGAGGAAAGATGATTTTCTATAGTTCAACTAAAGGGTCGTTAATGGCATTCTTTTCCTCAAGGTCCATGTTTTGTCTATTAGGCCACTTATTCCAACCCAGTGGTGTGTTTTGTCTACTCTATCTCAGAGTCACAAAGGTTACTTTCTGTGGCCACTTTGCTGTCCAAGGAGAAAGTTTACCATTTTTAAGTTCAACATAGTTTTCAGTTTTGCATTTGCCCAGAAAATTTCCGACAACTTCTACAAATGAAGTCCAGGTTTTTCACTCACCCTCATTCATCGAATTTACGAAGGTAAACTCCATCTGGTGTATTTCCCTGGAACTAACTAGACAGTAGAGTGACAATAGGGCAAATATACAGGAACCAATCCTTGGAGAGATTTAGAACTGCACAAAATGAAGTCAGAAGTGCACATTTCGTGAAGAACTGCATGTTAAAGAAAAAAGTCTGATCTAAAAAAGTAGAGCATATAGAAAAAAACTGATTTTAGTTTCAGCACCCAGATATAGCTAACATCAGTTCTAAATTCCTAAGCACCAAAAATAAATTTTATTCTTGTAAATTGTGCAAGTGGCTATTGGCCTGTAGCTCGATTTATCGATCGAGGCTTATCCTTTTCCTGGTAGGGACCACTATAGATTATCTTCCCTTGGAAGGAAATGAGGTAGAAATAAAAATGACACTCTTTTGCTCGGTGAAATTTTTAATCATACCTGATAAATCCTTCATCTATTGAAATAATCTGGGCACTATGTATTAACGAAGGCGCAACCAAAAGAAGCCGAACAGATGTTGTATATGGCAGAGTTAATGTAGTACCTGGTTTCGCCGGCAAGACCGTGTAGAGCAACTCTTCACCGGTCAGCATGCCAAGTGCCGTCATTAGAGAAGGTTTCGTTCTGCTTGGGTTAATTTATTTGTAACAGTTATTTTGCGCGCTCGTC
The DNA here is from genome assembly GCA_930367205.1 of Acanthosoma haemorrhoidale. Taxonomy (NCBI): domain Eukaryota; kingdom Metazoa; phylum Arthropoda; class Insecta; order Hemiptera; family Acanthosomatidae; genus Acanthosoma; species Acanthosoma haemorrhoidale. Next base: position 114,676,400 of record OV884014.1, on the reverse strand, counting down.
GTTTATGTGATGGCTTATTTTCTTGAACAGCGTGTTTCCGTGAAGTTTTGCTTCCTGCTCGGGAAACCTGGCACAGAAACTCTTGAAATGTTAAAAGCGGCCTACAAGGATGATGCTATGACGAAAACTCAATTGTTTGAGTGGTTTTCCCGTTTTAAAAGTGGGCAAATGTCAATTAACCATCAACCTCCCTCTGGACGTCTCTAGACGGCCCGAACCAATGAATGTCGAAAAAATACGCGTAATCTTCCGGGAAGATCGACTGCTAACTATCGAAGAAGTTGTGGAGAAATCTGGAGTTACTTGGAGTTCGGTACAGTGACGATTTAGGGATGAGGCTGCACACAGTCCTCTCTGTGCGACTGTTCCCCCGATCTAGCTCCCTGCGACTTATTTGTATTCTCCCGAATGAAAAGGGACATGAAAGGAAAGCGTTTTGCGGACGTCGAAGTAGTAAAGACAAGAACGAGACGGAGGCTCTGCCTGCCATCACAAAAGGGGAATTAAAAAAAATATTTCAAACAGTGAAATAAAAGATGGGACAAGTGCATTTACTCAAATTGAGAGTATTCGGAAGGAATTTAAAGGAGTTTTGTAAAAAAAAAAAAAATTACTTCCTCGTATTTCTTATTTCAGCAATCGCTAACTACATAAGATAAATCACCTTATACTCCATTGTATATATATTGTAAATTAGTTATAATATGTTGTAAATTAATTTAAACAAATGTAAATAACATTACTAAACCATAAGACATACCAGTGTAAATATCGTTAACAATAAAAGACGCAGCTGCAAAAACTAGTCAGAGGCCCTTGAAGGGAGAGTCAGGTAGCAACCCAAGGCTGGGTGGGTCCCGGTCTAGGACAGTCAAGCTTCACTGCAACCCTGCAGTTTGGTTGGCCAGAATAAAACCCCAGATCATTGGCTACTTGGGGCTATATATACCCCCTAGTTTTGGCCGATAAATAATTCTAACTACGGCTCTCTGACTGGTACTTGCGGCTGCACTGATGTTTCTAGATTTGGCCTTCTCATTTATGAAAACCTCTGCATCTCTCTTCCTAACCTCGCTATGTTTTAGTCCAGCCTCGTCAGACCCAACACTCTCCTAGTGGGATTCTCTGCCTTCGTCTCGCTAAAGCTATCACCTCCTTGGGAGAGACCTCTCCCTCACGGACAACGGTTGTCGAGGCCCTACGAACTTTACCTACTAGTAGTATCTCCCACGGCAATCCAGACTGCCTCCCTCCGGTTCACACTCGTCTTTGGGATCCGGATGGTTTTCGCCTACCCTCAGATACCGAGTGTGAATTCGTGGTCATTCCAAGACCTCATAAACTACCTACAATACCTATCCTATACCTCTTCTCCTGAACATAGTGCACTGTCGGGGAACATACCTATCAAATATGGACTCAGATAGTACAGTAGTAAGACCCGTCATAAAGCAATTGTCCAGGTCATAGCCTAATCAACCCTCACTTCGTCACTAGGGCTAGGGTAACTAGGCACCCCCTCGTGACGACCCGACAGTGATCATCAAGTCTATCTTGATTATATGAACTGTAAGCCGGTTTGAGATTGTATGAGAGGTTATATCTTAAGAATGACCACACCTTACAATACTACAAATAATTGTGCGTGAAGTGTTATGATTTATAATCGAGATAGGAAAAGTTGCAGAGTTCATGTTTTATTTTTCTCGATTACATATAGAAGTATATGAGAGAGTCATGTACGGACTTTTCGGATTTGTCAGCTATGTACACAACTTGTCCTACTAGTTTTAACAGATATGGGGGACAGCAAAAAAGTCGAACATCAAGCGTATCCAATCCTTTTCAATAAAAAGTCCTGAGAACAATAGTAAATGCCCCTTATTATGTCAGCGACAAAACCCTTCATAACGATCTTAACATACCTTACATTCTTGAACTCATTCCTTCCAAGTCCATGAAATTCCATAGTAACCTATCCAACCACCCTAATCCCCTAGCACAGTCATTACACTGCACCACTCATCCCTGCAATCCTCCTTGGATACTGAAATGGCAGTGGCCTCGTGACCTGCTATAAATGCGTGACAGTGGGACTCCGGGAAATTGCCAGTTTCTCCAATCATGTCCTGAGCGTTCGTGGTTCTCGCGCTCTTCATCAGCCTACAATGGCTCGTATCCGGTGACGCGGCTGACGGAGGAGCGTGGGGGACTTCCCAAGAATCCACTTCCTATTTCGCATGCGAGGGAGCTGACAAACATGTCGATTTGGGATGTCTCCGGGCTGTTTGTAAATATTGTATGAATGCGCGAGTGAATGATGAATTGTAAATATGGTATGAATGAGAACATTCATCTCAATTACGTATTATATGTCATTCATTGCCTAAAAAGGCATAGTGTAATTTTGGCACAACAAAGGCAAAGATAAAAAGTTATAACAGAAGTGGATTGACTAATTATATTTCATATATATATTGGTCTATTATTTGAATGGAACGATCGCCTTTTTCGGACAGATCCAAGGAGGAACAAATAGCTGAGATAGATAAAGAGGGCAGATAGGGCCGGGCATAAATACGACGGTACAGAGGGTCCTTGTGCCCGCCCTGACTCACGTAGTCTATAATTTCATTTCGTCATCTTGTGCCAACCAAGCGCTTTGGCTCTCTTTCTGCCTCGACTAGCTCTCAGGTGAAATAGCCAAGGGCTGTAACTAACGCAGCCGAGCAAAAAAGAATGGCTTAAGTCAAATGTGACCTATGACGATCCCACAAGAGTAAAGACTTTAAAACGCTTTATTAACGAGGTTTGCGGAAGATGGACAAAGAGAACTTTTCAGCAGAGCCTACTTGATATTAAGTGTGGCTTGTGTCATTCATTCATGGGGACACAGCGGTCAAGCCTTCTGTTAGATTACTCCGAATGGCTATCCAAACACTCAAGAGATGTCACATGTCGCAACTCAATGTACACAAACTCTCCCACAGCACAAGGTAACGGCATTGCCGGCGGGGTGCCAATCGTCCAATGTTTATTTCCTATTTTATAAGCTTTATGCCAAGCCGACATTTGCTGGGCTTAAATAAATTCAGTCCATTAATGTATAATATAATATATATAATTATAATTATTACAACAGAGCTTTTGTACAATGCAGATCACTATTTTGTAAACTAGAATTCGTATAAAATTTAGCCAAGCTACAGGAAATATAATGAGGCAATTGTAAATAGATTCGTTTGTAGAATCTATATTTTGTAATTTCTTCCTAGCCCCTTTAAATTTACAGATAATTATAAACAATTATAACATCGTCAGGCGAATCTATTCACATTATTATTTTTGTATTTTCTGTAGCATCGCTACATTATAAGCAGGTTTTGTTATTTTATAAAAATTATATAATGAATAAAGAAGTATAATGATACACATTATACGTGACTTCGAAAGAAATGATAATCCGATGGTGCAAGGTCGGGGCTGTATGAGGGGTGCGACATCACTTCCCAACCAAGCTCCAATGATTTCGTACGTGTTGCTAAAGATGCGTGAGGCCTCGCATTGTCGTGGCGGAACCCAAATATCGAGCTTCTTAACAAGTCCAAGACGTCTTATATGATTTTTAATTGTTGTGTGTGATACATTTAACTGTTTTGCAATCTCTCGCACAGTTATATGACGATTCGATCCAATGATGGCTTTTATTTTGTCGTTATCAACTTTAGAAAGACGACCAGAACGTTGGTCATCTTTCAGTGAAGAATCTCCAGAACGAAATTTTTTAAACCAATTCTGATTGTGGGTTCTGTTAAACAACCAACACCATTAACTTCACATATCTCTTTGTGTGCCTCAGCCGCTTTCTTGCCTTTATGAAAATAAAAAAGTAAAATGTGTCGAAAATGCTTATTTTTTGCAAAACTGACAGTTATAAACAAAATTACACGGAATTTCTTTCTATAGCAACCTAAAGGTATCGACTACCAAATCTCAAAAGAAAAAAATTCTAACATTGGCAAAAGAATAATGAATCAAACATAACTCTAACTATTGGTGCAAACCGAAATCACTTTCTTGCCAACCCAATATATATGTTTTGTTTTACAGTAGTTTTAAATTGTCTTAATTATTCTGAATTTCGTCGTTACATTTTAGTATTTTAACATAGAAATATTTTTACGGTTCGTTTTTATTCTTTCTGCTGTTATAATTTATATTTTATATCATTTATTGTTGATTCTATCTTTTAATATTGTTGCTTTATGGCTTTATTTAGATATTAGATTTCAATTGTTATAACCGTTTTAAAAATAACGGAATGTGTGAACTTCAAAGTTGAAATTGTTGAAACATATCTCACGAATGTTACAGCTCGAGAAAAGATTGACGGCACGATGTTTAGTCGAAACTGTTCGGTTGAATAACCGGATTAAAAGCCGTGATGAGACAGAAGTTCAATAGTTTTGTCTTGAAGTATTTTTGGCCAAAAAAACACTTAAGTATTTTTTAAAAATATTTAGGTGGGCACTCCGACCCGAACGCAAACATCTCTTGATATTATTGTTACGTGTTTCATTTTGGTTATATAAAATAAAAAAAAACAAAAAAACACAATTACATCTGGAAAAAATTGTGTCCAGATAGTGTTTGAATAGAACTGACTCCTTGAAGATAACTGATGGTGATCTCATCAATATTCCAATAAAATATTGATGGCCCTAGGACTATAATAGATTATTAAAATGAGCTCAGATAACATTAAAATACAAATGGTGGCAAGTCTATATAGAATAATGAATCAAATGGATTGTAGAGATCACCTTCACTTAACCATAGAATCCTCATAACGACCACTTCGTTAGGGTCTTGGCTTTCAGACAAGTCCGGGTGAACGACTTATGTCCGCCTGTCTTTCATGATCGGGTTTTTGCACACAGGAAGTAGTACAAGAACCAGTACAGGAAGTAGGTATGCAAGAATATGGCTAGAGATACTTTGAGGGGAGTGGCCCCATCTTTGACAGGCGATTTCTTCAAAGAGGTCAATTTAGACATGGGTAATCTGTTAGCAATCGTGCAGGGGATAATTATCGACACTATTGCAATTATCAGCAACAACGTTCATTTATTCTTATCGCGTTTCCTATATTCTATTGATGACAAATAGAATTGTAGTAAAACTATCATAATTATATTAGGGGGACCGGAAAGTAATGTTGTTTTTTTTACATTAAATTCAAACAGATAAATTTTTAACCAGTTTTTGTTTTTGATCAACGATGTAATCACCCTCGTTATCAGCAACTTTTTGCCACCTAGAGTGCAAATTTTCAATGCCAGATCGATCAAAATCAATTGGTTTTTGAGCAAAATATCTGGAGATGGCATTTTGGACATCATCCAAATTTACAATTATTTTGGCACTTAGAAAATGTAGCGATCGGAATAAATAGAAATCCGATATCGGGCGAGTATGGTGTTTGAGGTAATACCTCCCTCCTCAATTCATTAATTTTTTCCAGGGTCCTTGCGGGAAAAATAGGCGCAGTGGGGTCTTGCATTGTCGTGTTGCAGAATAACACCTTTTTCATTGACAATCGCTGGGAAATTTTCAATTAAAGATTAATTTATTCGATCCAATTGTTCACTGTAAAGATGTGCATTCACAGTTTTTCCAGGTATCAGCGATGAACGACCCCGCGAATACTCCACCAAACACACGAAAGTGCCTTTTTGGACTGACTTTGCTGTACTTCGTGCCGATTCATGTGGAGAGAGATTTTCGGATTATGATAGAAGACATTTTTCATCTCCAGCCTCACCCACCATACTTACCCTATATTGCGTTATGGGATTTCCATTAATTCCCATCGCTAAAAATTTGGTTGATATCCAAAATGCCATCTCCAGATATTTTGCTCAAAAACCAATTGATTTTGATCGATCAGGCATTGAAAATTTGCACATTAGGTGGCAAAAAGTTGCTGATAACGAGGGTGACTACATCATTGATCAAAAACAAAAACTGGTTAAAAATTTATCTGTTTGAATTTAATGTGAAAAAAAAAACATTACATTCCGGTCCTCCTAATATATTGACCATCGTCCAAGGCATACAGCATACAGTGTACTAAGGAACTCGTTATAGTTGGAGGAGTCCTCTACTAACTTGTATTTTACCTATTACAATAAAGTGATTATCTAATCGCCATTATAAATTGATAATAGTGTTTATGAATGCTGTATATTTCTTATACAGAGATGAAAAAAAAAAACTTGAATCCGAGTGAGCACAAGAACGTCGAACCTGCATATGGATATTGAGGAATGATCGGAGGATATGGTAAATGTTGCCCACTAAAGACACAGTCCACCCTTACATAAGCATGTCCTATAACCGATATTCATATGATTGCATATATTCAAGTGGATACCTACACCCTCGACTACTCACCGACAAGGGGTCCGGGGTCTGGTAGAGGATTATAGGTCCCGTCATGTCGTGGTACCGCGCCGGCATCCTACGGCAGACTGCCGGCATCTTGGGACCTGTCCAGCTTCGCGGAGCACCCCCCTCCCGGCTCATTGTCATCCCAAACGCCCCACAATAGCATATAAGGGCAGGTAAGGGTCAACAAGTATTCCGGCGATTAACGATCTATCAACAGTGAAAATACCTTATTAATAAAACAACTCAACAATAATGGCATAATTCACAGCAAAGATTTTATACAGGAAGTGTGACTGTGGAGCATGACTTGGCACAGACATTGTCATCACAAACGCCCCACAATAGCATATAAGGGCAGTTAAGGGTCAACAAGTATTCCGGCGATTAACGATCTATCAACAGTGAAAATACCTTATTAATAAAACAACTCAACAATAATGGCATAATTCACAGCAAAGATTTTATACAGGAAGTGTGACTGTGGAGCATGACTTGGCACAGACATTGTCATCACAAACGCCCCACAATAGCATATAAGGGCAGGTAAGGGTCAACAAGTATTCCGGCGATTAACGATCCATCAACAGTGAAAATACCTTATTAATAAAACAACTCAACAATAATGGCATAATTCACAGCAAAGATTTTATACAGGAAATGTGACTGTGGAACATGACTTGGCACAGACATTAGGTGAGGGTTTGCGAAAAATGATACCAACAGCTGTGCTCTACAGAGTTTAAATAGGTCTACTTGATGTGCGGTTATTTGTTCCTTTATTCAGTCAACTGCATCTTCACTACCTGAAATAGATACATTTCCCAGGGGGACTTAGGTAACATCTAACCTACAGACTTAGGTAAGATCTAACCCACAGACTTAGATATCATCTAACCTACCTGCTCGGCTCAGCAATGCCACCAATGTTTATCTCAAGCGGTACAGTGTTGCCGGTGAGGTGCTTATCTTACTTCTTCGCTTATTCCAAGTCAACTTTAGTTGGGCTCAGTAACTGTATAAAGTGGGGCTTTTGTCCTATAACATAGAGGAGACAGTCAGACGAACTGACAGGCCTCTGCGATCATAAGTTAAAAAAAATTACTGATTTTCCTCATGATTAAGAACTCACTAAAAAAAAATCAAAACAAACCCTAAAAATAACAGTGCAAAAAAAGCTTCTAAGAATTGCAAAATTATAAATTGTTTTATTTTTTTAATTGCAAATATGATATTTAGTGACTAAGATTCTTAGTATGTTCTTGACAATGATTTAGTGAATATCGAAGGAACTTGCGGTGTTTATTATATTTTAGGAATTCCACTTTTGTTTAAAATATTTTTATTTTTTCTTATTATAAAAGTTAAAATGACATTCTACAAATTTATTTTATAATAATTTTTTTTTTAAAACAAATGGTGCATAATATCCTTCCCACAGCCAATTTTTGCTTATTTATTCATAATCTTGTTGCCATGTTTTGGACTCCATTAAGAGCATCATCAGGCAACATCTACACAACCAGAAAAAACTTTCGTACAATCACAATAATTATCTTTTAAAAAACAATATTTTACTAAATGTAAATCATACGACTACTACCTACTACCTACAAGTAGCGTCCTTATTAATTAAAAACAATATTAGAAAAAATAAATAATATAACATCGTCAATTAAAATACCTCTTTGCCAGGATATCATCATTGTAATTTTATGTAGTCCATGTTAGTTAATCAGCATTCTCTGGGAATTTAAATTACAGTCTTATCAGTCCAAAAATTTTTAATATTTAACTTATTTATTATGTACTCATAGTGCAAACCTATTTACCATTTTATATGTTTTAAAGTTTACTGTATTTTTTAAAAATATTTTTGGTTATGAGGATACATTTTAAAATTAAGAGATCTGTGATTATCTTCTTTTCCAATAATTTTTGGTGAGCCAAAGTCAAAAAAATCTTGAATGATAATATGATTAGCTAAAGCTGAGATATTTTCATGTTGGCAATTAATTTTGTGTATTAATTACATTCTGCATACATTCTAGTTAAAGTTATTGCTGAGTTTATTATTATTATATTTGGAAATTTTCAAATTATAGTATGCATTATACATTATCACCTATTTGTCAGGTTATGAATATATTTAATTTTCTTGTAATTATGGCGTGTGATTGGAAACAGACTGTTTTCCTAGTCATTATTTTTTTTTTGAATCGTAGAAATCTGTAATAAGGCTTCTGCGTCTTTTGTATTTGGATTATTGTACCAAATCTTATTTATTAATGATCTCGGGGTAATCATTTTCTATTAAATTATTATAGTTGTTTTTATTTCATTGATGCATTTGTTGTTTGTTAGTGCTATGCCTTTATTGAAAAAGTTCCTTGCTGTATATACAATTTGAAATTTTGGATGATTTCAATTAAAATAGATTCTTTAAAGTCACAACTAAAACTGTCATTAATATCTTATTCACAACTTTAACTAATAAATAAAGTTCCACGTTTGAATTTTTCTAGAAAAAAAAGGTAGAATTTGAGTAAAGGGTTTCCTACTCGAGGGGTAAATACAATATACTATGTAGCTACCACACTTGTGCCTGAGATCGCTTTCATTGGCAATGTAAAATGAAGTTAATTGTCAATTTTAGTTGTTCTATTAATCCCACTATTATTACTCCTTACCTATATACTCCTAACGGTAAGCGCAGGAGAAAAAAAAGAGACTTATTCGTGATCATAAATCGAATTTAAACAAAACCGTACAAAAATGTCTGCGAATCGACTTGCCGATATCTCTAAAATGGAAATAGCTAGAGTTTAAAGTAGCATTATTCCTGGATCAATAGCCAAATTAGAACAAAACCGTACAAATGAATGTCAATAAACAACAACGGCATGGTTAAGGACACATAAACCAATTGTAAAGGAAAAATAATTATTAGAGTTATCAAGTATTTATAGAGGGTTTATTTAATCAATTTTCATGACAATACTTTACCTATCGTATGAAACGCATTGACTTAAGCTCAACTCGCACTGAGAAGAGCAAAAATTAATTTTGTGGCATTACAAAAATGATTCAGTTTTCTCGCCCTGGCAAGAGAAAATGGGATAAAAGATTAACAAGATAAAGATACAATTAAAACAATAATTTCTTTATAGTAAACAATAATTTACAAAAAAAAATAATTATACATTTATAAATATTGTGGTTATGAATAACACGACAGTAATAATATATTAAATGTATATTTTATAATTATGCATATCTCTATTATAGGTATATACTCTTTTAATTTTCAATATATATATATAGTTCATTAAAAAAAGAAGAAAAAAAATTATGGTAAAATTTGTTCTGGTAAAAATATATAAAAATAAATGACATTTCATATCAATAATTTTGCCGGATTTTATCCATTTTTCATATTTGCATATAAAAAAAATATATTTATAGAATAAAATGTCTAAGTTGACCACCACCAGCTCAAAGGTGCAGCCGAAAAAAAGCGACTCTCAATCGTCCTGAAAAAAAATAAATAAAAAATATTAATAGAGAATCACACATTATTGAAACTCCGATTGTAATTTATAATTTAAACTAAAAATTGAAAATATAATCAGTCATGGTTTTCAAACTTTCAGCCAGTGCCTTTTAGATTATGCGTAAAATTCATCACAAATTGGGGATAGGGGGGGGGGGATGTTAAGGATCAAGAAAGTCAACAAAGGCAAGATCATACAGAAGGGAAAAATGTACTTGTTTGCTATAACGTACACACTGGCCAGGAAATGATAGATGCAGATATATACGTACAAGTATATATACTGCACATACAAATATACAGTACCGTTAACATAAACGGTGAAGTAAATTGTTCATTTCAGTAATTCTTTCATTCATAAATTGATTCATTTGATCTTTCCAGCGTAAATCTCAGGTGTAGTTAAATAAACTTCAATAAACAGTGAACGATAATTCATGCTAGATAACGTTACATAGTGCAGTGATTCGTAACTGAATCTTGGTCAACTCTAAAATTTTAGAAGCTTACACCAGTCAGCTCTTTTTTGTGCACCCAATCGCAGGTGTTCATAAGATTCCTCCAGTATGCTTACATTTCTCCAATCCTTATTTGTTCTACTGCCTCACTCTTCTAGAGTGGCGCAGAATGTCTAAGGTAAGCCATTTGGAATCTAAAATACATTCATTATCGCAAAATGTCCAACCAACCTGCCTTCCATTATTTAGATAGTTACAGTGGAAAACTTAGGAAGGAAGAAATATTCCCATACTCGGTGTACTGTGAGCGATATTGTTAGCCCTTATCCCACCTTTAGAATTGTTGTGGCCACCTCTTAATTATGAATAATTATAAGTTCCCCTCTTCTCGTATCAGACCTTGTACCTATAAACCTACCCTGTACCTCTTCTCCTGAACATAGTGCTTTGTCGGGGCACACACCTTCTAAAGATCTTATGGAGTCAGATCAAAACGAATTAGGCTGCCCTCCGACTAGGTCGGCAGCCAGGGTTAAAGACCACAGGTCCGCCCGCCTTATCTCTTTCTGGGCGCTCACCAGACGGCGGCTAAGAGGTTGTAGTGACCCTAGCCCGCGGCGGGCGTCTCCTCCCCACTTTGGGGATACTCAGTTATCTGAGCCCGACAAGAATATTTTTTTTTTTAATGAACCGGGCTCCATCATATTTTATATTACTGTCGGTCTTCCTTAACATGGTAAAGAGATCTTTTTTCTATTATATCCCTTCACAAATATAGAATACAGAAGAATTGGACATTTCAATGAAAATAACCCGATGATGATAAAATGCATCCAAGATACAGACCTGGCTAGCTGTCGATGTGATCAGTGTGGTCTAGAGAGTCGAGGGTATCGTTGGAGCTGGAGTGTGTGAGGTCACTCAGCTCATCGAGGTGTTTCTGCCGTTTGCGCACATTCCAATGGAGGCACTCAGCCAGCGAGTCAAACCAATCAGAAATCTGGTCCTGGGAGCAAATCGAAGGCACTGGATACACAGAGGTCGTCACGGTGAGGCTAAAACAGTACTAAAATTAGCTCCTACATCTAATAAAAATATTATACATATATACTGTTATGATATTTTAATGTTATAATTTTTGATTGTGTCTTTGAAATAAACTTAGAATTAGCAAGCGTTGAAGAAGGTAATAACGATCCGTGGTTCATGCCTATGAAAGAAGTTAAAAAAATTTATTTTGTATTATAATTAAAACATTATTGCACATATCCGTATATTAGTACGAGCTGAAGAAATAAGAGAGAGTTCTCTTCTTTAAAACAGCATGCAGACGAAAATTGTATCTCTTTGCACTGGCGAGAGTACAATAGAAAGTAGTACCGTCGTTGAATTTCCGCCGTTGCAGAAATGTTTTTAGATAGTTGTTACGGCGTTATCTTCCATGGGCTGTGAATTCAGTCCTCATCTATCAAACAATCAAGGACTACAAACAAGCCCTGTTCATATATATATATATATATAAATAAACAATTACAATCAATTATAAAGAGAATCAAGCTAGATTTTTTTTCCTCCATGGCCCCTTAAAATTTACACTTAAACTGAACAGTAATATAGCTCAAAGGCACTGTTTACCAACTTCAGCTTAGCATAAATACAATAAAGAAAACATTATACAAATTGTTCCTGCCAGCCATGATGTCTATCCCCTTCCCTTCTGCAGTGCCCAAATACTCCACCCCATCCAAAAAAAAATAATCAGTGATACAGCACAAAGGCACAGTGTACCGACTTCAGCTTGGCAAAATTGAAAAAAGGAAACATTTTACAAATTGTACCCGCCACCCATGATGTCTATCTCCTTCCCTTCTGCAGTGCCCAAATATTCCACCCCATCCAAAAACTGATCAGTGATATAGCACAAAGGCACAGTGTACCGACTTCGGCTTGGCTTAAATGAAAAAAGAAAACATTGTACAAATTGTTCCTGCCTGCCATGATGTCTATCCCATTCCTTTTCTGCCTTGCCCAAATACTCCACCCCATCCAAAAAAACTAATCAGTGATACAGCACAAAGGCACTGTTTACCAACTTCAGCTTGGCAAAATTGAAAAAAGGAAACATTTTACAAATTGTACCCGCCACCCATGATGTCTATCCCCTTCCCTTCTGCAGTGCCCTAATATTCCACCCCATCCAAAAACTGATCAGTGATACAGCACAAAGGCACAGTGTACCGACTTCGGCTTGGCTTAAATGAAAAAAGAAAACATTGTACAAATTGTTCCTGCCTGCCATGATGTCTATCCCATTCCTTTTCTGCCTTGCCCAAATACTCCACCCCATCCAAAAAAAAAAATCAGTGATACAGCACAAAGGCACTGTTTACCAACTTCAGCTCTGCAAAATTGAAAAAAGGAAACATTTTACAAATTGTACCCGCCACCCATGATGTCTATCCCCTTCCCTTCTGCAGTGCCCAAATATTCCACCCCATCCAAAACTGATCAGTGATACAGCACAAAGGCACAGTGTACCGACTTCGGCTTGGCTTAAATGAAAAAAGAAAACATTGTACAAATTGTTCCTGCCTGCCATGATGTCTATCCCATTCCTTTTCTGCCTTGCCCAAATACTCCACCCCATCCAAAAAAAACTAATCAGTGATACAGCACAAAGGCACTGTTTACCAACTTCAGCTTGGCAAAATTGAAAAAAGGAAACATTTTACAAATTGTACCCGCCACCCATGATGTCTATCCCCTTCCCTTCTGCAGTGCCCAAATATTCCACCCCATCCAAAAACTGATCAGTGATACAGCACAAAGGCACAGTGTACCGACTTCGGCTTGGCTTAAATGAAAAAAGAAAACATTGTACAAATTGTTCCTGCCTGCCATGATGTCTATCCCCTTCCCTTCTGCAGTGCCCAAATACTCCACCCCATCCAAAAAAAACTAATCAGTGATACAGCACAAAGGCACAGTGTACCGACTTCAGCTTGGCAAAATTGAAAAAAGGAAACATTTTACAAATTGTACCCGCCACCCATGATGTCTATCTCCTTCCCTTCTGCAGTGCCCAAATATTCCACCCCATCCAAAAACTGATCAGTGATATAGCACAAAGGCACAGTGTACCGACTTCGGCTTGGCTTAAATGAAAAAAGAAAACATTGTACAAATTGTTCCTGCCTGCCATGATGTCTATCCCATTCCTTTTCTGCCTTGCCCAAATACTCCACCCCATCCAAAAAAACTAATCAGTGATACAGCACAAAGGCACTGTTTACCAACTTCAGCTTGGCAAAATTGAAAAAAGGAAACATTTTACAAATTGTACCCGCCACCCATGATGTCTATCCCCTTCCCTTCTGCAGTGCCCTAATATTCCACCCCATCCAAAAACTGATCAGTGATACAGCACAAAGGCACAGTGTACCGACTTCAGCTTGGCAAAATTGAAAAAAGGAAACATTTTACAAATTGTACCCGCCACCCATGATGTCTATCTCCTTCCCTTCTGCAGTGCCCAAATATTCCACCCCATCCAAAAACTGATCAGTGATATAGCACAAAGGCACAGTGTACCGACTTCGGCTTGGCTTAAATGAAAAAAGAAAACATTGTACAAATTGTTCCTGCCTGCCATGATGTCTATCCCATTCCTTTTCTGCCTTGCCCAAATACTCCACCCCATCCAAAAAAACTAATCAGTGATACAGCACAAAGGCACTGTTTACCAACTTCAGCTTGGCAAAATTGAAAAAAGGAAACATTTTACAAATTGTACCCGCCACCCATGATGTCTATCCCCTTCCCTTCTGCAGTGCCCTAATATTCCACCCCATCCAAAAACTGATCAGTGATACAGCACAAAGGCACAGTGTACCGACTTCAGCTTGGCAAAATTGAAAAAAGGAAACATTTTACAAATTGTACCCGCCACCCATGATGTCTATCCCCTTCCCTTCTGCAGTGCCCAAATATTCCACCCCATCCAAAAACTGATCAGTGATATAGCACAAAGGCACAGTGTACCGACTTCGGCTTGGCTTAAATGAAAAAAGAAAACATTGTACAAATTGTTCCTGCCTGCCATGATGTCTATCCCCTTCCCTTCTGCAGTGCCCAAATACTCCACCCCATCCAAAAAAAACTAATCAGTGATACAGCACAAAGGCACAGTGTACCGACTTCAGCTTGGCAAAATTGAAAAAAGGAAACATTTTACAAATTGTACCCGCCACCCATGATGTCTATCTCCTTCCCTTCTGCAGTGCCCAAATATTCCACCCCATCCAAAAACTGATCAGTGATACAGCACAAAGGCACAGTGTACCGACTTCGGCTTGGCTTAAATGAAAAAAGAAAACATTGTACAAATTGTTCCTGCCTGCCATGATGTCTATCCCATTCCTTTTCTGCCTTGCCCAAATACTCCACCCCATCCAAAAAAACTAATCAGTGATACAGCACAAAGGCACTGTTTACCAACTTCAGCTTGGCAAAATTGAAAAAAGGAAACATTTTACAAATTGTACCCGCCACCCATGATGTCTATCCCCTTCCCTTCTGCAGTGCCCTAATATTCCACCCCATCCAAAAACTGATCAGTGATACAGCACAAAGGCACAGTGTACCGACTTCAGCTTGGCAAAATTGAAAAAAGGAAACATTTTACAAATTGTACCCGCCACCCATGATGTCTATCTCCTTCCCTTCTGCAGTGCCCAAATATTCCACCCCATCCAAAAACTGATCAGTGATATAGCACAAAGGCACAGTGTACCGACTTCGGCTTGGCTTAAATGAAAAAAGAAAACATTGTACAAATTGTTCCTGCCTGCCATGATGTCTATCCCATTCCTTTTCTGCCTTGCCCAAATACTCCACCCCATCCAAAAAAACTAATCAGTGATACAGCACAAAGGCACTGTTTACCAACTTCAGCTTGGCAAAATTGAAAAAAGGAAACATTTTACAAATTGTACCCGCCACCCATGATGTCTATCCCCTTCCCTTCTGCAGTGCCCTAATATTCCACCCCATCCAAAAACTGATCAGTGATACAGCACAAAGGCACAGTGTACCGACTTCGGCTTGGCTTAAATGAAAAAAGAAAACATTGTACAAATTGTTCCTGCCTGCCATGATGTCTATCCCATTCCTTTTCTGCCTTGCCCAAATACTCCACCCCATCCAAAAAAAAAAATCAGTGATACAGCACAAAGGCACTGTTTACCAACTTCAGCTCTGCAAAATTGAAAAAAGGAAACATTTTACAAATTGTACCCGCCACCCATGATGTCTATCCCCTTCCCTTCTGCAGTGCCCAAATACTCCACCCCATCCAAAAAAAAATAATCAGTGATACAGCACAAAGGCACAGTGTACCGACTTCAGCTTGGCAAAATTGAAAAAAGGAAACATTTTACAAATTGTACCCGCCACCCATGATGTCTATCTCCTTCCCTTCTGCAGTGCCCAAATATTCCACCCCATCCAAAAACTGATCAGTGATATAGCACAAAGGCACAGTGTACCGACTTCGGCTTGGCTTAAATGAAAAAAGAAAACATTGTACAAATTGTTCCTGCCTGCCATGATGTCTATCCCATTCCTTTTCTGCCTTGCCCAAATACTCCACCCCATCCAAAAAAACTAATCAGTGATACAGCACAAAGGCACTGTTTACCAACTTCAGCTTGGCAAAATTGAAAAAAGGAAACATTTTACAAATTGTACCCGCCACCCATGATGTCTATCCCCTTCCCTTCTGCAGTGCCCTAATATTCCACCCCATCCAAAAACTGATCAGTGATACAGCACAAAGGCACAGTGTACCGACTTCGGCTTGGCTTAAATGAAAAAAGAAAACATTGTACAAATTGTTCCTGCCTGCCATGATGTCTATCCCCTTCCCTTCTGCAGTGCCCAAATACTCCACCCCATCCAAAAAAAACTAATCAGTGATACAGCACAAAGGCACAGTGTACCGACTTCAGCTTGGCAAAATTGAAAAAAGGAAACATTTTACAAATTGTACCCGCCACCCATGATGTCTATCTCCTTCCCTTCTGCAGTGCCCAAATATTCCACCCCATCCAAAAACTGATCAGTGATATAGCACAAAGGCACAGTGTACCGACTTCGGCTTGGCTTAAATGAAAAAAGAAAACATTGTACAAATTGTTCCTGCCTGCCATGATGTCTATCCCATTCCTTTTCTGCCTTGCCCAAATACTCCACCCCATCCAAAAAAACTAATCAGTGATACAGCACAAAGGCACTGTTTACCAACTTCAGCTTGGCAAAATTGAAAAAAGGAAACATTTTACAAATTGTACCCGCCACCCATGATGTCTATCCCCTTCCCTTCTGCAGTGCCCTAATATTCCACCCCATCCAAAAACTGATCAGTGATACAGCACAAAGGCACAGTGTACCGACTTCGGCTTGGCTTAAATGAAAAAAGAAAACATTGTACAAATTGTTCCTGCCTGCCATGATGTCTATCCCATTCCTTTTCTGCCTTGCCCAAATACTCCACCCCATCCAAAAAAACTAATCAGTGATACAGCACAAAGGCACTGTTTACCAACTTCAGCTTGGCAAAATTGAAAAAAGGAAACATTTTACAAATTGTACCCGCCACCCATGATGTCTATCCCCTTCCCTTCTGCAGTGCCCAAATATTCCACCCCATCCAAAAACTGATCAGTGATACAGCACAAAGGCACAGTGTACCGACTTCGGCTTGGCTTAAATGAAAAAAGAAAACATTGTACAAATTGTTCCTGCCTGCCATGATGTCTATCCCATTCCTTTTCTGCCTTGCCCAAATACTCCACCCCATCCAAAAAAAAAAATCAGTGATACAGCACAAAGGCACTGTTTACCAACTTCAGCTCTGCAAAATTGAAAAAAGGAAACATTTTACAAATTGTACCCGCCACCCATGATGTCTATCCCCTTCCCTTCTGCAGTGCCCAAATACTCCACCCCATCCAAAAAAAAATAATCAGTGATACAGCACAAAGGCACAGTGTACCGACTTCAGCTTGGCAAAATTGAAAAAAGGAAACATTTTACAAATTGTACCCGCCACCCATGATGTCTATCTCCTTCCCTTCTGCAGTGCCCAAATATTCCACCCCATCCAAAAACTGATCAGTGATATAGCACAAAGGCACAGTGTACCGACTTCGGCTTGGCTTAAATGAAAAAAGAAAACATTGTACAAATTGTTCCTGCCTGCCATGATGTCTATCCCATTCCTTTTCTGCCTTGCCCAAATACTCCACCCCATCCAAAAAAACTAATCAGTGATACAGCACAAAGGCACTGTTTACCAACTTCAGCTCTGCAAAATTGAAAAAAGGAAACATTTTACAAATTGTACCCGCCACCCATGATGTCTATCCCCTTCCCTTCTGCAGTGCCCAAATATTCCACCCCATCCAAAACTGATCAGTGATACAGCACAAAGGCACAGTGTACCGACTTCGGCTTGGCTTAAATGAAAAAAGAAAACATTGTACAAATTGTTCCTGCCTGCCATGATGTCTATCCCATTCCTTTTCTGCCTTGCCCAAATACTCCACCCCATCCAAAAAAAACTAATCAGTGATACAGCACAAAGGCACTGTTTACCAACTTCAGCTTGGCAAAATTGAAAAAAGGAAACATTTTACAAATTGTACCCGCCACCCATGATGTCTATCCCCTTCCCTTCTGCAGTGCCCAAATATTCCACCCCATCCAAAAACTGATCAGTGATACAGCACAAAGGCACAGTGTACCGACTTCGGCTTGGCTTAAATGAAAAAAGAAAACATTGTACAAATTGTTCCTGCCTGCCATGATGTCTATCCCCTTCCCTTCTGCAGTGCCCAAATACTCCACCCCATCCAAAAAAAACTAATCAGTGATACAGCACAAAGGCACAGTGTACCGACTTCAGCTTGGCAAAATTGAAAAAAGGAAACATTTTACAAATTGTACCCGCCACCCATGATGTCTATCTCCTTCCCTTCTGCAGTGCCCAAATATTCCACCCCATCCAAAAACTGATCAGTGATATAGCACAAAGGCACAGTGTACCGACTTCGGCTTGGCTTAAATGAAAAAAGAAAACATTGTACAAATTGTTCCTGCCTGCCATGATGTCTATCCCATTCCTTTTCTGCCTTGCCCAAATACTCCACCCCATCCAAAAAAACTAATCAGTGATACAGCACAAAGGCACTGTTTACCAACTTCAGCTTGGCAAAATTGAAAAAAGGAAACATTTTACAAATTGTACCCGCCACCCATGATGTCTATCCCCTTCCCTTCTGCAGTGCCCTAATATTCCACCCCATCCAAAAACTGATCAGTGATACAGCACAAAGGCACAGTGTACCGACTTCAGCTTGGCAAAATTGAAAAAAGGAAACATTTTACAAATTGTACCCGCCACCCATGATGTCTATCTCCTTCTCTTCTGCAGTGCCCAAATATTCCACCCCATCCAAAAACTGATCAGTGATATAGCACAAAGGCACAGTGTACCGACTTCGGCTTGGCTTAAATGAAAAAAGAAAACATTGTACAAATTGTTCCTGCCTGCCATGATGTCTATCCCCTTCCCTTCTGCAGTGCCCAAATACTCCACCCCATCCAAAAAAAACTAATCAGTGATACAGCACAAAGGCACAGTGTACCGACTTCAGCTTGGCAAAATTGAAAAAAGGAAACATTTTACAAATTGTACCCGCCACCCATGATGTCTATCTCCTTCCCTTCTGCAGTGCGCAAATATTCCACCCCATCCAAAAACTGATCAGTGATATAGCACAAAGGCACAGTGTACCGACTTCGGCTTGGCTTAAATGAAAAAAGAAAACATTGTACAAATTGTTCCTGCCTGCCATGATGTCTATCCCATTCCTTTTCTGCCTTGCCCAAATACTCCACCCCATCCAAAAAAACTAATCAGTGATACAGCACAAAGGCACTGTTTACCAACTTCAGCTTGGCAAAATTGAAAAAAGGAAACATTTTACAAATTGTACCCGCCACCCATGATGTCTATCCCCTTCCCTTCTGCAGTGCCCTAATATTCCACCCCATCCAAAAACTGATCAGTGATACAGCACAAAGGCACAGTGTACCGACTTCGGCTTGGCTTAAATGAAAAAAGAAAACATTGTACAAATTGTTCCTGCCTGCCATGATGTCTATCCCATTCCTTTTCTGCCTTGCCCAAATACTCCACCCCATCCAAAAAAAAAAATCAGTGATACAGCACAAAGGCACTGTTTACCAACTTCAGCTCTGCAAAATTGAAAAAAGGAAACATTTTACAAATTGTACCCGCCACCCATGATGTCTATCCCCTTCCCTTCTGCAGTGCCCAAATATTCCACCCCATCCAAAACTGATCAGTGATACAGCACAAAGGCACAGTGTACCGACTTCGGCTTGGCTTAAATGAAAAAAGAAAACATTGTACAAATTGTTCCTGCCTGCCATGATGTCTATCCCATTCCTTTTCTGCCTTGCCCAAATACTCCACCCCATCCAAAAAAAACTAATCAGTGATACAGCACAAAGGCACTGTTTACCAACTTCAGCTTGGCAAAATTGAAAAAAGGAAACATTTTACAAATTGTACCCGCCACCCATGATGTCTATCCCCTTCCCTTCTGCAGTGCCCAAATATTCCACCCCATCCAAAAACTGATCAGTGATACAGCACAAAGGCACAGTGTACCGACTTCGGCTTGGCTTAAATGAAAAAAGAAAACATTGTACAAATTGTTCCTGCCTGCCATGATGTCTATCCCCTTCCCTTCTGCAGTGCCCAAATACTCCACCCCATCCAAAAAAAACTAATCAGTGATACAGCACAAAGGCACAGTGTACCGACTTCAGCTTGGCAAAATTGAAAAAAGGAAACATTTTACAAATTGTACCCGCCACCCATGATGTCTATCTCCTTCCCTTCTGCAGTGCCCAAATATTCCACCCCATCCAAAAACTGATCAGTGATATAGCACAAAGGCACAGTGTACCGACTTCGGCTTGGCTTAAATGAAAAAAGAAAACATTGTACAAATTGTTCCTGCCTGCCATGATGTCTATCCCATTCCTTTTCTGCCTTGCCCAAATACTCCACCCCATCCAAAAAAACTAATCAGTGATACAGCACAAAGGCACTGTTTACCAACTTCAGCTTGGCAAAATTGAAAAAAGGAAACATTTTACAAATTGTACCCGCCACCCATGATGTCTATCCCCTTCCCTTCTGCAGTGCCCTAATATTCCACCCCATCCAAAAACTGATCAGTGATACAGCACAAAGGCACAGTGTACCGACTTCGGCTTGGCTTAAATGAAAAAAGAAAACATTGTACAAATTGTTCCTGCCTGCCATGATGTCTATCCCATTCCTTTTCTGCCTTGCCCAAATACTCCACCCCATCCAAAAAAAAAATCAGTGATACAGCACAAAGGCACTGTTTACCAACTTCAGCTCTGCAAAATTGAAAAAAGGAAACATTTTACAAATTGTACCCGCCACCCATGATGTCTATCCCCTTCCCTTCTGCAGTGCCCAAATATTCCACCCCATCCAAAACTGATCAGTGATACAGCACAAAGGCACAGTGTACCGACTTCGGCTTGGCTTAAATGAAAAAAGAAAACATTGTACAAATTGTTCCTGCCTGCCATGATGTCTATCCCATTCCTTTTCTGCCTTGCCCAAATACTCCACCCCATCCAAAAAAAACTAATCAGTGATACAGCACAAAGGCACTGTTTACCAACTTCAGCTTGGCAAAATTGAAAAAAGGAAACATTTTACAAATTGTACCCGCCACCCATGATGTCTATCCCCTTCCCTTCTGCAGTGCCCAAATATTCCACCCCATCCAAAAACTGATCAGTGATACAGCACAAAGGCACAGTGTACCGACTTCGGCTTGGCTTAAATGAAAAAAGAAAACATTGTACAAATTGTTCCTGCCTGCCATGATGTCTATCCCATTCCTTTTCTGCCTTGCCCAAATACTCCACCCCATCCAAAAAAAACTAATCAGTGATACAGCACAAAGGCACTGTTTACCAACTTCAGCTTGGCAAAATTGAAAAAAGGAAACATTTTACAAATTGTACCCGCCACCCATGATGTCTATCCCCTTCCCTTCTGCAGTGCCCAAATATTCCACCCCATCCAAAAACTGATCAGTGATACAGCACAAAGGCACAGTGTACCGACTTCGGCTTGGCTTAAATGAAAAAAGAAAACATTGTACAAATTGTTCCTGCCTGCCATGATGTCTATCCCATTCCTTTTCTGCCTTGCCCAAATACTCCACCCCATCCAAAAAAAACTAATCAGTGATACAGCACAAAGGCACTGTGTACCAACTTCGGCTTGGCTTAAATGAAAAAAGAAAACATTGTACAAATTGTGCCTGCCAGCTATGATGTCTATCCTATTCCCTTCTGCATTGTCCCAATATTCCACCCCATAAAAAAAACTTATCAGTGATATAGCACAAAGGCATTGTGTATTAGAATATATTTTTTTGTAAAAAAGCAAAAGTTTCTATTAGAGAACAATTTTTTTTTTTTATGAATAAAGAATTTGTTAAATTGTGTTTGTGTTTATGTAATACGTGGAAGCTGGAATTCCGAAGATCTGAAATTAAAAAAACATGCATCTCACCTCTAGCCTTGAGTGATAATTGTCACCTGAAATGAAAAAAAAAATGAATTAATATTTATTTAAAATCATATACTTATTTTAAAATAATTTTAATACTAATTAAGTTACCATTTTGGACTACTTTTCATTATTAATAATTACTATTTCACATATCATTTTTGGCATAATCATATGTAAATTATTAGAGCAATGGACAGACTCCTTCTGTGACTTTCTTAATATCTACTCAATCTTATGCCTTTGTAGATTCGTTTATAAAATGACAGTTTAAACACCAGGAACTCCCTACTTTCTTTCATCAATCAACTTAAGATTTTAAAGCATTCCAGAAATCTTCGCACATTTTAAATAAAAAAGAAACATCCAAATATTGAAGAGCAAGTTATTAATTTCTAATAACACAAAAATAAAAATAAATAGTATACTTACTCCAAGCTTATTTATTCCTTGTGATGGATGAGCAGCAACGTTGTTACTCAAACTGATGATAACCAGCGGAAAAAAAAAAAATCAATCCTAAAACGGCACTTTTAACTCAGAGTACTAAACTACACAATTATAAATCATACTATTCCACTGGTACAAAACGGATTATAACTCCCGCTATTAATAGTTGAACCTGAAAACAGACTGGAAAAAAAACATACATAAACAAAACAAAATCAACATGCAACATGCAAAACATTGCTTCTTCAGCTCTGAAGTTCAGTAGGTCGATATGTAATTATTGTCAACTGACAGAGTGTGGGATAAACTAGAATATTTAACTATTTTATTCCTGGGATAATTTATATACCTATCATTTATATTTCCTAATTAATGATGACTAATTTTAACTAAACTGTGAATAAAGATTTACAGATTAATTTCCCAACTATTGTCTCAGTTAATCTGAGGACAAAATTCTACAAATGCAAACCATTTTCTTATATTCGTCAAATGAATGGTGATTGGTTTGTTTATAAAATTAAAGAAAGAATTTTTGACTAATAATTGCATGTCTAAAAAAGGTCTATGTCATCGGTTTTGACTTGTTTAATACTTTTTATGTAATGAATACTCCAGGAATACTCCAGGAAAGTTCACCTACCCAGACTATTAGTCAAGGGTTAGGCTCCACTGATAAAAAAGTTTCATAGGATAACATAAAATTATGCATGCAACATGCATTTTTTTCTTCCTAAGTTCTGAAGTACAATAGCTGTGGAGTTGTGAGTTTTCTGTGTGCAATAAACCTAAATACTCATCTGCGATAAGTAACTATCATTCTTTTTTTTTTCAAAATTGATGACCATCAATTTTAACTAAAATGTGAATCAAGATTTATAGTGTCATTTCCCATCATTATCTTACTTAATCTTAGAATAAAATTTATAAATGCAAACATTGTTCTTTTATTTGTCAAATGAAAGATGATTCAGTTTGTTTATATGATGAACTAAATAAGTAAAGAATATATTTTTTTGCCAAAAAGAGGAATTTCCTATCAGTGAACCAATTTTATTCTTTTTAAGAATTGTGTCAAATTGTGTTTGTGTTTATGTAATATGTGGGAGCTGGAATTTCGAAGAGCTGAAATTCAAACGAAAAAACATGCATCTTACCTCTAGCCTGGAGTGATAATTGTCACCTGAAAAGAAAAAAAATAATTAATTAATATTTATTTAAAATCAAATATTTATTATAAAATTATTTCAATACTAATAAAGTCACTATTTTATATAGTGATAAATTTTATAATAAATTAAATCCTTAAGTGTCAGAACATTTTATCGGTTCGCAGTGGGGGAAGTGGAAGCTATGTGGTTGATTTTGACATCATTAGGACATGTTAGTCGATTACTGTTAAATAACCCCTAAATAGTCTAAGTGTCGACTAAAATTTTTAGTTATAAAGTTGTAACCTTAATTCCTCATTTTACATTGTTTAAATAGGGCCCTCTGTTTCATTATCCGACATTATGTCGGTCACATATTTGTCTTACAATGAAGATTGGACTGTATTGCAAAATGCACTTAAATTGAATAAATTTTAATCGAAAATAATGTAAATAAATTTGAATTAAAACAATAATTTTTTTAATTAGGATATTAATTATTATCAGTTAATTTAATTGAATTTGGCTCATGATAGTATTTTTTTATCGTTTTTCCTTTCATATTAAAAAAAAATTACTTCATTTATTTTGATATTCGTATGTTATATAAATTAGGGATTTCATTAATTTTAGAAGTAAATGCAACACTTTTTAACTCGTTAGTAAAATAATAAAAAATATTCATTGGAAGGTGAGATTTAGGTTTTGCCCTTTCGGACCGGATAATTACGGCTGGAAAATCTTCATTTATTCTCTTGATTACACAGATTTTGTCCGATGCGCACTCATTTTAAAAGATTTAAGTTTAAAACCGGAAACTAGGCTCCGGAAATTGTTAACAACTGAGAAGAAATAGTGGAAAAAGGAGGGAGATTTCAAAAGTAAACCAAAAAAGCTGTTTTACTAAGAACTCCATTGTGTATGTATAACTTCCGGTATAGAGAGGGCTTTGTCCACTGACAGGCCCATCAACAGGATATAGAAGGTTTTTCAAAGGACGACATTTTTCTTCGTAAAACATTGAATTTAATTTCATCTAATCCAGCCCAAATAGAACAACAACTACAAACAAATACTGAGGAAAGAATAAACATTATTTATTTGAATCGGTCTACCATTTTTGTTCAGTAATATTCAGTAGAATGGAATATTCTTCTCCCTACTGTGTGTACTTAATGACGAATAAGGTAACAATCCTTCTCCTTAGGAAGAACAGTTCTTTTCATCAATTTATTCATGCCCACCTTTTCATTGTAAAATAGTTGGTAGTCACCTTATAAATAATATACTGGGAACTTATTATATTAAATAAGTAAACTTTGAGAATATTAGGGTGTTATATTATTAATTTAATGAACTAATAGCTCCGGTTGGGACAAAACAAAGGGTGCCGCAAAATATTTTAAAGAGTCACAATATCCTCAGACATTGTCCTTTAATAAATTGGGCGAAAACATTAAGGCTCTCTTTTATCAACCTAAGCCGATCTTCCTAGACACTCTTTTTCTCATTTATATTAACACAAACATGGACTATCTATAAAAAAGTTTAAATACGGTATATATCTATTTAATTTTAAAGTAGTTAATTAAAAACTAGTGATTTGTTAATATAAGTATTTTTTTTTTTTTTTCATCTAAATACCAAAAAGAAAAGGAAATGTCCATCGCTGATCAAGGATGCCTCAGTCACACCTTCATTTCACAAATCTTAATAATTTTACATTAATTTATAATGAATTAAATCGATGATCTTGCAAAGGATTTGGTGGGATTTTTACTTGCTACAGTGCCCCCTTCTATCTGCTAACACATTCGGTTACTTTTGTGTACTCCGACTCAAGGCAGAAATTGTGCAAAACTTCATCTTAACACTAAGATTTTGGCCTACTTAGTCGAATTTGTACTTTCCCACTATCGCGGACTTCAATGTTTTTTGAGTTACGCTTAAGTGAGAACAATTTGCTAACATAGCATGCCTATAAAATATTTCGTGTTTTTTTTTTTTTACTTTTATATGTCTTTACGACAGTATAAAACAACCATGTGCAGCTCTAAGTACTCCATTAGTTCAAGCGTTCATTATTAAATGATACGTGATTCGACTTTAAAAATAATTCCTTATTAACATGGTGTAAATGACCGATAGAAACCTAAATAAATTAAACATAAATTTGGAATAATGGTCACCTTACAGCTCGAGGAAATTGTTGGCCACTGTCCTGCAATATTAGCAAAAATTTATGTCTTAATTAATTAATTAGAGAATGTACTTACATTTCTTTTTTTTTTTTTTAATAACATCAATGCCCGGTGGTAGTCGACGTTAGTTTCAACGTTATACGGCTTTAAAACAGTTACTTGCAAAGAGGAGAGAAGTTTTAGGTAGAATATTCAACAAATCTAACAAAGAAACTAAGTTAATTCCGACGAAATCCGTACAGTGCGATGTGGCAGCAAGAAGTGCCCGCCCTGTGCCCGATGGTACGAAGTTCAACTTACCCTTCCTGTTCGATCTTGTACTCTCAGCTGTTTGTCTACATCTTAGAAAATACCGTATTTTTAAGCAATTAATACCACTGTGCTATAACATTAGCAAAAATAGATGTGTTTATTAATTATAATACAATAAGATAAATATGTTAAACTTTTTTTTAAACAACTAAGCTCTTATGTACTTGTTATTTTTTCTTGGATTGCCCATGAATAAAAAAGTTTATATGCACATAGTTCAGAAATTTTCTGTAGCGATTTAGTTTACCCAGATTTCTCAAAACAACTCTGCTAACACACATCATCTCTTTGCAATGTAGTACAAATTATAAAAGAAATTTGCCCTAAATTAACAAAATACATTTTATTATATGAGTATATGCTTGGGATTTTAAGTATCATGTTTAATAAAAATAAATACAAAAGTAGATAATCTATATTTTTATCTTAGCTTTTTATTCTAATATTTTTTTTGAAGAGCAAATCGATTTTAATAAAAATTCGCTTTTTCAAATTTTTTTTTTTTTTTATAAAATACCCTACAGGTTTAGTCACTGACTATTTAGTCATTGACTTTTACCACGACTATATACAGTTCATCAAGGAAAATACCATCGATAGGTAATGTTTAATGGACGAAAAACTCTAAAACTTTGCAAATATTTTATTTATCCATAATTTCCTAAACCTTACTGGTCACATTCCACAACTGAGCAGAACCAATGACCGTAAAACGAGTACTGTACCGATAAAAGGAGTACGTATGTTACCCTTAGTTGTAAGATGCTTTTTCAAAAACCACTCCTCTCGATGGTCCACTCCTCTACAAGCATCTCATCAAGACCGAGTTGCCCACAATCACGCCCCTGAGACACACTTGGGACATAGATTACGCTATCTATCAGCTACAGGACGTCATCGATCGAGCTGCCGATGCATCGAACCCGAAATTTTCTCCGAAGCCCCCTTCTCTGAGAAAACCTCCGGATCACATCCTACAACTGATTAGACAGCGTAATAACATCAAGAACAGGTGGTTTAGGACCAAAAACAGGGACTTAAAACCGGTTTTAAATGCTCTCACAAACCAAGTTAAGTCCCTGATGGCCCAGTGGAAAAATTCGATTTGGGAAGATCGCCTCACCAGTCTCCACGGTGACCACAAGCAATTGTGGAAGCTTGTGAAGACCTGCAGGTCCAAAAAGAACGGTGTAAGGCTGGCCGTAAACGGGCAGTTCATTCCCACCACCGAGCAAGCGGACATCTTGGCGGCCCATTATGAGGAAGTCAGTCGTGGCCAGGGACAGCCAATAGGAGCCCTCGACCCCCCCTCCCCCACCCTCCCCACCACTACCAAAATCTACACCTCACACCGGCAATGCGCTGCATTCATTCGAAGAACGACCGGCAAGAAGGCCCCAGGTCAGGATTCCATCCAAAACATCCTACTCAAGCAGCTGCCGAGGAAAGGAATCTCATTCATAACGAACGTGTTGAACTCCTGCTTCAGGCTGCACTATTTCCCCCAGAACTGGAAGCACACTGTAGTGGTCCCCCTTCTGAAACCAGCAAAAAGCGGTTATGAGCCATCTCATTACCGCCCCATCAGTCTGCTGACTCAACTCTCGAAGCTGTTCGAGAGAATCATCCACGTACATCTCTCCGGGCACTGCGAGTCACAAGAAGTCATCCCACCAGAGCAGACTGGTTTCAGCACAGGCTTAAGCGCGAACAACAACCTGGTGAGATTGCAACACCACGTCGCATCAAACGTCCGGAGCAACAGAGCTACCGCTATGATTTCTCTGGACTGTTCGAAAGCTTTCGACTCTGTGGACCACTACATCCTACTCCAACGTCTGAGGGAATACGAATTCTCGGATCAGCTGCAGAACCTGATAAGATCCTACCTTACAGGCAGAACTTTTTCGGTTCGTATAGGCACTACACTGCCGGTGTCCCCCAAGGATCGGTGCTAGGCCCCCTGCTGTTCAACATTTACACCGCCCACATCGTAGGAGCCTCGTACCCCAACTGCGAGGTATCCGCGTATGCAGACGATATAGGTGTTTACAGCACTAGCATCAATCCCTCCAGAGCCCTGAAATTCGCTGAGAGCGCTAGTCAATGGATCTCCGAGAAACTCGATGCCGTCCACATTCAAGTCAACCCGGCCAAGACGCAAGGAATTATATTCAGTTACAAATCCGGAAAAAAGAAGCTCCCGAAATCCTTCGTCTTAGGCGGCAAAGAGTGCCCTGTAAGCAACAAGCTGTGCTACCTCGGGATTACCCTCGGTAGGCACTTGTCGTTCACAACGCATCTCGGCAAGAAATTAAAGAGTGTTAGGAAGAAATTCTTCAGCCTCGGACACCTACTTCACAGCCCGGCTTTATCGGTACGCCTCAAGCTGCTGATATACCAGAGCGTCCTAAGACCTGCCTTGATGTATGGGACCCCTCTCTTCAAGTATCTGACTCCTAACACTCTCCAAACGCTCCAGCAATTTCAGAACAGAGTTCTCCGCACCTCCCTCAAACATACCCCGTTCGACCGAATGAAGGCAGACGAGATGCATAAAAAATTTGAAGTGCTCACCATTCAAGATTTTATCAAGAGAAGGCACATCAAATTTGTTGACTCACTCTTACACAGCCACAACCCACTATTCTCCGACCTTCAACCACCACCAATGCCCGTCAGATGGAAGCACTGCTGGACCGCCGAAGCCTGGAGGATGATCGACGTCATTGAACCCGATGACTGAACGAACTACACCCAGCCGAGATATCGAGGCCGATCTCCCGGCCGACTCAACCGAAGCTACAAGACCCCATCTACCTGTTTAAGCAGGGTAGACCTTCCGGCCGAGTGGCCGACTTATTTCAGCCCCCTGCCGGGGCGGGCCAGGCTTGACCTGGCCGACTACAAACCATTGCCTAGGTACCCCTAGGCTCCACCCTCGGTAGACTCTCACTACCTTCCCGAATCCACCCGCCTCCTTCAGGCATTCCACACCCTATATCCTTCTCATACACCCTTCAAATGGGGGACTCCCCTTAGTGAAAGGCACTCATTAGCCCAAAATAATTTTCCTTTATTTTTCCCACATCCTATTTTATAAGTTTGAGAGCTAAGGGGAAAAAAAAAAAAAAAAAAAAAAAAAGAGAATCTACTTACATTTCGATGGATTTTTCGAGAAACAGTAAGGAACCGACGTTAGTTTTATCATTCTACGGCTTTAAAACAGTTACTTGCAAACACGAGTTAAGTTTTAGGTAGAATATTGAACAAATCTAACAAAGAAACTAAGTTCCGACGAAATCCGTACAGGGCGATGTGGCAGCAAGAAGTGTCCGCCCTGTGCCCGATGGTACGAAGTTTAACTTGCCCTACCTGTCCCGACTTGACTCTCAGCTGTTGGTCTACGTCTTAGAAAATACCGAATACTTAGACAATTTATAGCAATATGTTATAACATTAGCAAAAATATATGTATTAATTATAATAGCTACAGAGAATATAATAAGATGAATATGTATGTAAATAATAATGATAATAAGCATTTTTTTCAACTTCACAACAAATTTCTAGTCTGAAGTTGTGGTTCATGATGAAATGAAATTTAAAACAAATTAATTAAAAAAACCTAATTATAAAAAATAACTAAAGGTTTTATTTTAGAGTTAACTTTTCACAAAAGTTGTATGGAAATTAAAAAAAACAAATAGTTTTGTTATTACTGAGATTTGTTGATATTTCCTATAAGAAATGTTGTTTAGTGTCCTGAAAAAGTATATCCTTTTCTATTATGAAAATCATTTATTATTGTTTATCAAATTTAAAAATTATAATTTCCTAAAAATAGTATGTACTACTCCATCTATAATATGCAAGTGAAAATCAATTACAATAATTAATTAAATAAAATTATCACAATTTCTTATTACAGCTACTGTTTGTCGAGTGTCCTAAAACAAGTGCAATAAAAACTCAATAAGTGGAAATTGAACAGGGCGGCCTTTTACTTTGAATTATTTATTTTTCAAGTTATTAGGACTTGAGGAGGGCTTGTCTTTCCTAACTTTTTTGCTCAGCGATAAATAAACAGATAATATAACCAACCTAATGGTAGGTCAATCAACCAACAATTACTGTTCTTCTGTACTTCCAGGGGTTATGATTTATTATATTATCACTAATCCCATTACTTAGGAGTACAAAGATATTTTTTTTTTCATTTATTTTGGTTATAGTTTATTATTATAGTTCTGTACTTTACACTTACAAATACACTTATTTGGGGAAAGACAAATTTGATTGATCTATCATTTATTCATTCACAACCTACAAACAGCAATAAAACAAATGATAAGTTGTCACCCCATTAATAGATTGCCGACTAAAAAACTAAACTCAAATTTTAAATTAACGCCTTATAACCTTCTGCATATTGTTTTAAAGAAAAATGATACCACGTTTAGAATAATGTATTTTTAAATAGTTATGGGATCATATTGAGGATACTTTAATGCGTTAACAAATTTGATAAATCTTGGAGACAACTTTTGAAACAATTCCCAAATTTTTATGCAATAATAAAAAAAAAAAAAGTAAATCTACAATTAATTTACCAAGTTTCTCCATTGCAGACATCATCCCGCAGCAATGTTGTTTCTCGAACCACTGATACCCCTGAAATTAAACACACTACATTAACTCATGACATACTAAACACACTTTACCTCCCCCAGAATATTGACTAATAAATATTAGTACATTTAAGAAGGAAGGACACTAGGAAACATGTTTATGTCAGATGAAAACAATATTTGAGTGGAAATGAGCAAGAACAGAAATAGCTTGGAATAGGGTTTGTGTAGACAAACTAATAAAATCAAGGGAGTACATTGCTAGAAGATTAAAAACTCTTTACATTATATTTATATAAAAGCCAGTCAAATATTTAAAATAATAATAAACTCTTAAGTTAAAGGAAAAAAAACCTTAATAGCTTGCGAATCTCCTCGGAAGGAAACATCGGAATTACAAAAAAAGTGTATGAGGATACACCAGGTTGGGTTTAATAAAAAATCCTCCATTTAATAAATGATGTGAACAAAGTATCTAAAGAAGTGGACATAAGGAAAGGTTGTAAAATATATATACATATCTTACCAAGGCAAAAGTATTATGTTATTTATGACAAGAAACAATAAAAAATTCACTGTCCAACTCCTCAAGAAGAGGTAATGCTGACCGAGGTTCATAAATGGTGGGTAAAAGCTAGTGTTATTAAAGTTAAGCGGTTACCTTTCAGCCAAGTAGATAGTCTCTGGACCTCATGAGTCCGAGTAAACCATGAACAAACCCATTCCAAAAGAAAAAATCCGCAGGGGAGCCAGGAGAATCAATCTAAAGTTTCTGCAGTTTAGAAATCAGCATGCTAGGCCATGGGGACAGCCAGGCAACAAACAAGAAGAGATATTTTCCCCTCTATATGATTTGGATGGCACATGATAATGTACACTTACTAACAGTTGAATATCGGTAAACAGTAACAGCAAAATAATATGTTTGTATTTCCTTGAAAACTCAACTTTGTTCACTTTTAGCTTAAAGCATTGTTCATTGTTCGAAAGAGGCAGTAGCTACAAATTACTTAAAAATTGCTAAATGCATTTTTTAAAAAAGCTGGATATCAATTGATATTACTGGACATTTTAAACAAAAAATATATTAAATATGGATAATTGTAACTAACGGAAATAATAATCTAAATATTATATTGGCTGGGAATTGTGTTAGTCATAAAAACCGTAAGATATAAGGTTTTCATTAATTTTTATCAAAAACGGATTCCACCTTTGTCCAAAATTTGCCCAACTATTCTTATGTATGATTTAGATTAATACCTTTTCTAACTTAATATATCCTCTATTTAATGTAATTTGAAGTTTTCATGTTCAAAATGAATAGTAATGTTTAAGGATTAAATTTTTTTTCTTAGCTTTAAGTTACGCTTGTGTTTGAGGATTACAGCCTGCATTTATAAAAGCTATAAACTTGTTACGTATTAAACCGTAACAGTTATTAAAGCATGTTTCCATTAGGCGATAGCTATTTAGTGTTTTATTTTGATTGTTTTTTTGGCAAATTTGGCTTAGATTTACAGAACCCTACCAGTACAATCATACCTACATATTTTAGAGATTTTTTTTTATATTTTCATTTATTTCACTATTTATGGAGGAATATTGTGAATTTGAGAATAGATTTAATTATTTTTGTAAAAAGGGGAAAGACATTATGTCTTTTTAAATAAGTTTTAAGGGTTTAAGTCCTTGCCTAGCAACAAGAGATGTTAAGTTCATATTGTATCTATTTCTGTATCTAATAGAATATTTATAGGACAAAAGCCTCAGTGAATATGTTGCCAAATTATTATTAAAGTTAATAGTTAACTTTATCTTCATTTTCTTTAGTTTGCTAAAGATTGAAAATTATGAAATAGTCTGGAACCGCCTGCAGAGAAATGACGTCACAACGGAACAGTGCCAAATGAATATTTCTTCGAGAAATATCAAACAACATCTTCGAGAATCTGCACTATTATAAATTAATTTATTTTCAATATTTATATAATAGAAATAATCCAATGTTAATTTGCAATGCGCCCACCTACTCTAAAAACAAAAACGAACATCATCGCTGTTGATTATGGATCAAGTCCTCATTAAAGTACGATGAGCTGGTCTTTATAACTTCCCTCCACAACAGCCATTTTTTTTTTTCATTTATAATTTGTACTATTATAAATCAATTTTTTATCATCCATCAGACAGTGAGCTAATTAGTTAATAATAAATAACATATCTATAACCGATCAAAATTATCGTTAGCGCTTCCATTTTAAAAATTTAGCAACAAATCATCCAAATACGTTAAGTGCCAATAAAATTGATTACTCTGTTTGAAATCTTTAGTGGGAATTCATTTTTTTTTAAATACTACTTTTGACAAACGTCAAGGCAGTATCTTTTACCCAAGTAATGGATATAAAAATTGAAGAAATAGCCTAGATATTTTTTCATTTACATTTTATAGAGTTTGCAAATATCTCATTTGTAATTATTGCGCATATTTTCCCTTAACTCACAATTAATATTAATGTAGATTGTTAGTTTAGCATTATACTTATCAAATTAATTAATCAAATATATGATTTCAACAATTAAATTTCTATTTTCTATTAATAAATTAAGACTTCTCACTGTGTTCACTAAACTTTTCTAATGTTCAAATCGTGGTATAACCGTGTTACGACCGCGAAAACTATTTAGATGCTTAAATATTTTTTTTGTAAATTAAAACAGTCATTATACAATTAGAACACTTGATTAATTCGACTTGACAATTGTTACTACCGGTGGTAAGGTGGAACATAATTGCAGACAGACAGGCGAAAGACGGTGCCATCTTACCTGTTTTAAAGTATCCTTTTTTAGCCTCCACCTCCGTACAGAACATAATTTCTCAAAGACACAATGACATTGAGAGCACATTCGGACACATCTTGTACATGGGGACGCTCGCGACAGACTGCAGCTCAAGTTTCCAGAAGGTTCTAATAATTGAATAAGGGACCATATTTCTTTCCCGCTCAGTAAGAAGACAGAATAACTTGATTAGGCATCTGTGCCTCTGGCGCTTCCTTTACTCTGCCAAATATCACATCTGTCCTTTTTAACTAAAGAACTATTTGAAAATGTATACAGAATCTATCGACGTGTTAAAATACGGTATATCATTGTAAATACCACCAGGAGATGCATTTTAACAATTAAAATGTATAGTTAATCTACATAATTAAGAAATATGAACTGTTTTGTAAGTGGATGCTACTATGACTTTATTGGCTAAATGCAGTTGAATAATCCTGTTTTATTATTTTATTTTTTTTTACAGAGGCTTAGACTTTATTACATATTGTCATTTTTTATTTTCATTATGTAATAGTTCTTTTTATTTGCCAGATATGAGTTTGTCATCTGAACATTATTGTTATACATAGGTGACTTTGTCCCGGACTAAATTTTTTTTTCTGTTCTATTAAATTCACCTCTCATCGTAAATAGTAATAATGATACAATTTGAACACAAATACAAATAAATATGAGAAACAAAATTGTTTGCGGGACGGTAAAGCACAAGTCACGAGAGGTTTTACTTTGCAACAGGTAAAGAGCAGTCTACTCATTGGTATGCTTTACGATAGTGGTCGTGAAGACGTTTCACTTAAAAGCAGATATTTTTTTTTAGGAAAATTCCTGAAAGTAAAGGATGGTTCAACGCTTAGGGGGCAATGACACACCTGTCGGTTTTAACCGAAGCATTTTCCGAGAGGGAAATCGAGTAACAGGGGTCGTTAAGATGCAGTGAACTGGCGATGGCAGACCAAGCGATCCGACCAACCTGGCTGCTTAATGAATGACATTAATGAAATAAGAACTGCTTTCGATAGACGCTTCGGCCAAAACCGACAGGTGTGTGACATTGCCCTTAGGAGGGAGTCGTCATATGTTACCCAACTAACGTAAAATAGTCGAGGGAGAAAAAAATACACCTCTCTCTGCAGGTTCTGTAATTAAATAAATTTTTAACACTTTTTTACCATTTATTTTTATTTAAATAAGTCTCGTTAGTGGTAAAAAATCGAAAAATTAGACCTTTTATAAACTGATTAAAATTTATTTTTGTCAAACTTTTCTTCATATTCCGAAACTTCTGTTCTTCCTTTCAACTCAAGTCGGCCAACTCAAATGATGATGTACAAGTCGGAATAATGTGTGGTATATCGAACGAGCTTTTTCAAGTCATCGAACTGTGTGTTTAAAAAATACAAAGATAAGGAATTTGTGCACCAATCGAATCATTCACCAATCAAATAATTATTCATCACTTTTTGGGTTTCTGCAATTAGCGATGCACCATGCTTGACTTGAATTATATTATTTTTTACCACTGGACTTTTCTCATACGAGAAGAGAACTACTGACTGGCCCCGGTTTTCGGCAATTAAAAAAATTAATAACATTTTATTAATTTATTTAAATTATATTTTTTATATTTAAAAAAATACGATATTATTAACTTCATCGATCATGGGGATAGAGAGAAGATGGTTGCCGTTATTGCAGTACCTTTAAGAGAGGGACAAATAAAGGAAACTGGAGAAATCGCAAATTTTACACCGACTGTACCCCCAAGTTATACTGTACAGCTGTACTGTATATACTGTACCCCCCCCCCAGGCTTAAATGTTGGGGGGGGTACAGTCGGAGTAAAATCAAAGGCCTAAATGTCGGGGGGGGGGGGTACAGTTGGTGTAAAATTAATGACTAAAATGTGGGGGGGGGGTAAAGTAAAATAATGATGATGCCACTACGTATTTTCAATTAAGTAGATCTATGTACAAATTTCAAATGTCATTTTTACATTTAGAACAACTTGGGAAGTAAAAATTACTCTTATGTTTTCGATTCTATATCACAGGCCAACAGGTATTTTGCTGCCGCAGTATTTGGAGCTGATTTCTTATGAATTTGATTGCCTGAATTCAAATATGGCATTTTTTTTTGCCCAGGAGCTCACATTTCTAATGTATGACAATTTAGTGAAATATACGTTATACTATTTTAAGTTAAATCCATGCCCCAAATAGAAAAACTAAACACGAAATTTGTATTATTATATACAAAGATAGAGGAAACATTCGTCGATGAAACCGTTGTTGGTTTCGGCCATCGGAATAATAATTTTATTGCCTCGAAAATCTAATTGTTTTGAATACCCCGTAGCAAGCAGAGGGACAGAGGTACAGATGTCTAACGAAGTTAAACAGAAAGATAAAAAATATGTTTCCTGATTCAATTACAGGGAAGCAACCGCTTTGGAGCCTACTTTAAGTATCTGTCTGTAACAAGTGTCCGCGGATGTACGTCCTGTGTCAAGTGCTCTCAATCTGACCATTTTTAAAACTTATCTCTTTGGGAAATTATTTTGTAATCACTTACTTATCAAGGACGGAGGTGGAGGCTTTACTTTCAAACATTTAAGATCGCCTCGTATTTTTTCCTTGTGGCTTCCCCGTACACCTGTCGTAATAATTATCTAGCCGCTGTAATCTTATGTTGTTATTTTATAAAGACAGTTTTAATTTACAAATAGTCATTTAAGAATCAGTGACCGTAACAAAACCTCGTTGACTTGATTTTTTTATTTCGTTATTGATCATTTTTTTGCGGGAGAGGGGTGTATAATAAGTAATAAAATAATTAATAATAAGAAATGAATAAATAAGTAAAAAAAAATACATAATTTTTAACTATTTAAATGTAACACCGTCAAAAGTCTTTATTATTGAAAATTCAAATTTAGAAGTTAAATTCATATTTTTGTCCAATACTTTAGTAGATTGAATTAACTAATTTTAAGCTAAGGGGAAATAATTGCAATAAGCTACTCGAAAATCTATAAAAAGTAAACCAGAAATCTGTATCTGGTACTTTCATATTTAAACCCACCGCTGAGGTGTAAGATATCGTCTTGGCAATTGCCAAAAACGAATTGTTGTTTTCGAAATATTATATTTCCTTATATATATATTTTTTTTTATTTCAAAACCTCAAATAAACAATACAATGTACAAAAATAACAAAATATTTGGAATACAATTTTCTCCTCTTCCTGCATTTACATGCATTTGGAGGAGTGCATAATATAAAAGATTTGTGTTGCGGTTAAAAGTACTCAGTCTTATATTTACACTAGGTGATGAGGCTCACCTTCTTTCTATATATTTCCTTATTATATAAATATGAAATTATATTGGCAGATGTGATGTAGTTCATTTGAGAGTTGAATTTAAAACTTATTGCAGTTTAAAGTGTTAATTAAGCCAAAAGTAAATAAGTATCAATATGATAATATTATGTTTCATGGCCTCATTATAATGTGAATTGGACTAAAATATAGTTTATCAAAAAAGAAATTATGAACTTAACTTAATTCCAGTATTAGCGCAAAAACAATAATAGGTCTAGTTAATTCATATTTAAATAATTTTTATTATAAGTTACACATGAGTCCTTACTGCTCTGCTAAATCTAACTGTGGACACATTTATTGAATATTAATAGATTAAAAATATGTACTTATTCAGGAGCACAACTAAGAATATTTTTCGGTGTTATATAAGTAATTTTCATTGGCAGATATTGAAACAGATAATTCTAATTGAAAAAATATGATTATTCAGTGATATTTATAATATTTTTCTACCTCTTCAGTTATATTAAGCAATCCTATGTCTAATAGATAATTATTTACATAATTTTATTAATAAACTATTTCTGTATTTTTAAAATTTTATTTTCGAAATTTATGGTTGTCTATCTGACCTCTCCAAGGCTAAAGACTGTTTTAATCAACAAAAAATCACGGGGAAATTCGAGTTCGCATAGTTTTTAAATCTTGTCCATTATTATAAAAGTTTAGCAAAATTGTATTCTAATGTAAAAATACATTACAGTCAGCCACAAACTGTGAAGTTAAATATACTAATATCAAATTAAATAATATATTCTAAGTCGTAAATACCTGGATGATGCCAGCAAACTTTCTGTAAGGACAAATAATCTTGTGTTTTGTGAACAAGAACTGAAGAGAAAAAAAATGGCAGTTGGATGGTTTGGTCAGTTCAAAAGAGCTCCTTATACTTCAATGCAGACTTAATCCATAATCAAGAAGGATAATATTAGTCTTTTGTTTCTTGACTAGGTAAATTGCAAATTAACATTTTTATTATTTAAATATTCAAAATAAATTAATTTATTTAAGAATTAGAGCAAATTCTCGAAGATGTAGAGAAAGTGAGGACCACTCGGCGATAATTTGATAAAACAACGGGCGGTGCAGTTCCGTTGTGACGTCACATCTCTGCAGGGGCCTAGACTGTATTGCACAATAAATGCAATCTATTTGCTCATTTTCAGGCGTTAGTTATAAACTATAAAGCATAAGTAGCTATAAAGCAAATGAAGGTACAGGTACTTTTAACTTCAATAATACTTTTGAAACATATTCACAAAAGCTTTCTGCTTTAATAAAATGAACTTAACTTTTGTTGCTAGGCAAGATCTTAAAGCCTCAAAACTTATTTAAATACTCATAATATCTTACTTGTTACTAAACTAAAATATAATGAAATATAAACTAAAATACACAATGTTCTTCTATAAATCATGAAATGAATGAAGATATAAAATAATTTTCTCTAACATAGCTAAAATGATACATGAGTAAAAATCTGTAACTCTAAACTAGTCCAGAACTTTAAATAATAATATGCTATTTTCCGTGAATGGGGAGATTTCTTTTAATATACACAGGTACATCCGCACGTTTCGATACACTAATATGTCTGATACACAATTGATACAAAATTCGAATACATAAAACTTTAAGGCAATACATAAAGGATGAATCTTTTCTAAGGATACATATATTCATTAATTTATTTACCTAACTTACCCACAGACACCACACTGTTACGCTCTAGTTGAATAATTAAGTTTTAGGGATGCCACGAACTATTCAACTACTAACAGATTTGATTCCTCAAATCCTGAGTGTAAAGCATTAGCGTAAAGTTGTACAAAATTATACCTTACTCCAATATTCAATTCACTTACTGTTGTTCCCAATCGAATCTAAACCTAAAGTAATTTACATTAATAAATTAACGTAGTAATCAAAATAGAAAGATTTCACTTATATAAAATAGAAATTTGTAATCTATATTTTATTACTAATGTTAATGTTATAAATAAATCAATTGTGGATTATTCACTAGATATTAATAGTATGGTTTTTTTATTGCTTAAAGTAGTTAGTAAATTAGTATCCTTTGTAATGAACTGATGATAGACATTGATATCTATAAGTATATTATTACTGTTTTTACATTTTAATCTATATTATTGTTTCAAACTAAAACAATACCATTCAATTGTTAGTCAAAAGTAAATTACCCAATATTTGTTACACTAAATTATTCGCAAAGTTCTAAATAATACTCGATCACTTGATTATTAGATATTCT
Organism: Acanthosoma haemorrhoidale; assembly: GCA_930367205.1. Lineage (NCBI taxonomy): Eukaryota > Metazoa > Arthropoda > Insecta > Hemiptera > Acanthosomatidae > Acanthosoma > Acanthosoma haemorrhoidale. Next base: position 114,636,962 of record OV884014.1, on the reverse strand, counting down.
CTACTTCATTTCACCCTAAAATTGCTGTAATAGATATAATTTAACCTTTTAGTTGTGTTTATAAGCAGTTTTACTAACAACTTCATATGTTTTTGTATCATTTACATACAGACATTTAGTATTAATGAAAAGAGTAACAACCATGCAGCTTAATTTGTTTTATCGTTTACTCTAATCCTACTTAAGTTCCATTGCCTCAACAAATTTGACTTCCTTACCTCTACTAGATTTATTAAACAATATGGCAAATATAAATAATTGATTCTTCTCTTGTTATTGGAAAAATACTCAAATTCTGGTTATACATCTGCCAGCTCTCTGCTATTATCCTTATTTAGTCAGTAGTCAAATCAGCGGTTTAAACAGCTATAAGTTCTTTATGAGCATGTTATTTAATTTATTAGCCATTACTTTTCAAAAGAAATAAAATGAAATACAAAAATATTCTTTTTCTGTTACTGTTTGCCGATATTCAACTGTAAGTAATTGTGTATTATATCCCAGCCAAATCAACCTTGTTTCTTGTCTGGCTGTCCCCATAGCCTAGTGGTTACCATACAGACTTATGACTGTGGAAACTTGAGATTGATTTCTGATTCTCTTGCGGATTGTTTCTTTGGGAATGGGTTTGTTCGTAGTTTACTCGGTCTCACGAGATCAAGAGAGTATCCATCCACTTGAATAAAGAAGCAGCAAATCCAGTTCATTAAACTGAAATTAAGGTCAATTGTGGCAACAACCTCGGTCAGCCATACGAGGTTTTTCACCATGAATTTATTATGGTTTCATGTCATAAATAACATAATGCCTTTTTCTTGATTAGATAGTTGTATAAATATACTTTACCACTTTTCCTATTGTCTAGTTCTTTGTATATTTTGTTAGGACCATTTATTAATCACAGGATTTCTTATTAACTCCGCCTCTTGTATCCTTATACAATTTTTTGGTGATTCTCATGTTTGTGGAGTCTATGGAGATTCCCAAGCTACTGAATTTTCGTTCTATTACATATGATGTATTACACTATATTTTGTGTTAATAAATCAACAGTTACCTTCGAACATTATACCTCAGCACCTTTCTCTTTAACCTGTCTGACAGATTAGTAGTCAATTTATTGTAATTTGTGTTTGTGAAGCTCACAAATCTGTTTATTATTTTTAAATATTTTATTGGCTCTTATTTGAATATAATGTAATGAGTATTTCATTGATTCATGTTAGTCTCTCCCTGTCTTCAGTTTGTTTACAGAAACCCTATTCCAAACTATTCCTGTTCTTGTTCACTTGCGCTCAAATGTTGCTTTCATATTTCCCAGTAACATTCCTTCTTAAACATGCTAATTTTTATCATTCTATGTCCTGCGGGAGGTGATGTGCATTTAGTATGAATCGGGAGTTATTACAGTGTGTTTAATTTCGGGTGTGTCAGTGGTACGAGAAACGACGAACTGGAGGATTAAGACTGCGATGGAGAAACTTGGTAAGCGAAATTTACTTATTTTTTTACTTATTATGAAAACATTTTGGCACCTGTATAAATATTGTCATTGTTTCAAAAGTTGCCTCCAAGATTCATTAAATTTGTTGATGCATTAAATTATCTTCCAATTGGTCCCATAACTATTTAATCATACATTCTTTTAAAAGTGGCATTATTTCTCCTTAAAAAAATGTACAGAAATTAGGTTATAACATTTTAATTTGAATTTTAAGTTTAGTTTTTCAAATTTCTAAATACTTTTATTTAAAAACTAGACAGCTTTTGAAACTAATTTTTTCATACTTACTTTAATTACTAGAATTACTATTGAATGTAGGTCAATTTGTTTCATTTACTTTTGATGAAAATATATATTGTTTCCTAATAAAGATATATTTCAATTTTTTTTTCTTCTGAGAATTGGAATCGCAGATTGTAAATATGCAGCCAATAAATCAGAGGGGGGAAAGGATAAATGAGGGGGTGAGAAGCTTTGGGGCACAATTGACTTTTTAAAAACGATATAGTTAACTGGGGTTACGGATTATTTCAAAAGCATATTGCTCAATATTCAATGGATACACACTATAACCATTACTTAAGACAGACCAGACTTAAGAGTTTCAGGTTCATTTATCAAAATGATTTAACTTTAAACTACTTATTCACAAAATGATGGAATTGTCTCTTGTACCCCTTGGCTAGTGTGTGGGCATAAAAAAGGTGATAGAAGCAATGATGGATGGATTTTGGGAGATCATTAATGTAGGAGCTAAATAGAAGAGAAATGTTTGATGCCTAAGGACTGAGTAATAGGAAGTAGATGGGGTTCGATTAGGGATAGTGCCTGCTTGAGTAAAGTTAGACAGGAATTAGTGAAACCAGAGGATAAAGCGATTGGAAAAAGTTAATGATTTTTATTTAGAAAGAAGGAACAAGTGGAAATGGTTTGGTGAAGAAATTGAGGAGAATTAAGACTATTAGCTGTTGTTAATCAATAGTAGCATGAATGTCACTAGTGATATTAACAAGTGCAGATGGTGTGAAGTAGCCAGGATAGAAAACCAGATTGGAAAGGATTAAGAAATTTGGACTCTTCAAGGAAATTTAGGATTGGACTACTCTTTTGAGAGGTTTTGAAAGGTTAGAAAAATAAGAAATTTCGCAATAATCTTCCATTCCTCTTCTGCGTTGCCAACCAGTATGGTTGTCGATTAATATACAAAATACAAATATGTAAAGTGTTATGGGCTAATATATGAGTTAATCCTATATCATAATTAGTACGTTATTGAAATATAATTTTATTGGTATTAAATATTTACAGAAAAATTTATCAAATTATTTTATTTTTTAGGTGAGAACCGGAGTTGCTGTGTGGTAAGTTGCATTATTTTCCCCCGTTTTGGTTTTGGCTAGTAAATCATTTTTTAAAGATCCCATACGTAAAACAGTATAAATGGGTAATTAAGATTAATATTTAATTGAGGTACAGAAGATGATGCTTCATTGCATTGGATTGGTTAGTCCTCTGTAAAGTTTAGTTTATATAATAATTTTATACTATATAGGTTGATCTGGAGTTAAGGTAACAGTAAAACTCTTATGTGGTTATGATGGTTTAGCTTATACAGTGTGTTTGTGTACATTGGCCGAATTAAGAGGCTTCCTAGGCTTAGATAGTGTTAGGGTGTTCGGAAGGGTAGGTAGTCTCTAGGAGGTTTCAGGGGTGGTTATCATGTCCAGATCAACCTATCAGTATTATTTTAAACAGCTGAAACCAAAGTATTTAATTCATATTTTAGTTGTTTTGGTTTTTCAGAACAGGAGATCTTCAAAATAGCAGAATACATACAAATAACACAATTATTTTCCATTTTTTATTCCTAAACAGATTTCATTCATTTATAAGACGTACAGTCATGTAAAAAAATATAAACTCAAGATGGAAAAACCTTTTCACCTTTTTTTAATCTTTTATTTTGGAATTTATTTAACAAAACATATTACCTTTTATAAAATGGTAGGCGATATTTGTGACAATTTTATTATAAGTCAAACTAAGTGCATTTGCTAGAAAGTGAAATGAATAGGGAAAACAGATGTGAAAAAGTATAAACTCAGAATGTCTTTAACTCTTTAAAGTGTGAACTCCTTTTAATAATGAGAATGTGCTCTATGGTGTGTTTTGCCAAGCTTGTGTGATCCTTTCTTTAAGTTCCTTGATATTTTGGATCTATGGCTTCTGCAGGTCATAGGCGTCCCTAGCCACGATTCCCCACAAATTTTCAATACAGTCAAGATCCAAGCTCAGTGCCGGCCTATCCAAAACATTGATTCTGAAATCCTCAAACCATTGTTTTTTGGACCGTCCTGTGTGTATCGGTGCGTTATCTTGTTGGAAAATTATCTCTTCTTCTAATAATAATGTAATAAACAGCAAAAGAAATTCACTAACATCATTCATTTTGCCAGTAATGAACACAATTTGAGACTTGCCCTTTTCATTGAAACCCCCCCCCCCCATTACATACCATTACTCTGCCACCCCAATCTGACCTTCGCAACAATTTTTTTTTCCCCCTTTCTTTGGTCGTGCTTGTAATAATCGAAACTGTCGGGGCCATCAAGATTATACTTTTTTCTTCACTAAAAATAACCCTGGACCAAATTTGGCTTTCCCAAATGTGTTTTTCAGGAAACTAAAAGCGCCGTTGTAAGTGATTTTTTTTGAGCTGCAGTTTTCTTACAACTTTACAATATTTTAAATACCTGGTTTCAAACTATCCACTTCCGAAGTGAGCTGGCATCACACCCTAGGTTGAGGCGCCAAACAATCTGGGCAGAAGAAGCTCCGGTTTTTGAGATTTCCCTTAAAATGCAATATTTCAAATGACTGGAAAAACTTGGAGGTCTTTCAGTTCTTTTAGTTTCCTGGACCTTAATTTAAAAAGTTTTTAACAACACCCTGGGTTTAGCGGTTTAGCTCAAGAGCAATTTTCCTTTGTGTCATCCCAACTCTTTTTAAGTCGATTATCCATAGTTGCTTAATGTAATTTAGCTGGCTCCCACGCACTATATTAAAAAAAATTAATCAACATAAACCCTCTCTCTTTAATGTGAAAAGTTGAACTGGATTTATATTCTTTCATAAATATAAATTTAAAATAAACATTGTTTTAGTACCTTGAGTTTATATTTATTCACAATGTAAATAAGGTTTGTTTATATGTTTTGTTGTTAGATTATCAAGTAAACAAATGACCTTTAAATGCTTTCTCCCAATGTAATAAGAAATCTATTGAGGTTGGCAAGAAAGTAATTTTGGTTTTTTAGTGTGAAATAAAATCAACCAACTGCGATTTGAGGTCATTGTTGTTACAGAAATTTTTGCGATTTAAGAAGTTTTTTAAACATCAAAATAAATGATAATCCAATGGTGCAGGGTCGGGGCTGTATGGGGGATGCGACATCACTTTCCAACCAAGCTCCAATAGTTTCGTACATGTTGCTAAAGATGTGAGAGGCCTCGCATTGTCGTGGTGTAACACGATTCCTTTGCGATTTCCCAATTCTGGCCTTTTCTCTTTGATTACTTCCTCTAATCATACACATTTTACTTCCTCATAAGTTGTTGGCAGTAAACATCTGAGTTGTTCATTCGGTTGTTGGGAAGCAGCTCAAAATACACAACACCTTTGTAATCTCACCAAATTGACAGCATGACTTTTTTCTGATGCAATTCAGCTTTTAATATGGTTTGTCCTGGTTCATCATGCTTGCCCCATCCCATGACCTCTTTCGATTAACGTTATTGTAGACAATCCATTTTTCATTGCCAGTGATAATTCGTTTTGGATCGATTGCATTACATTTGAAATGTGTACCACAAATATTGATCCGTTGTGTTAAGTGAATTTTTTTAAATTCATGCGGAACCCACATATCGAGTTTCTAAACAAGTCCAAGACATCTTATATGATTTTAAATTGTTGTGTGTGATTCATTTAACTGTTTTGCAATCTCTCGCACAGTTATATGATGATTCGATTCAATGATGGGTTTCATTTTGTCATCATCAACTTCAGAACATTAATTAGTCTTTCAGTGAAAAATCTCCAGAACGAAATTTTTTAAACCAATTCTGACACGTGCGTTCTGTTAAACAATTAACACCATAAACTTCACATATCATTTTGTGAGCCTCAGCTGCTTTCTTGCCTTTGTGAAAATAAAAAAAGTATAATGTGTCGAAAATGCTTTTTACTGCCCATGTTAAAACTGACAGTCGTAAACAAAATTACACGGAATTTCTTTCTATAGCAACCTAAAGGTATGGTATCAACTATCAAATCTCAAAAGAAAAAAATTCTAACATTGACAAAAGAATAACGAAACAAACATAACATTATCTACCTGGTGCCAACCAAAATCACTTTCTTGCCAACCCAATAGTTTAAAATTGTTTGGCTACATATTTCTTTTTACAGATTTTAAAAATATTAAAATTTTATCTATCGAGTTTATATTTTTTCACAGGACTGTACTTTTTTAATTCTACTTTTTCATTTGATAAACAATAATAAATAACTTTAATTTAGATTGTCATTAAAGAATAGGATATACTTTTTTAGGACACTAAACAACCTTTTTTGTAGGAAATTCTACTTTTTTCATTTGATAAACAATAATAAACATTTTTCATTTAGGTTGTCATTACAGAATAGGGTATACTTTTTTAGGACACTAAACAACATTTTTTGTAGGAAATTCTACTTTTTTTATTTGATAAACAATAATAAACATTTTTCATTTAGGTTGTCATTACAGATAGGGTATACTTTTTTAGGACACTAAACAACATTTGTTTTAGAAAATTCTACTTTTTTCATTTGATTAACAATTTTCATTTAGGTCATCATTACTGAGTAGGATATACTTTTTCAGGACACTAAACAACATTTCTGAATTTTTTTAAATTTCATTGCAACTTTTGGAAAAAGTTAACTTTTTAAAATAAAATCCAACTAATATTTGAAAATCCTTTAATTATTTTTAAAAATTGTACAGTTAATTTTTTTTTAAATTATTTTAATTCAAGAATAATAAATTAATTACATAGTTTGAATTTTAACAAATGACATAAAAAACTTGAACTTCAAGAGGACAAACATCAGATTTGAAGCAGTGAAATCATATTTACCATACTAAGTAGCTACCACACTTGTGCCTGAGATCGCTTTCATTGGCAATGTAAAATGAAGTTAATTGTCAATTTTAGTTGTTCTATTAATCCCACTATTATTACTCCTTACCTATATACTCCTAACGGTAAGCGCAGGAGAAAAAAAAGAGACTTATTCGTGATCATAAATCGAATTTAAACAAAACCGTACAAAAATGTCTGCGAATTGACTTGCCGATATCTCCAAAATGGAAATAGCTAGAGTTTAAAGTAGCATTATTCCTGGATCAATTGCCGAATTAGAACAAAACCGTACAAATGAATGTCAATAAACAACAATATAAAACTGAGGACTCCAAACACAAGGAAGCTGCGTAATGTAAGAGTTAAAGCTCTTTTTTAGGCATGGTTAAGGACACATAAACCAATTGTAAAGGAAAAATAATTATTAGAGTTATCAAGTATTTATAGAGGGTTTATTTAATCAATTTTCATGACAATACTTTACCTATCGTATGAAACGCATTGACTTAAGCTCAACTCGCACTGAGAAGAGCACAAATTTATTTTGTGGCTTTACAAAAATGATTCAGTTTTCTCACTCTGGCAAGAGAAAATGGGATAAAAGGTTAACTAGATAAAGATACAATTAAAAAAATAATTTCTTTATAGTAAACAATAATTTACAAAAAAAAATAATTATACATTTATAAATATTGTGGTTATGAATAACACGACAGTAATAATATATTAAATGTATATTTTATAATTATGCATATCACTATTATAGGTATATACTCTTTTAATTTTCAATATATATATATAGTTCATTAAAAAAAGAAGAAAAAAAATTATGGTAAAATTTGTTCTGGTAAAAATATATAAAAATAAATGACATTTCATATCAATAATTTTGCCGGATTTTATCCATTTTTCATATTTACATATAAAAAAAATATATTTATAGAATAAAATGTCTAAGTTGACCACCACCAGCTCAAAGGTGCAGCCGAAAAAAAGCGACTCTCAATCGTCCTGAAAAAAAATAAATAAAAAATATTAATAGAGAATCACACATTATTAAAACTCCGATTTTAATTTATAATTTAAACTAAAAAGTGAAAATATAATCAGTCATGGTTTTCAAAATTTCAGTCAGTGCCTTTTAGATTATGCGTAAAATTCATCACAAATTGGGGATAGGGGGGGGGGAGGTTAAGGATCAAGAAAGTCAACAAAGGCAAGATCATACAGAAGGGGAAAATGTACTTGTTTGCTATAACGTACACACTGGCCAGGAAATGATAGGTGCAGATATATACGTACAAGTATATATACTGCATATACAAATATACAGTACCGTTAACATAAACGGTGAACTAAATTGTTCATTTCAGTAATTCTTTCATTCATAAATTGATTCATTTGTCTTTCCAGCGTAAATCTCAGGTGTAGTTAAATAAACTTCAATAAACAGTGAACGATAATTCATGCTAGATAACGTTAACGTTATATAGTGCAGTGATTTGTAACTGAATCTTGGTCAACTCTAAAATTTTAGAAGCTTACACCAGTCAGCTCTTTTTTGTGCATCCAATCGCAGGTGTTCATAAGATTCCTCCAGTGTGCTTACATTTCTCCAATCCATATTTGTACTACTGCCTCACTCTTCTAGAGTGGCGCAGAATGTCTAAGGTAAGCCATTTGGAATCTCAAATACATTCATTATCGCAAAATGTCCAACCAGCCTGACTTCCAATATTTAGATAGTTACAGTGGAAAACTTAGGAAGGAAGAAATATTCCCATTGTTAGCCCTTATCCCATCTTTAGAATTGTTGTGGCCACCTCTTAATTATAAGTTCCCCTCTTCTCGTATCAGACCTTGTATCTATGTCATCAAATGAATATCAGAAAATATGTATCTATTTTTTATTATGTTTAATAAAGGTTATGACGTCAGTGAGAGTGGGGGGAGGAACTGAACTAGTGGGAGAAACAGCCGTAGGTGGGGACTTATCCCCCACCCTACTGGCTGGCATCCTATAGAAGCCTCGGCACCAGAGAGGATTAGCATAACGAACACTAATCTCTCCTCTCTCTCTGCACTGGCGCTTGCTGCTCTACTCAAAGCCATGGTCTTCTCATTCAACTACCTCTGCACCTCTCTCTCCTAACCTCGCTATGTTTTAGTCCGGTGTTGTGAGACCCCACACCTTCCTAGTGGGAATCTCTGCCTTTGTCTCGCTAAAACTAGCCCCTCCTTGGGAGAGACCTCTCCCTTGCAGACGACGGTTGCTGTGGCCCTGCAAATTTACCTAGCAGTGTCTCCCACAGCAATCCAGTCTGCCTCTCTCCGGTTCACATTCACCTTTGGGATTCGGATGGTTTTCGCCTACCCTTAGACACCGAGTGTGAATTCATGGTCATTCCAAGACCACATAAACTATCAGTCTTCCTTAACATGGTAAAGAGATATTTTTTCTATTATATCCCTTCACAAATATAGGATACAGAAGAATTGGACATTTCAATGAAAATAACCCGATGATGATAAAATGCATCCAAGATACAGACCTGGCTAGCTGTCGATGTGATCAGTGTGGTCTAGAGAGTCGAGGGTATCGTTGGAGCTGGAGTGTGTGAGGTCACTCAGCTCATCGAGGTGTTTCTGCCGTTTGCGCACATTCCAATGGAGGCACTCAGCCAGCGAGTCAAACCAATCAGAAATCTGGTCCTGGGAGCAAATCGAAGGCACTGGATACACAGAGGTCGTCACGGTGAGGCTAAAACAGTACTAAAATTAGCTCCTATATCTAATAAAAATATTATACATATATACAGTAAGACCTCGCTGTTTGCAGGGGTTTGACTGTTAAAAAATCTCGCAAACAAATAAAACGTTGATCCACCAATCCCTAATTAAATCAGATTGGTTGCATTTGTTAGGATATCGGTCCTATGAAAGAATGATATTAGATTTTGGTGAAGTTTGGCTTAATACTATAGTATGTTGAACAAAATGCTACTCTGTATTTCATGAGATAAATTTAATGATAATACAACATTTTTTATATCAACCTGTGGCGATACCCCAACAAATCCATCCCCTCAAATCTAAATTGTTGACTAACTATGAATTCACAGTTCTTAATAAAATCATATTTTCAAGTAATGGAATTGTTATTTACATATACCATCAGGTAAGGTATTTGCATCAATCAGCAAATTAATTCTTAATGGTGAATATGTGACACCGCCGTCGTTGAAGTTACAAACAGAGAGGTTTTATTGTATCAGTATAATTATAATGGATATTTCAAACCGATACACAAACTTTGTTTTACTAATTAATAAATGTATTAAATCATATAAGTATTTTATTAGTATAAATGTGACATTTTTTTCAAAGAAATAAAAAAAAATTAGTAATTATAACAGAAGGTGTATGTAATAATTTCAGTTCATATCTGGAATACTAATTTCCAGCTATATGCCAAGTAACACTCGGTTAAGAGTTTTTTGACAGAATAGGGATAAGGGGTAAAATTTGAAGAAGTGTGCCATAATAATATCTATGACCTTGCCAGTCTAAAGAGGAGGAACGAAACAAAGAAGATTTTGTACATTGTAAGCTACTGCCATTATGTTGTGTTGTGGATTCAAATTTTGATTGTATTTTATTAAGTAGCTACAAGTGTTATTTGAAGACATTTTTAATTCATTATATCTTATATATAAAAAAAAAATATATATATATATAATGCAAAAACCTATTGATTAGAAAGACTTTGGCATCAACAATGATGATATTATTAAAAACATAATTCAGAAGGTCAACTAAAAACCAAATTAACAATTTTAAATCTACTGAGGCGAACTCTAAACACAACAGCCCATCACAATTGTCATCAAATGCCAAAAGATGAAATGGTTAGGACATCTCTCAGGAAGGAACAAAGAAACATGACCAGAAACTTGCCGATTCTACTAATGGGTGCAAGGTAGAACTTCATCTAGAAGTTGAATGTTCCGCCAAAAAGGAAATAAGTGGAGTTGAGGACATATAGCAAAAACTTGATGTCAAAAGTAAAGAAGAAAATATTTTTAATTTACTGTCAATTAGAAGCTCTCATTGAACAATACATCTGAAAATAAAATGTTAGTTAGTAAATGTTAATTAACCTCATATAATGACTACATCTTTAGCAAAATTTAAGATTTATGTGGTAGCGGGAAGCACAAAATTGACATATTTACTTAACAAAGCCCATGCTGCTTTAATGACTCAATAACTTCACTTAAGCCATGTAAAAATTTCATGCGAGTTAATAAAACTAATATATTATTAAAGGACAAATATATTATAATATAGTTAGGAGATTAATTAAATGATTGAAGCATTTAAAAGTTTAACATAAAAGAAGGGAGAGAAAATTCCAACATACATTGGCAGAGTAAGTCAGCATCAGGTCAAAATGCAATGAGATTAGAAGCAATCATTTTACTCGTGGGCATAACCAGGAATTTTTTATTTAGGTGGGTGTATACGGTGTTTTAATCTTAGATGGATATTATTTAAACAGAATAAATAAATTTTAATTTAACATCTATACTTAAGCAATAATAATATAATACAATACAAAACAAGATATTTCAAGCTACTTAAGCACTCACATATTTTAGTATACTTATTTGTATAGTTATTTGTTTGTTTTGAAAATTACAAGGAGATCTATCTCCTGGCTATGCCGCCGATTTACGCCATCATAAACAATATGTTCTTGCCATATTAGCTCCAGACTTGATGCGTACATAGACTCTACTTCGAAACATAATCTACAATGATAGCATCTTTCTTTTCTAAGCTTACAAATTCATTTCTTATTATTAGTGTATTAATAATTAATGCCAGCTGAGCAGACATACACAAAAAAAAAAAATTTATAATATGTATTCTCAGGGTAAATAACAGACACATGCAATGAAACAGCTATCGGGTAAGCACATGTTCAACAAAAGACAAATTTAATAATTTATGCAAAAAGCGATTATATGAATTAGCTTTGGACTGGATGACAATTTAAAATAGGAGATATGCCTGTACTAATATTAAATATTTTAAATTTCTTTGTTAAATATTGAGTCAAATGAACATCTTCAGATAATAAGAAAATTGTATGTATACTTATTTAAAAAAAAAAAAAAAATTACCTATAAATATTTATACAATTAAAAACTATTGCGTACAACAGAAGCTCTCTTAAGATTATACAGTATCTTTGAGGTAAGGAAAGAAGGCTATGCTGTCGGTAGTTAGATTTTAGATTAATGGAAGGAAAATAAAATTTCTATCTACCTAGGTATTTCAACTGAGAAGCTTCATAACATGACGCAGTTACACTACACACGTGACACGATTCAACCCACTACAAATCTTAATAATTAAAAAAAAAGATTGTAACAGGTTTCAACCCCGGAACCTCTTGATTTCTGACCCTTTTTACTGGGCCATCCCTGTCAAACTGATAATGATGTCAATAACTGATCTTTTAACTCGTCTCGTTCAAACTCCGAAATCACCTTCAAAGGAGCACATTTTTTATTGCAACTTTTTTCTTTGGCTACTAATGATAAGGTATAGAATGTAAAATACATATAAAAGTAACTACAGATAAATGATTTAAAATTCATATTATCTTTTAATCACCTTAAAAATTTACTTTAAAAAAAAAAATATATTCTTTACTTATTAATTGAAATAGTTGTTTTATACTTGTAGATACCTTTTACCATAAATAAACTTTGTTGAGGCTGCAAACTCCATTACCTTTAGACTATGTCCAGCCGTATCTTAGACAAAAATAAATATTTAAAATATTTATGGTGCCACTCAAATGGATTTTCTTCCTTTGGGGTTTATAAGATCTTAGATAAGTACCATACTGTTTGGCCAAATACCAGGGCATTATCTACAGACTGTCGCTGTTTTGTAACGCAAATATAGCACAGCATTACATAGCACTCGGAGGTAATTTTATGGCTAAATCTCCTCCTTAGGGAGGATTTGAACACGCAATACCGGCCTAACAGTCATACACTTTACCTTCCCTCCTCTCCTCCTGAGTTCTGTTAAAAATAGATTTACTGACCAAGAGAAGGTCAAGCTATTGTAATATGATAATAATTTAGAGCTTCTATTGTCGCATTAAAATAATAATAAATACTAAAGAAAAGATGTCTATTGTGTCAGACCTATCTCCGATTTTGAGCTCCTGTTGATTTCTGCCATCGAAACTAACCCACGCAGTGTTGCGAGCTCCGGCGTTCAGCATGACCTGAAAACATTGCCATCCAGCCCCTTGAGTTAAGCTGCACAACAACATGCAGGGGGGTTCATGCATGCTGCAGTTGCATGGTGCATTGCGGTCATTTGGCAATACAATCAAATCAAAGGCTAATATTAATAACTTAATTATTAGCTACATCAGGGCTGTAATGCAACAAATGTTAGTAACATATCTGTTATTTGTGAGCGTGTTTGTCTGTTTTCAATTGTGCGAGGAAACCTTCGAATAACAGAAAACTACATGAGCAATTGTATGGTGACACGACCCAGCAGCAAGTGTTATGACCACGCATGTAAGAAAAAATTGCACGGAATTCTTTTCCTAAGGTCAAAATAGACAAAAAAAAAAATTGAAGAACCTTCATTTAAACTGAAGGTTGCTTTTTTTGGACTTACCTACATGAATATTAGATGTAATATAAACTTTAAATGAGAGATTTTATTAGTGGTAAAAGTCACCAATATTATTTACATTATAAAGTGAGGAGATCTTTAAATTAAAGGTATACACAGAAAGGTTCAGACCATTAATTAAAACAAGTATGTTTTGGGGAAAAGAATGCAAATCTGTCAATAAAGCCCACTAACTTAAATTAATAACATTCCAAGCTTACCCAAAAACTTTTGATGCCCGAATTTATGATGAACAGAAGCATACTTGAGTCATGCTGAGGAAAAGAATGAAAGTGATAAGTGAAACGAACGATATTACAATTATCTCCTAAGATAATACGTACTCATGTTTTATAAATAAGTAGCTTGATGATTTTGTAAAAATAGATCTAGTATCTATAATATGTATGGTGTATTTTCAAATAATTTTGATTGCATATATGGGTTATATGGAATTGCAGGTATAGGTGAAATAAAATAAGTGTCTTTTACATATGAAACAAAGGGAGAAGAATTAATATTAAAAACTACTACACGACTAGAGTACTTGCAAAAGCAGTTCTTTTATCAAAACACAAAATTATTGTAGACCTAAATGAACAACATCAAGGAAAAAAAAAGAAAAGATATTTACCTCAATATTCAACGACTCAAATGAAAATTACATCAAAAACCAACTGTTACAATATACAATATCAAACAATACAAGAATACATAAAAAAACATTAGATAGATATACAAAAACAAACAAAAAGAAAAACAAGTTTGCGTAAGGTGTTGTTGAAGTTTGCTGGTTTTTTTTTGGTTTTTTTTAACGTACCTATCTCCGTGGTATAACTCCTGTCGGTTTCTCCCGTCGAAAGAAACCCATGAAGTGTTCCGACTATCAGGAGACACGCAGATCTGAAACAGCACCCGGGCAACCCTTTCTCTCTTAAGATCTTTTTCATTTTTGGCTAATTTTTGTTTCCTTTATCATTTTTACTTTTGAGAAAACAAAAATCTAAAAAATTGTATGATGACAGATAGTGAAGTTTAAGAATAATACTTTATGGCCTAAATTTATAAAAGAAAACCAACCAAAAAAGAAATCACTAATAAATTTATTTAACTGAATTTTGGGTCCATTTTAAAAATTAAACTAAATAGATAAGGTTGAAAGTTGAAACAGACAATATTTTGGTAATTATGTGCAGTTTAATGAATATGAATGGTATAAATGAACTCGTAATGGTTGATAAATAATGACGTGTATAGTGATCAAACTCTGTCAATATATTCAGTATGTATAGTAAAGTAAATGATAAGATAGAATATATGTGGAGATCGATAAATTAATAACAGAGCCGTTGTCATCAAATAATATATAATGCACGCAGAACAAAAGCGCTGCAAGTCCATATTTTTAATTGTTGGTATATTTAATATTAGGTATTAAATGGGCCACATCTTCTTAGCACCCATTGTACAAACAAAAGAAGAACAAATATGATTTTTTTTGCATGAAGTATGCTACAGTATTGCTACCATGGTAACAGAAATTCCAAAAGTTTGTTTAAACTTAGCTAGGTTGCAGTATGACTGACTGGCAAGATGATGTGGACATTTTAACGACTAAGTACTACATTTTATTTTTATAGACTGGGGCTTTGTATGTTTTGAGAACATATAAAAAAAAAGCTCAAGGTACCTTACATTGTAAATTGAGAGAATTACAGTTACATTGTCATTTTGGACCGCTCCGAAGCTCCAAGTAATACAATTTTTTAAAAAAAATACAATACAGACATGCAGTGTACTACTTTTTATGAATATTTCTACATATTTAGAACTATTCAGGAGTTTCAAAAATGTACTATATGTAATATATCAAATTATGATTTTTCACAATAATCTTACAGTTCATGTTTCGATAAATAACGTAGCAATGGTATTAATTTATAGATTCTCGTTACATTAAAAAAAAAAAAATATATATCCTTAGAAAAAAATTATTTCATATTTCATTCCTGAATTTATGATCTATAAGCCTTTCAGATGCCAAAATAGCTAACTACGTCCTATTTTGTTGACGGTGATGGATTCGTGAACTAATGACTAATCTCTGGATAAATGGGTAACTAATAGTTCACAAATCCACCGCTCAAGTGTTGATGTATTCACGATATTAATTAAATTAAATTCATTTATGAATTAAATATGATTCGGATACCAGCAGTTAAGGATGAGATCCGAACACCTGTTGGTTTTTATTGCCAAACATTTTTGATCTTGTGTGTAACGAGTGAGTCCAGCACAGTCGACAGTCGACAGTAGTTTAGTTTTATATATTAAGTTATTGGTTCATGGGTTCAGTGAGTCAGTACAGAAATTAACTGTCGTTGTAATTTAATTCAAATGTATTCTTGGAAAATAGGTAGGTGCAGCATGGCTAACATGATGATGTAAACAAACAAGTCAGGTCAATGGTCGGTGTGAATGTACCTTTGGTACGTGAGCACAGTGATTCACGCAAGGAGGAACATTCCTGCCTACGATTGATGTTACTGTATTTGCTAATAGGCAGCTCTGCCTTAATATGAACAAACGATGCTTATAGTTAGACATTACGTTAACTGAAAGGCTCACATAGCAATGCTAATTTATATCCTCAAAACCAAAGTGACTTCATCTTTTAATTGAGAAGTAATTAAAATAAACTGTGAGTGAACAATAATTAAACCATAAGTGAATTATTAAATAATAAAAACACCTATTACTACCTTTAGCTCGACACCAGCAGGTACGACGATCGGCCTGAAGGATAGAGAATGAGGGCAGATCGGGGTTACCATGATCGCAGGAACGCTCGGGTGGATCATGGAGGCACCAGCGGCGACGGCATATGCCGTACTGCCGGTCGGGGTAGAAACAATAAGACCTGAAAATATTTATAGTTTCTTAATACAATACTTCAAATATAACTTAACAAGCTTCTAAAAGGCAGTGATTTTTATTAGCTGATAAATGCTGAATTGAATGCTCACTACACTTTACTCAGCTCACAAATATTGATAACAAACTTGCTTTGCCAGTTTTGCCTTAGAAATTAAAAGAGAGTGAGTTTATATTACCATTAAACTTAAACCGAGTTCATATGTAATTGGTAACATTCCCTTCCTTACCAGTGGTCAAAGGCACAAATAACTCACATTCAGTGACCCCGCAACTTATAGATGAGTAGATCTTTGAACTATGGAGACTTTACCAGAAGAGTAACACATCTCACATCAAATAAAACATATCCGATCTGGTTTATTACTTACCGTCCCCTTGGACCGAAGTGATGTGTTTTCCGTCGAGGAAGAGGTCGATGTTGGACAGGTAAGGGGAAGGTCCTCGGTCTACGACCACCTCGTTCAGAACTAATAAGTTTGTCGGAGGTTTTTGAGGGGTCTCTTCATTTTTTCTGACTATAATACATCGCAGTCTACTGCGGAGGGTGAGGGCTGCATTTCCTGCAACAGAGAAAAAATTAAATAGGATTCTTTCATTTTGTTATTGATGCTAAATAATTATATTACTATTAGTTCGGCTGTCAGTAATGGTTTGTTTGTTTGTTAAAAAAAAAAAAAGTTTTTTCTTTTCTTGTACCGTGCTTAGGTTTAAACTGTTTTCTTGAAGAAGAGCTCTTGATTTCTCCCAAATCCTGTACTCTTGTAATATTGTATACTTGTAATATGATATCTCTTTTGGCATAGCCATTAGGTAAACTGTAGAAATGGGAATCAAAATCCACCAACCAAAATGGGACTGAAGTCTAATTCGTTAGAAGCACAATTAGTCTAATTCGTTAGAAGCACAATTAGTCTAATTCGTTAGAAGCACAATTAGTCTAATTCGTTAGGAGCACAATTGGTCTAATTCGTTAGAAGCACAATTAGTCTAATTCATTAGAAGCACAATTAGTTTAATTCGTTAGAAGCACAATTAGTCTAATTCGTTAGAAGCACAATTAGTCTTGGAATCTGTTCACTTCCACCAGCAAACAAGGTTTCTTTCACTTTCAGTGTTTGGTGAAGAACAAAGAAGAATTATTTTTGTACAAAGGTTCTTCACCGTACTATTTTTAGATTAATTGGAGTCACTGCCTAACCAATCCAAAGATGGCAGATTAACTAGGAGAAAGTAGAAGTGCTGTACAAGTAAAATAGAACACAGTACTCTGTGGAAATTAGCTTTTGTTCCTATTAATTTTTTGGATTAATATATTCAGTGATGCATACCTTCCAAAACATTTGTGACCTGCTCTTCAAAATTGTCGAACTGGAATGGAGTTAAAAACCCAAGAGATCCTAGATGAAAGGCCATTACCGGAGGAACAGATTGCTAAATAAAAAAATCATAACATAAAACCAATCTCAGTTTTGTAATAAATTACAGAATAGTAATATCATCTGCAAAAAATCGCAAACAAATTTGTCTCACCTGAAACAGTAAACTGGCATACAAAAGTGTACCATCTCCTCCAAGACAAATGATGAAATCTATCTTATCTGTCAAATCGTCCTTGCCGTCTCGGAATGTCATAAGTTTCTCTTTGATGAGTCCAAACTCACTATTATTTACTAGTAGTGTATCTTCCATCACGGACTGCTCGACGAATACGACCATCCTTTTTTCCTAAAATATAAATTTTATTTTAACAGCTTTTCATCATAATACTGAAATTAAATTTATTAGGTGTGATGTTATTATGTAATTACTATATATGTAATTAAATCTCTCAGCGGCAACAAAGCTAAAACCTTGGTAGCTCAGATGGCATGAGTCGTAATCATTAGTTTAGGACATGGGACCATATTTTTTTTACATGCATAATTCTTATAAAATCTCTCAGATTGATCGATAGACATAAACAATACCACACCAAAAATAAAAATTTAACATTTTACATCAAGAAATAAATCACATTAGGTTATTTTAATGAGTTTATTAGTCACAAAGTTTTGAGTAACAGCAGAGTTGAGTCAATCTCGAGGGAATATTTCGGTATCGAATTAAATTTGATTCTTCTTCAATGTTTGATTTTTTTTTGTTACACTCTCATTAGCCCCTTGATTTTTAAAAGTGACAGCGTTACTAGTTTTACGTTTTATGAATTAAATAATAAATTTTTGCAGGTTTTTGAAGCAAATGTTTGATTACTGTTTGAAATTAAGTATACTGTTGATTAATATATGAAATAAATTTATAAAACTTGATGGAGGGGGCAATGAATAAATAAAGAGGCAATGAACCCCTTATATAATGATGGAGGAACTCTATGGAGCCAGGAGAGCTCTTTAGAGCAAGCCCGGACGTTATGAAGAGTTGTTGCGCTGAATGTGGATGTTCTACTATAAATCGTAGGCTTACAATATTAAAATTTCAAATAAATTATTACTTTGCATACATACATGAATAAGCCACTGGACGAGCTGTACAAACGGCTGAAGAACCGAAACATCTCGCAGCTTCTTAATGACTAACACGGTCAACGGAGGCTTGTACCACGTAAGCCTCTGACTTGCAGGATCCTGTATTGTGCTGAAAACATATCCATATCAGGTTAATGGGGGTTTAATTGCACACCATGAAAAATCAACTAAAAGCTAACTATAATCTATAACTTGTTTTTTTAGTAAACAACTTTTTTATAAATAAAATTTTGAATAAAAAAACGGACGGGACCAGTTTTGGCACTAATAGCATCAGTTTAATAAATTAAATTGATTAAACTAATACATTAGAGTTAAAATTAATATTTTTTACATCAAATAAAAAATAAACAAGTTAATTATACTTACATGACCATGGCTGAATTTTTCATTATCCGGCCACAGGGGCCAAACTGAGGTACTGGGCTTGGTGCATTCAGGGACCTTGTTCTCCTGAAAAAAAAAAAATTATCATAGTTTCTAGTCTATTTAATAAAAAAAGTCTATTGATAATATAAAAGTATATTTGCACAATACAAAAGTGTATCTATTGAAACATAAATAAATAAAATAGATTTCTGAAACATAAATAATTTATTATAGTTATTTGTTATACTGTAAAACCACTGTAAGGCACTTATAAAAAACTTTATATTTTGGCATAGCTTTGAATTTCTTCTTGCATAACCGTCATTATTGTATGCTTAACCAGACGGAAACATTAAATCTTAAATCTCTGAGCAATGAATGGTGAGAAATCTAATAGTTTAAGTTAAGATTCGACAGACTTACTAATTTTTTTTTTTTTTCACATACATCGCATCAACATATCTTTACTAAAACATACATACTGCAGGCAGGGGTATTGCTGAATACACCTTTAACATTATTAAATGGAGGAAAATAAAGTTCAATTAAGGCCAATACTCTCTCAGATTTTCAATGTCAATGTCAAACCGTTTCAAATTACAATTATAAATAACATAGAAATATTAGGAAATAAAAATTGTCACACCCAAAAAAACTTTTGAATGGTAAAATTATATTAATTATGAACTTAAATTTCTGCAAAAACTAATAAATTGGAAAATTCATACTGAAATAAAAAGGTTACTCGGTAAAAAATATTGTGAACCACTAACAAAATTATGGGAACAAGTAATGCAGCTAGGTGTAGTTTAAGAATAAGAACAAGCTGGAACTTACTGACTAAACGGGTTAGAGTTTAAAACTACTATTTAGACAGGACTGGGCGATGCCGTTCATCCTCGGGCTACAACGACAGACGTATAACTAAACTTAACGTAATACCTTTAGGGTGTTAGAGGCGTTGAGCAGACCTGGCCTGTATCTACTCACGGTGTAGCTCCATTCAGCTGGCTTTACTGCTCGGCTACTGGCCTACTGGATGAGTATTAGGGGGACCATTTTTTTGTTCGCTTTCAAATTATTAAAGGTAATTGTGGTTGCTCTTGTTGGAGCTTTGCTGGGCCAACAATGGTTCGGTCCTCAATGAGCCCTTGGAAGGGCACCTTCAATGTGGGCACTCGCAGAGTGATGCCATTAGCGGTCATCGGCAGAACGCTCACTTGATTGCAACAAGTTTATAGTCACCATATATATATATTTCCCCAATTTTTCCTTTGTTCCATTGTGGTCGATACTCCAGTGCCTCAGCTCTTCTCTGCACTATTTCTAAATAATTTTAATTATTGTAATGTTGTGAACAAGTACTGTAATGTTGTGAACAAGTACTGCAATGTTGTGAACAAGTACTGTAATGTTGTGAACAAGTACTGCAATGTTGTGAACAAGTACTGTAATGTTGTGAACAAGTACTGTAATGTTGTGAACAAGTACTGTAATGTTGTGAACAAGTACTGTAATGTTGTGAACAAGTACTGCAATGTTGTGAACAAGTACTGTAATGTGAACAAGTACTGCAATGTTGTGAACAAGTACTGTAATGTTGTGAACAAGTACTGTAATGTTGTGAACAAGTACTGGAATGTTGTGAACAAGTACTGTAATGTTGTGAACAAGTACTGTAATGTTGTGAACAAGTACTGTAATGTTGTGAACAAGTACTGCAATGTTGTGAACAAGTACTGGAATGTTGTGAACAAGTACTGTAATGTTGTGAACAAGTACTGTAATGTTGTGAACAAGTACTGTAATGTTGAGGAAAGTTATGTATGCATATAATGAATTCCATTTACAACTAGCTAATAGATTCTATTGATTGTTTTTTTCCCAAATTTAGAAATTACCAGCCAGTGATTATAGCAGAAAAAAAATGAGAGACTAGTTTCCTTATTGCTTAGCAAAGTGTCTCTTCTAGTCTAGTTAAATTTATTATTTTCCGGATTAAGTGAAAAAGTGATTAGGAAACATTGCACAGTATCAAGGAGATATCCATAATAAAATAATCATCTTTCGGCAAGATGTTTGAGTCCTTGTTCGATTTCCGCCATTTTGAAAAGCACCACTCGTAAGTTGACAGACCTGCTTTGCTTTAAAATTTCAGTTTAGCAAAGCGTAAACCGATACTGCTCAAGGATTTTCTTATTACCCAAGCTAAATCGTGATCGGTTATTACTGTAATCTTAGAGGTGACTGTTGGACAGGACCGATCCTTGAGGACTATAATCGGTGTGCAGAAGATTGCAGAGGAGACAGGGCAGGTCACGGAGGAGGTCTAAGCTATTTATTGCCAGGCATCTGGTCGGATGGCAGCCTCCTACGTCATCTGCACAAGTGCAAAGAGGTAGGAAAAGTAATGCAGCAAGGCGTGATCAAGGAGGCACAGGTATCTACTATAGATTCAAAATATACACAAACGGAAACGAGAAAGTAGTTCACCTGGCGGACCGGTTCGCACATAAATCCTCACAATCACGATTTCTGTATTTTATATAGTTTATATTAAATTGTTTTTATTCAGAATGGAGGTTATCAAGTAGCCTAATTCACACATATGCGGCGCGATTCAGTAAACAAGAAGGCTTATTAGACTGGTTTCTCGAAGCGTAAATGTATTCTTGTTCGCTTGGCCGAATCCTGTTCTGGACTATTAAACGAACAGCGGGCCTTTCAGAGAAGTATCTCTTCCAGCGGCAAACCGTTCCGGAAGTAGCTCCCGAGCACTTCCGCCATGCGGCCAGCCTACTAGAACCTAATAGGTTTAGTTCAATAATATTCTGTGTTTCTACTTTCTCTGCCATTCAGATAACTTCTACCCCTGGGAACATATTTTAGTAGTATTTTCTCCTCCCAGATCGCCCAGTCTACTCCAAATAAGAAAGATACCATGATTCTGACCATTTGTCCAGAATAGAATTTTCAAAACTATCTAGTGGGAAAGGAGTCGGTCTTAGAAAGTTAAGGCATTCACATAGGCCATATTTCTGTCAATAGATAAACTATACCTATGTACTTTTGGAAACTTGTTGGCTAAAGAGAGAAATTTAAATGTGGGACTTTGTCAGAGCCTTCTGCATTAGTATAGTAGCAACACAACAAAGTCATTTACAGGCGAAAATTATCATTGCATATAAAGGCTGTCTCAGAATTAACGCAAGATTTGATTTAAATAGAAAACACAGTGTTAGTATTTTTGTTGTTATTTTTTTATTGAATAATAAAGTAAATAGGATAGGGTTATTTATGGAATAACACATCGGGCAAATGGCCTCCACGACTTTGCTGGCACATACGCACTCTTTTGTCGGAATTTTCCATGACCATTTAGCATAAATGTGGTTGAATTTCGTTGATGCAGCGTTGAATTTCCTCTTTTAATGCACGGGTGGATGTGGGCTTGTTGAGATATACCTTTGACTTCAAATAAACCCATAAAAAGAAATCTAAAGGTGTTAAATCACACGATCTAGTGGGCCAATTCTGATCACCGAAACGAGAGAGTACACGACCTGGAAATGTCTCATGCAGTATTTGAACTGTTTCATGGGCTGTACGGCATATGGCACCATTTTGTTGAAACCACATATTGGCCACACCAATATCATCCAATTTCGGCACAAAGAACTGTGTTTACGACGCAGAATTGATGTTCCTGGATTTTCAAAAACTTTCTCACGCACTGCTTGGATATTGACATTTGAACGGCTTGATTTTGGACGACCAGTGAGTTTAGTGTCTCCAACTGATCCAGTCTCCCTAAATTTTTCAATTAATATCTTCACAGTTGATGGAGTCAAAACACTATTCCGACCATATTTTGTATGAACTTTTCAAACTGCGGCTGCTAAACTTTTATTATTTTTGAGATAATGTTCAACAATAAAGGCACGTTGTTCTATCGTGTAACGCCTCATTTTTACTAACCCTAAACTGTCAGCTGTCAAATTGTTTTTTTTTTGGGTTGCCAGCACTTTACTGCACAAATGGCGGCAAATTCAAATCTTGAATTGCATGAAGGTTTTTTTTTTCGTCAACTTTATATATCAAGCCATGCCGACAGCAATAACCTCAGCTATTTAGCAGGTTTTGGCAGCTGCCGACATGGTAATAAGATGGCAAACTATACAATGGGCTGGCTACAGGATGGCGGAATGCCTGGGAGAAAGAACCGCTGACTAACTGAAACTTCCCCGGGCGGGCACAACGACCTCGCTAAAACCTTCCAGGCCCACTTGTAAGATAGCAGGGACAC
Organism: Acanthosoma haemorrhoidale; assembly: GCA_930367205.1. Classification (NCBI taxonomy): domain Eukaryota; kingdom Metazoa; phylum Arthropoda; class Insecta; order Hemiptera; family Acanthosomatidae; genus Acanthosoma; species Acanthosoma haemorrhoidale. Next base: position 114,613,417 of record OV884014.1, on the reverse strand, counting down.
GGTACTGTATGTAGCTCATTAGTCAGCAATGAAACGTTCGTGTAGATGAAACGGTTCTCGAAAAGTGAGCTAGTCGTTCATCGCTGTTTTAATTAGTCCAAACCTCTGAGCGCTTGTCTTGTGATCAGGCTTGGTGATCTAAACTGTCTTTTTCCACCAACGGCAGGAAACCAATCCTCTCAGATGCCTGTCTCATAAAACATGTATTATTGTGAAAATAAACTGCTAACTATTTATTTTAAGCTTTCACAAAAAATTTTTTTTTGAGACTGATAAATTATACCTTTACATCAAATGTATGGCTTATTATTCAATAAGCCCCCCAACCATTGGCTGGACATTGTATGTTTTGTTTAAGATAAGAGATAACGGATATTTGACTGGTTAAACAGCATGGTTATTGTGCAGAGGAATAACGGGACCAGTATCGATACGCCTCACTGGGACCGGTAGCATGACGACCTCAATGCAGACGACAGTAATCATACACAGGTGAGCAGCTAATTATATCGCAAGAAGACAATGTAGGACAGATTTTTATGATGGATACAAGGCGGATACGGTACACGGATATACCGGATGAGAGATCGTATCCTTAGGTCCTGCAGAGTACATCCGGATTCCTTAAGAACGAAAAAAAATACTCCAGTACTCAATGTCGGAGGATTCGGTTTATATATAAGTTACGTCTAGCGGTACGGCAATGTTAAGCCTAATACCTTGTAGCCTAGGGTAAACAAACCCGTAACGTGTGTATAGAGGATCAGGAGGAAAATAAAGCCAGTTATAAAACAAACCTTCTTATTATATCATCTACCTCCTTTCTTCATTCCTTTTTCTCGATCGTCTACAGCTGGGAGACGATAACTGGTGCCGAAACCCGAGAACTACGAGTATTCTGGTAAACAACTGTGAGTAAAATTTTAATTTTTTTTTCCAGTTGTTTTATTGGGAAAAAGTGACCTAGTTACATGGTAGAATTACGGCCTGCGGCTTTCGAAGTGCCCGAATTACCTAGGGAAACGATGGCCGAAGCTCATGCAAACTCCCTGGCTTGGATGAAGGTGCGAGCGGCGACGTCACAGGACCTGAAGAGAACAATATCGGACCTAGAGAAATTCTCAGGAGAGTTAGGCGAATTGAACCATTTCATCAAAGGTGGGGATAGGATTATGGAAAGAGTAGAGGCGAAGGCAAGTGAGGGTTTACTCGACCCTGGTGACGTAAAATCAATCAAAGCGGGCCTAGTGTGTAGAATAAAACGGAGCGTACTAAACCTAATACAGGCCGACGAAGACACCCCATGGACCGTGGTAAAAGAACGACTAAAGAAGGCATACGGGGGAGGCAGATGGACACCAGAAGAGGACATCTTCCAGATGTTCAGGGAGACCAGACGGCCCAATCAAACGAAAGGGCAGTACGCCGGAGAACTCTTGGCAAAATTTAACAAAATAACGGAAAAAATGAGAGAAACGGTGAACCTAGCGGAAGTGGAAGGCCGGATGGCATTCCTATCGACCATTCTGAAGGTACAGTTGGCCAGGGATACCGGCAAGAAAGATAGTCTACCGGGAGACCGATCGTTCATTGAGTGCGCCCAAGATTTAATGGACACTAGTGCCCGTGAGGAAGAAGAAAAATTAGAGGCAGACGAGGCAGGGTGGTCCAAAGTGATGTACAGGAGGCCGAGAATGCCGCAACAGGCATGGAAGAGGAAAGATCAACGGTATGCGGAGAAAAAAGGGGCGGCGGTTGAAGGAAGGAGACTTAGCCAAAGGAGACCGAGACCCAGCGGGAGGAAGGAGGACAGAAAATGTCACGGATGTGGAAGAATTGGACATTTAGTGGCGCAGTGCCCGCGAACACAATGTTTTGAATGCGGAATTGAGGGACACATCGCGAGGCAGTGTCCATACATTTTCCAGCGAACAGAGAGGTATAGGCCGGAACCGATGGAGGTAAACGCACAGAGGGTATGGAGAAGAACCAGAACCCCCTCCGAATCGTCAAAAACTACGGGAGCGTCGGAGACAGAAGAAGAAGAAGATGAACCCAGGAGCAGAAGAGGAGAGACTGCAGAGGACGACAGGGACTACGTAAGAAGCAGACGATATGGCACGGAAGGAGGAAGGAAACGGCAAGCGGTGGCCTGAGGAGCGGGCTGGCAGAGGGGTGGCCGCACGTTAATAAACTATAGCGTCAGAGGGAATTACGGCGGTATACCCATTATTGGAGTGGCGAGAGGAGTGAGATGCTTGATAGACACGGGGAGCTCCTGTACTATTCTCAGCAGGAAAGCGGCGGACAGATTGTGTGTGGGCGAGGGGTCGTCGCGGATTCAGGCATGCGAGTGCAAGCTTATCACCCTGGGAGGGCCGTGTAAAATCGAAGGCGAATTGACGATGGGATTGGATAGGTGGGCGAAAAATGGGGAATATTTGAAAATACACGTGGTTAGGAAGATGCCGCGCGAGTACGATGGTATCATAGGGTGCGATCTCTTGGGAAGGGTAGGAGCAAGAGTGAAGTGCCGTAACGGAATATGGGATATTAGACTGGGAAGAATGTTATGCCGGTGTACAGGAACCGTGGGGGACGGGAAGGAGCGAATCGGAGCGATCGATCGGGAGGACAACTGGGAACGCGCTATTCGGCGAGAGTATGCCGATATATTTTTCAACGAAGGGGACAAACTGGGAGTGACGGGGGAAACGTTCCATGAGATCCCACTGAAGCAGGAGAGAGTGATATATATCAAAGAGAGACGATACCCGCAGGCGCTGCGACAGCATATAAGGGACGAAATCGAGGAATTGAAACGACAGGGCATCATAGTAGATAGTACGTCTCCATACAACAGTCCCCTGTGGGCAGTGAAAAAGAAAGGGTCGTCCGGTGACGAAAAATATCGCGTAGTAATAGACTACAGGCAATTAAACGACAATACTATAGACGAAAAATACCCCATACCTCGCTTTGAAGACATCCTGGACCGCCTAAGTGGAGCAAAGGTATTCAGTACACTGGACCTGAAGGCGGGTTACCATCAAATTCGGATGCGTCGTGGAGACCAACACAAAACGGCATTCACGTTCGAGCGGGGACATTACGAATTCACCAGAATGCCGTTTGGGCTGAAAAACGCGCCAATAACGTTCCAGAGGCTGATGGACGAATTTTTAAGAGGGATTGGGGAGTCGTTTTGCCAGATATATATGGACGACCTCCTGGTTTTCAGTCGAGATGAGGTAGAACACCAGGACCATCTGCGACAGGTTTTTGACAGAATTAAGCAATTCGGGCTGAAATTGTCTGCGGAGAAGTCGCTTTTGGGACAAGAGCAGGTGAAATTTTTAGGCCACATAATTTCCAGAGAGGGAGTGCAACCCGATCGTGGGAAGGTGGAGGCCATCCAGCGGATGACTATCCCGAAAGACGTAAAAGGAATCCGGCGCTTACTCGGATCCCTGAACTACTACCGCAGATTCGTTCCAGAAATGGTGGAGTACCTGGTCCCTATTAACAATCTCCTTAAAAAAGGACAAAAAGTCGTCATTACCCCGGTAATGGAGAACAATATAAGACGTTGCATGGAGCGGCTACAGGAAGAGCCTATACTAGCGTTTCCAGATTTTGCACTCCCCTTCATGATTACCACAGATGCGAGTGAATACGCGTTGGGGGCGGTACTCTCGCAGGATCGCGACGGGGGGGAGCGACCAATAGCATACGCTAGCAGACGCCTTACTGAATCCGAGAGTAGATATAGCGCGCTAGAACGCGAATTACTGGGTATCGTATGGGCGATAGAACACTTCCGGCCCTACGTATTCGGGAGGAAGTTTCGGGTTAAAACAGATCATCGACCCCTCCAATGGGTGGGAAAAATGAAAGAGTCATCAGCGCGGATTACCAGATGGAAGGAGTTCCTCAGTCAATACAACATCGACATTATTTACAAACCGGGGAAGGAGAACGTCGTGGCCGATTGGTTATCCCGCGCGTTGGTCGTGAATGCGATCGAAGAGGAGATTCCGGGACCATCACGTGACACCCACCAATTCGTCCAGGAATGGTCACCCGGCGAGGAAGGGGAGCGGGAGGGGGCTCCAGCCAATGATGTTCCGAGTGACGGGAGTTCAGTGGGGGATAGACCCTCGGACATTGAGGACCTCGACGCCATAATAAATGACAAGAGGCGCCAGATCATTTGGCTCACCAAAACTTCTGGGCTCTTCAAGATGGAATCTGAGAAGTACGGCCACTGCAACATCGTCAAAATCTGGTCGACACCGGGGATAAACGACGATACGATTTGCCGCGCTCTGAAGGACGCATCTACTCCAGGGAAAACGCACCACATGTACGTGGGAAATGCGACCATCTGGGGACGCATCAAACGCCTATGGAGGACGGAGAGGATCGGAGTCGATCGTACGTTCGTCCGATGTACCCTGAAGGTGGAGACAGTAAAAGAAGAAACGCGGCAGAGAGAAGTGACCCTTGCATTCCACCAAGGGAAGACAAACCACCGGGGAATCGACGCTACCCTGCAAGCATTGAAGAGGAGATATTTCTGGTTGGGTATGAAAGACACGATTGCGAGAGTTATTGGTACCTGCGACACATGCCTCACCACGAAATATGATCGCCACCCCCCCAGAGCAATACAGGAGGAGACGCCAACGGCAGACCAACCGTTGGAGGATTTGCAGGTGGACACGTTCACATGGAGGGGATACAAATGGGTCACCATTGTCGATAGGTTCAGCAAAACAGCGATGGCCCATCTGATAGCAGAACGATCAGCGGAAGCAGTCCTAAGGGCACTACGCACATGGTGCCAATTTTATGGCGTACCAGACACGATAGCTTCCGACGCTGGTAGGGAGTTTGATAACGCCGAAATAAGGGCTGAGGCGGCGGCCTTAGAGATCCGTTGGCATCTCAACACCCCAGGACACCCGAAGAGTCGAGGAGACGTAGAGCGGCTGCACAGCACGCTTAGCGACCACCTACGAATTTACCATGGAGAGAAGGGCTTAGAACCAAACGTGGCGATGGAAAAGGCAGTCATCGCGTATAACCACTCAATCCATTCTGCCACCGGTTTTTCTCCGGTCGAGACGCTGTTTGGACTTCGAAGATGCCGGCGCGATAGCAGGAGTACGGCGATCGATGAAGAACTGGCCGCACGGGTAGTAAGTAATCAGATAGCGCTAAAGAAACAGTGGGTGGCCGTTCGGGGAAGGCTCCAGGATAAGAAACGGCGACGGGTGGCGCGCGACAACCTCAAAGTCCGCGATATTCTGGGCAATCTTAAACTCGGCGCGCTCGTGTACAGGAGAAAAGGGTCGAACAGGGGTAAGGAACTAGTGCGGTACGAGGGTCCTTTCCGAGTGATCGCTCTCCGCGAACACAACGTGGTCACGGTCGAAAGCATTACACCCCCGATCAAACGGCGGACGGTACATGTGGAACAGCTCAAGTTTCCCGCGGTGGAGCCTGGGAGCCCCGTCGTCGAAACATAACTCCGGTGTGTGTCACAGGTGACCAGTCCCGAGAGGCCTATATATATATATTTTTTGTTGGTTTATTATGTTTTTTTTGTGTTATATGGGTCTGTGCTGTGATTTTAGATGGACCTGGAAGACATTTTTCTTTTCAAATTTTTTTTATTAACAGAGTATACTTTTTGTTTTGTGTTGCTATAGATACATAGCTGATGTCACATGTTAGGAGTTTACGGGGAATGTCCGTAAACTGGTAGGGGGGAGTTACGTCTAGCGGTACGGCAATGTTAAGCCTAATACCTTGTAGCCTAGGGTAAACAAACCCGTAACGTGTGTATAGAGGATCAGGAGGAAAATAAAGCCAGTTATAAAACAAACCTTCTTATTATATCATCTACCTCCTTTCTTCATTCCTTTTTCTCGATCGTCTACAGCTGGGAGACGATAACTTATATATAATTCTTTATTGTGCTAAAATTACAATCTGCCTCATTAGGCAATAAGTAATTGTGATAAATGTTCTCATTCATACCATATTTACAATTCATCATTCACTCGCTAATTCGTGCAATATTTACAGACAGCCCAGAGACCTCCCAAATGCACATGTTTGTCACCTCCCTCGCGTACGAAAGAGGAAGCGGAGTCTTGGGAAGTCCCCTACGCTCCTTCGTCAGCCGCGTCACCGGATACAAGCCAGTGGAAGCGTATGAAGAGCGCGAGAGCCACAGACGCTCAGGGCATGATTTGATAAGGATTCGGTTTAAAGTTAGATACGTGGTACATTTTAAGCGGCGCGGTTATTACTTGATTCGTTAAAAATAAGCATGGGATCTATAAGCCAGTTCTTGATTTTTCTCAATTCAACTAAGAATAAAATTAACAACAAAAAATGACCTTGCTACAAGGAATACTAGGGCTAGCTCGCAAGAGAGACAAAAACAACTAAACGGATAATCTCTACCTGTCCTTCAGACTCAAAGGAAACACACACACACACAACAAGACGTCAGTTTCCCCAACAACAACTACTGTATATATATTTCTATGTATGTACGTATGAATATATATTTTTAGAGCTATCACAGGGTTGAGTCATGTAGAAGAGACCTTCCGTGAGCGTACGATTGTGGCATTGCATCCACTATTTAAATATTTATAATTATCGATGATTAACTCCAATCGAATCCAAGACTGGCAATATCGAGCCCAGAACATGCGAGCTCCCCAGTATCTAGCCGGAAGCTAACCGACCTTCCCAAAATGGATTCTCTTTTGACAAACTTTAATATTAAGAAGGCGTTACAATACGAAAATATCTATTAGAAATTTGTATAACACTACCTGAAAGACATCCACGGTAAAATTAAATACACATGACACAGTACCTTTCTTCGTCAGTAAGAAGCTTCATTCCCCGGCCAGTGCTGAATAGATATTACTAACAAATAATCGCTGCACAATGATGACTATATAGTTCGCATTGAACATCATGGGATCGAGAGCTGAGCAGCAGATGGGTCACGTGACCGCACTGCAATGGTTTCATCCTTGGTGCAGTTGGCAACAATGGGACGGTTAGGGAATAGATAAGGGGGGGGGGGGTTTCTTTTTATCTCTTACAACATAAAATACCTAATTAAAACTAATAATGAAATGAAAAAGAGAACAAAGTTTATTAAAATAAACAAATATAGAACAACTGATTGCTTGCTCGTCACTTTCAGATACCGTGACCACTCAACAGGGATTTATCTGATCACTGAAGTAATCACGTGTAGAACGAACCGGAAAGACAAATAAGGAAAAAACAAAAAAACAAACAATATCTGAAATATCGCAACACTTTTGTTTATACTGATCTCGTTCAAAAGTGTTGTTATTTTTTAATGTAACAATTAAATGTATTCCAAATATCTAGAGAGATAGGAACGGAATGAAGTAATGCCAGGTGAGTGATCTATGTTTTGCTGCTCGAGGCACAAGATCAAAATAAAACTCATGATTTCTTCGAAGAAGGCCGCGAAAATCGCTACATTTTGAAGGAGAATATTGTTTTTTATTCAATAAGAATCATCAACTATCAAGTATATATTAGCGGGACCGGAAAGTAATGTCGTTTTTTTTTTTTACATTAAATTCAAACAGATGAATTTTTAACAAGTTTTTGTTTTTGATCAATGATGTAATCACCCTCGTTATCAGCAACCTTTTGCCATCTAGTGTGCAAATTTTCAATGCCTGATCGATAAAAACCGATTGGTTTTTGAGCAAAATATCTGGAGATGGGATTTGGAACCTGCACCCGTTGGTGTGCCATCAGTGGGTGGGTTCATCCGCCGGAGACACATTAACTTTTTTGAGTCGTTGCAGGACCTGACAAACCCAGTGCTTAACACTGCTACCCCACTACCATTCCCGCATCGATGGCAACAGACTGTCGGAGAAAATTAGGTTAAGATGTAGTTTAAGTTTTTATTTTTAGATGTAAGTTAGTTTTAAGTCTATGATAAATAAGGTGAGCTCCATCACTTTTAATAAATTCAGTCCATTAATGTACAATGTACAACGATATACGTTTGTACAATGCACAGAATTCGTATTATAATGAATAAATTGTAAATAGATTCTTTTTTACAATCTATAGATAATTTTGTAATAAGGAGATATGAAAAAACGAAAACAAAAAAACCTGGCCCTGATTTTCACACCTCACCCAGCCCACTGTCCCTGTATCTACCAAGTCTTCCAGGGTTACCATTCCTGGTATATAGTCTTTCCTATAGACTATGCCATTATCGGGAGTTGTTTTTAAGTATTTAATGTTGTAGTTTAAGCTCCGAATTCTTGAAATTATAAAATTATATTCAAAAAACAAACAAAAAAAGGATGTAAAAGGGATAACATAGTAATAAATAGAAAACTATTTTATTTTCTATTAAAAAGTAATAAAATAAATAAATGCGTAGAAAACAACAAACAAACCACTTGTGCCTTTATAATAAACGTCATTGATGATATGCGATAAATATACTAAAAAAAATTCACTATTGAGTTATCGAGGAGGCAGCGAACTGACAGCTGGCGAGAATGTGGAACTACGAGCTCGCAGTGACACAGTGACCCAGGAACGGCGATGGAGTGGTTACGACATGGTTCACTGGTATATTTAGCCTTATTTCTACTTATTGCATCATTTCAACATCCCCTTTATCCCTCCATAACGTGCCTTCCTTGGGCTTCCCTTAACTGATCAACAGGAAATAGGGACCCTGGCAAAAGATGAGAATACAGAGAGGAAACTACATCAAGTCATCAAGGAAGATGAAGGAGGCAGTGAATGAATATAACTAATGCCCTGACTCAACGGAACGGCCAGTGATTACATCAGTTTATGAATCTTCTCTCTGCCTTTATAATCAAATGCTACAATATTGACGAAGTGATTTCCCAAGGTGAGAATAGTCACCGGAAACGATTCCTTTAGAATTATTTATTTATTTTCTTCATATCCCCTTGTTATTATAAATTATGGAATTACTATAGACTACGTAAATTAATCTATTTAGAATAGGTCAGCATATATCCTGTAGCTTGGCTACATTTTATACAATTTTACAATGTGATTTGTAATTGTTACTAAAGTATAATGCACATTATATTTTGATTGTCTAAACCTGTTTAAAGGTGATTGGGCTCATCTTGTGAATCATAAAACTTAAAACTAACTTACATCTCACAACAAAATCTTAACCTAATTTTCCCGAAAGTCTGTTGCTATCCATGTGGGGAGGGTGGTGGGGTCATAGTGTTAAACACTGCGTTTGTCAGGTGCTGCAACAAGTCAAAAAAACTTGATGTGTCTCCGGCGGATGAACTCACCCACCGACGTCACACCAAGCAACGGGTGCAGGTCAGCGTTCTTTAACCTCTTGAGAAAGGTATGTCTGACTTTTCTCATGATCCCATTCTGAAATTGCTGGGCTTTATCACAATAAAGTTAGAATTTTTTTTATATCCCCTTTTTACAAAATTAATATAAGTTACAAAATATGGATTCTACAAACGAATCTATTTGGAATTGCTTCATTATATTTCCTGTAGCTTGGCTACATTTTATACAAAATAGTGATCTGCATTGTACAAAAGTATAATGATGTACATTATACATTAATGGACTGAACGTATTAGTAGTGATGGGTCTTCTTATTTATCATAGACTTAAAACTAACTTACATCTAACAATAAAAACTTAAAACTAAATCTTAACCTAATTTTACCCGGCAGTCTGTTGCCATCGATGTGGGAGGGCTGGTGGGGTCATAGTGTTAAACACTGAGTTTGTGAGGTGCTGCAACGATTCAAAAAACATTATGCGTCTCCGACGTTTAGAATTATTAATAATTACCATCGCCTGTATAAATCGGGACTTGAACCTGTTAACTCATCAATGTCCAATATGAAGTCAGGGGCTTTAGCTACTGTGCTTATCGTTCACTCATGTTAGGCTGGCTCGGTTGGCTTAAATAGAATCCTTTTCCCATATACAACACAATACGATACCCAGGGGTACCATTTAATAAAACATTAACTATTATCCACCATGTCAAATTGAATAACTCAGACAAAACATTAACTATTATCCACCATGTCAAATTGAATAACTCAGGCAAACATTAACTATTATCCACCATGCCAAATTGAATAACTCAGGCAAAACATTAACTATTATCCACCATGCCAAATTGAATAACTCAGACAAAACATTAACTATTATCCACCATGCCAAATTGAATAACTCAGACAAAACATTAACTATTATCCACCATGCCAAATTGAATAACTCAGACAAAACATTAACTATTATCCACCATGTCAAATTGAATAACTCAGACAAAACATTAACTATTACCCACCATGTTAAATTGAATAACTCAGGCAAAACATTAACTATTACCCACCATGTTGAATTGAATAACTCAGGCAAAACATTGACTATTACCCACCATGTTAAATTGAATAACTCAGGCAAAACATTGACTATTACCCACCATGTTAAATTGAATAACTCAGACAAAACATTAACTATTACCCACCATGTTAAATTGAATAACTCAGACAAAACATTAACTATTACCCACCATGTTAAATTGATTAACTCAGGCAAAACATTAACTATTACCCACCATGTTAAATTGAATAACTGAGGCAAAACTCCAAAAATATCTGGGACTATATTCCCGTCGATATTCATCCTTCATCAATTCTCTCAATCTTTAAATCTAGACTTCACCAGCTCCCTTTGTGTCTTTTCATTCTAACTATTTTCATAGTTCATCATTACTAGTCTGTTTATTTTTTTTCACCCTATATATTTTCTTTATTTGTGTCAATCTGTTGTTGTTGGTTCTTTATATCATATGTACGTAGTCTTTTAATTATTTATAGGCTTATCAAATCTGTGTAATGTTATGTACTTTATTCTCTCTTTTGTCGGCTTGACATTCCTAGTTTGTTACTTCTGTTGTTATTGTTAGGGGACAATGCTCCAGAATAAAGTTTTTTAATGTATGAACTGTACTCATACATAGTTACAGTAATGTTTTATATAAACAGTATAAACTTTATCCGAATTAATCCTGTACAAATTTACAATTCATATATTAATGTATAGGTTATTATTGGTATAAAAATTTACAAAAAACAAAAATAAATTGTTCAAAATAAATATCTCAGAATCATAAATAATTACCCTTATTAAGCCAGAATTAAAAGACATAAACCCTTGTATTGTCAAACTAACAATTTTTTTTTTTAATTCTTTAACTTCATAAAATCAACTCCTTAAGAGAACTAAACTTTTTTCACTTTTTAGAAAAAGTAATAAAGATTTTTATTACAAACCCATTTCTAACTGAATGAGCTTTAGTTTGTGTCCCACCTTACCAATGTACCGCTCCATATGAAAACTTAATAATTGAAAAGTTTATCTTATTTATTCTACCACTCGTTCAACCTAAATATTTTCTTTGGATGTTACGTTTTAATAGTTCACTCGCTGATTCACACAGTATTTATAAACAGCCCAGAGGCCCCCCAAGTCCACATGGTTGGCACCTCCCTTGCATGCGAAGAAGGAAGCGGAGTCTTGGGAAGTACCCACGCTCCTCCGTCAGCCGCGTCACCGGATAAGAGCCAGCGGAGGCTGACCACGAGGGCGAGAGCCACAGACGCTCAGGACATAATTGGAGAAACTGACTATTACCAGGACTTCCAATGTCACGGATTTATAGCAGGTGACGAGGCCACTGCCGTTTCAGTCTCCGAGGAGGATTATAGGGATGAATGGTGCAGTGCAATGACTATGCTAGGGGATTAGGGTGGTTGGATATGTTACTGTGGGATTTCATGAACTTGGAAGAGATGAGTTCGAGAATGTAGGGTATATTAAGTTTTAATAGTAATGGGATTTATAGCACCACTGATATTTACAATAATTCCTCCGAAGGGAAATACGAAACCTTAGACATCTTTTTTTTTTTTTGCCTTAATCTCATCGATGATTAATGATAATTCTGAATAATGACCGGAAATTATGTGAATATGACATCGTAGAGACAACAGCTACAACATATGACCGATATATCAAAGGAGACATACAAACATACAAAGGAGAAATAAGTTCCAGATGCGCTTTAAGGATCTGCCTGGTGTGTACACATACTGCCGTGCCAGATCAGTTTACACCAACCGCACCGAGTATAGCTTTTCTTTGCGAGATCCGTTAATAGAATTATACATCGCGAATGTTTTTCATAGTAACTCATCCGTCTGTCTATCGTTTCAACAAGGATAAAAAAAACCCAACTATTTATATCAGTTAATACTACAATCTAAACGGTTAGAGTTGTCGCGATATTTTAATCACATATTATAATTGTGGAAAGTTATCAACACACAAATCCTGGCATATTAGAACAATTTTTGCACGACATGTTAAAATTTACAAAAATAATTATTGATTTTAACGTATAAATTTTACAAAAAAGGAAACTTAAAGAAAGACGCAAACTTTAAACAATGCGGTTAATTATAAAAGAGATTGTTGGGAACCATGATACTCTTTGTTCAGAAATTTTAAACAATTTGGACACATTATAAAATGTTGCAGTTAACCTTGATATTATAATTTTTTTAATAAATTAAATTTATTATAAGGTTTTTTTTTAAATTATATGCTTAAATAAATTATAAGGTTTCTGATTTGTTTAATAATATACCTTTCAAAAATGGTTTGTTTGAATCTCATCATTTTTATGATTTTTCTAAATTACCTGAGTAAGTCTATATTATATAGATCAAATTAATAAAATAATTTTTATTTTAATTATTGTTCTGTTTATTCATGAAATCCACAATCTTAGAATGTTCATTTTTTTTTACGGTAATGTCACCAATGCTGGGTACAATAAAAGTCACTCGAATTCTTTATAGACAAACATCTCAGGTTTGTTACTTTACTATATTTGTTGTATCAGTTATATCTTTAGATTATATCTCATAATATTCAAAATTATATTTTTCAGCAGTTAAAAAAATGTATTTTGTATTATAATTTGAAACATTATTGCACATATCGGTATATTAATTAGTACGAGCTGAAGAAATAAAAGAGAGTTCTCTTCTTTAAAACGGCATGCAGACGAAAATTGTATCTCTTTGCACTGGCGAGAGTAAGATAGAAAGTAGTACCGTCATTGAATTTCCGCCGTTTAAGAAATATATATATATATATTGAAACCTACCTCATTTTCTACCATTTCTTTTCCTAATTTATTAGATCAATTGACCTTAACTAATTTGGTAGGTCCGTCATGAGATCTTTAATTCAACTTGTTTTTATGTCTTCGACATAGGAAATTATCCCGATTGAATCGCCCGATCTCAAGGCTAATGTTATAGTTATTAATAAATTGAGAAACTGGGAATTGTGAAATATATACAAGTAAAATGGTTATAACAAATACTTATAATTATAAATAGTGCTGACAAAAATTATATAAAAAAATATTCATTTCCTTTTGAACAAGGATAGTTACTACTAATTAATTATATAAAAAAATGAAAATTGAGCTCAATCTCTTTTTAATGGATCCATAATAATAAAAAAAAACAATATCTATATCACCCAATCGATGATCTCCGTTTAATCCAATCAACGTTACTGTTGATCTCTTCTTCTTCTTCTTCTTCTTCTCCTCCTCTTCTTCTGTTGGATACCGCCAAGTCGGGGTCTTGCTCTTGTTCGCCCTCTGGCTGTTAGGCTAAGACTGACTTTTATCTCATCCCCACTCCTAAGAGCATAAGGGCTGATGCTGGACAAAGTGGGAGGGTGGCTGGTCATGATATTCTCAAATATCATGAATGTTACAATATATATATATATATATATATATATATATATAAATAAACAATTACAATCGATTATAGAGAGAATCGAGCTAGATATTTTTCTCATTCATAGCCCCTTTAAATTTACAGATAATTATATACAATTATAGATCCTCAGATATCAACTGGTGGATCCGGAACACGACGGATCAGCCAAGTAGGGAACAAACCATACAAAATATGCCTCGGGTGTCGAAGAGTCGAAAAAAAATATTCTACTTCTCAAATATCTCGAAAAAAATCAACGATTTTCAGTCGGACCCCGCACCCTTGACATTTCTTCTTCTTCTCCGCAATTCTTGAGAATGGCCAGTCTGTCTATGCTCGAATTTTCAGTCGGACCCCGCACCCTTGACATTTCTTCTTCTTATCCGCAATTCTTGAGAATGGCCAGTCTGTCTATGCTCGAATTTTCAGTCGGACCCCGCACCCTTGACATTTCTTCTTCTTATCCGCAATTCTTGAGAATGGCCAGTCTGTCTATGCTCTAATTTTCAGTCGGACCCCGCACCCTTGACATTTCTTCTTCTTATCCGCTATTCTTGAGAATGGCCAGTCTGTCTATGCTCTAATTTTCAGTCGGACCCCGCACCCTTGACATTTCTTCTTCTTATCCGCAATTCTTGAGAATGGCCAGTCTGTCTATGCTCGAATTTTCAGTCGGACCCCGCACCCTTGACATTTCGTCTTCTTATCCGCAATTCTTGAGAATGGCCAGTCTGTCTATGCTCGAATTTTCAGTCGGACCCCGCACCCTTGACATTTCTTCTTCTTATCCGCAATTCTTGAGAATGGCCAGTCTGTCTATGCTCGAATTTTCAGTCGGACCCCGCACCCTTGACATTTCTTCTTCTTATCCGCAATTCTTGAGAATGGCCAGTCTGTCTATGCTCGAATTTTCAGTCGGACCCCGCACCCTTGACATTTCTTCTTCTTATCCGCAATTCTTGAGAATGGCCAGTCTGTCTATGCTCTAATTTTCAGTCGGACCCCGCACCCTTGACATTTCTTCTTCTTATCCGCAATTCTTGAGAATGGCCAGTCTGTCTATGCTCGAATTTTCAGTCGGACCCCGCACCCTTGACATTTCTTCTTCTTATCCGCAATTCTTGAGAATGGCCAGTCTGTCTATGCTCGAATTTTCAGTCGGACCCCGCACCCTTGACATTTCTTCTTCTTCTCCGCAATTCTTGAGAATGGCCAGTCTGTCTATGCTCGAATTTTCAGTCGGACCCCGCACCCTTGACATTTCTTCTTCTTCTCCGCAATTCTTGAGAATGGCCAGTCTGTCTATGCTCGAATTTTCAGTCGGACCCCGCACCCTTGACATTTCTTCTTCTTATCCGCAATTCTTGAGAATGGCCAGTCTGTCTATGCTCTAATTTTCAGTCGGACCCCGCACCCTTGACATTTCTTCTTCTTATCCGCAATTCTTGAGAATGGCCAGTCTGTCTATGCTCTAATTTTCAGTCGGACCCCGCACCCTTGACATTTCTTCTTCTTATCCGCAATTCTTGAGAATGGCCAGTCTGTCTATGCTCTAATTTTCAGTCGGACCCCGCACCCTTGACATTTCTTCTTCTTATCCGCAATTCTTGAGAATGGCCAGCCTGTCTATGCTCTAATTTTCAGTCGGACCCCGCACCCTTGACATTTCTTCTTCTTATCCGCAATTCTTGAGAATGGCCAGTCTGTCTATGCTCGAATTTTCAGTCGGACCCCGCACCCTTGACATTTCTTCTTCTTATCCGCAATTCTTGAGAATGGCCAGTCTGTCTATGCTCGAATTTTCAGTCGGACCCCGCACCCTTGACATTTCTTCTTCTTATCCGCAATTCTTGAGAATGGCCAGTCTGTCTATGCTCGAATTTTCAGTCGGACCCCGCACCCTTGACATTTCTTCTTCTTATCCGCAATTCTTGAGAATGGCCAGCCTGTCTATGCTCTAATTTTCAGTCGGACCCCGCACCCTTGACATTTCTTCTTCTTATCCGCAATTCTTGAGAATGGCCAGTCTGTCTATGCTCGAATTTTCAGTCGGACCCCGCACCCTTGACATTTCTTCTTCTTATCCGCAATTCTTGAGAATGACCAGTCTGTCTATGCTCTAATTTTCAGTCGGACCCCGCACCCTTGACATTTCTTCTTCTTATCCGCAATTCTTGAGAATGGCCAGTCTGTCTATGCTCGAATTTTCAGTCGGACCCCGCACCCTTGACATTTCTTCTTCTTATCCGCAATTCTTGAGAATGGCCAGTCTGTCTATGCTCGAATTTTCAGTCGGACCCCGCACCCTTGACATTTCTTCTCCTTATCCGCAATTCTTGAGAATGGCCAGTCTGTCTATGCTCGAATTTTCAGTCGGACCCCGCACCCTTGACATTTCTTCTTCTTATCCGCAATTCTTGAGAATGGCCAGTCTGTCTATGCTCGAATTTATGATTAATACCGGGTCTCTGTACCGTTTGTTCACGGTCCGAACAATCCACTCCCAACAATAAACGCTTATCTCCTTTTAACTCATTGTGACGGCGGCCACAAATAAATACCGAATCAGTTTATTAAGTTGACTATGTCAGGAACAAACAGTTCCCGAGGGTAACTAAAAATTCAATAGATGTGCAGCTTGTCTAACAGTTCGCATTATTGATCTTTAGCCATTTTGTTTTTCCTCACATTTCAATTTCAGCTGTCGAAAATGTTTGAAACAGTCAGCATCCCCCACCGTTTGACACTAATACCTGATGCTGATACGCATAGAGTGTCAAAACGTTGTACATTAATGAATATGATGAAAACCTGACTCTCTCCTATCCCTAAAATTTTTTTAGGATTTTTAGGATTTGGTTTGCCACGACCAGAAAGCAATAAGCTTTGACCAGTCCGCTCTCTTGTCAGTACTGTGTGTTCAAGACAGAGACGGTGAAATGAGAAATTAAATTTGATATTGGCAAGACGACAAATACCTTCATAATATATCATTAAACAGTAACAAGTGTCATCGGTCAATTAATTAACAGAGTAAATTAAATATATCATATTAAATCAAGGGTGTCATCATAAATTAAATATTTCAACGTAACCTAGTGGAATATGTTAAATGCAAGAAATAAAGCAAGCTTTAGTTGGCATTTATTATTATCATTACAGCAGCAGCACGAGTGCACAAAGAGCTCTGACACAGGCCGAGTCAGTTTGTAACGTTATCAGTGACAGACTGGGCATGTTAAACATCAGCGTAAACGCCGGGAAGACCGACTGCGTAATCTTCTCCCTCCAAAAGGGGAAAAAACCCTTGCCAAAATCGTACAGCATAGGAGGGCAAGAGAACTCACCAGCTTTCTCAATGCACTATCTGGGTATGAAAATGGATAGGCATCTCCATTTCTCTAATCATTTAAGTAATAAAATAATAAAAGTACGATACAGGTCTTACCGGCTATCGCACTTGCTAACTACACCCAACCTGCCGCTTCGTCTCCAATTGATGATATATAAATGTGTCCTCCGGCCAGCTCTGCTGTACGGTGCCCCACTATTTAGCCACTTGACTGACAATACAGCCAAATGTCTCCAACATTTCCAGAATGGGATCATGCGAAAAGTGGTCCGACATACCTCTTTCGAGAGGTTGAAGAACGCTGATCTGCACCTGCTGCGTGGTGTGCCGTCGGTGGGCGAGTTCATCCGCCGGAGATACATTAAGTTTTTTCACCCGTTGCAGCACCTGACAAACCCAGTGTTTAACACTATGACCCCACCACCCCTCCCGCATCGATGGCAACAGACTGTCGGGGAAAAATTAGGTTAAGAATTAGTATGTAAGTTAGTTTTAAGGTTGATCAAAAAGGTGCGCCCCATCACCTTGTAGAGTCTTGTCAATGAAGCCAAGTATATTGTGTATCATTGTACTTGTATTGATTATATAACTTTTAGTGAATTCAGACCTTGTATAGAATGTAGCGATGCTGAAGGACATATAAAATGTGATATGTAAATAGATTCAACTGAGAATCTATAGTAAATAATAATTTTGTATTTTTTTTTATTGTATTTGACAGCCGAAAGTCAGTCGTTTCATTCCTGTTGGAAAGTAAAGCCTAAACCGAATTGACAATGGCAAAGTTAAGTTGTAGGGCTGCTGGGAAAGTCCAAGTTTGGTGTCGTGTCATCGCAACAAAAGAAATTCAATCCTTCGTCATTTGTTTGTCAAAAGCAAAGTCAGACTGTTCTGTAATTAAAGAAAAAACAACAAACAAACTCACACACACACACACACAGACCATTAAGTGATCATGTTAACAGGTGCGTGATGGATGACAAATGATATCAGCAGGCAACAATACAATGATAGGTACATTTTAAATTTATCACGGTAGATTATAATTACTCCCGTATAATTGCTGGATTATGAATAAGAATTGTTGTAATGTTGGGAAAATGTACACAATTTAGGAATGTGGTGAAATCGAGTCCTTCAAAATGAACGTTTTAAATTTTACAGTGGGAACCTCGTGTACAGGTTAAGTTCCGGATCTGAGGCGGTCTTGACCCGTGACCTAAAAATTAATTTTTGTATCCACTTTCAAACTTTTCTTCGCAATTGATTTTTTTTTTAAATGTAACCTTAAGTGCTTTTACTATTCTGTATGCATTAGGGGGACCGGAAAGTAATGTCGTTTTTTTTACATTAAATTCAAGATTTTTAACAAGTTTTAGATCAATGATGTAATCCCCCTCGTTATCAGCAACCTTTTGCCACCTAGCGTGCAAATTTTCAATGCCTGATCGATCAAAATCAATTGGTTTTTGAGCAAAATATCTGGATATGGTATTTTGGACATCATCCGAATTTTCAAATTTTTTGCCACTTAGAAAATATAGCGATCGGAAAAAATAGAAATCCGATATCGGGCGAGTATGGTGGTTGAGGCAATACCTCCCTCTCCAATTCATTAATTTTTTCCAGGGTCCTTGCGGAAAAAATAGGCCCAGTGGGGTCTTGCATTATCGTGTTGCAGAATAACGCCTTTTTTATTGACACTCGCTGGGCAATTTTCAATTAAAGATTGATTTACTCAATCCAATTGTTCACTGTAAAGATCTGCATTCACAGTTTTTCCAGGTATCAGCGATGAATGACCCCGCGAATACTCCACCAAACGCACAAAAGCGCCTTTTTGGAGTGTAAACCTGGCTTTGCTGTACTTCGTGCCGATTCATAAGGAGAGAGATTTTTGGATTATCATAGAGGACCCGTTTTTCATCTCCAGCCTCACCCACCATACTCGCCCGATATTGTGCAATCGGAATTATATTAATTCCGATCGCAAAAAATTTGAAAATTCGGATGATGTCCAAAATGCCATCTCCAGATATTTTGCTCAAAAACCAATTGATTTTGATCGATCAGGCATTGAAAATTCGCACACTAGATGGCAAAAGGTTGCTGATAACGAGGGTGATTACATCATTGATCAAAAACAAAAACTTGTTAAAAATTTATCTGTTTGAATTTAATGTACAAAAAAACGACATTAATTTCCGCTCTCCCTAATACTTCACTATTTCGTTAAAAACCAATCAATAAGAAAGTAATAAAAATCATATATTGTTTTATATATATTCGGCCATACTCAAAATACCCTCACTTTTCTAAACGAGTACATTATAGAAAAGAATGTGTAATAAACAATTGCAAAAAAACAACAACAACAACAATAACTTGCAAAATGTTTTTCTGGCATTTTCAGACACGAGCTTATTGTGCGGTCGGATTTTACCGTCGGATGTTGCGACATTACAAACCGAGAGTAACAGAGAGAGACCTTCAATTTTTTTCAATGAACTTGCAAGGACATACTGCAATCATTAGTACTAAGTAGAAAATGTACTGTGCCAATTAGATACGTTCTTTGAGAGCTCTTAGAAATATAGAAATTAAAGGGAGGTAAATAATAGCAATGCAATTGGCATCAAGCGTCATCAACAGTATTCCAATAATACAAATTTCTTAATAAATTTCTTTTTTTTAAATTAAAACAAAGAGAAGAATGATTGAAAAAAATATTCTACAAACACAGTTGCACGCTAACGCCCACCACTAACGTGTTGCCGGGGCTGTTTGAGAAAATGAAATGAACTTTTGCGAACTTTGACAAACATATTTTATTGAGGCTAGGCGCGTACAAACTTGAGTGACTATCGGGCTGTTGTATAAATTATCTTGAATTCGGCCATTTTAATAACTGCGCAAAGACACACCTTTAATAACTGGGGAAAGACACAACTTTCATATCCGATCGCAATTGACTACCCACGGTTAAGCGTATAAATGGTTATTTACGCGATTGTTTCAGTAAATTGCACAATATGGGGTACAGATAATAAAACAAAAAATAAAACCTTATTACGATAACATTACAATCTGCCTCATTGGGCAATAAGTAATTGTGATAAATGTTCATATCCATACCATAATTACAGTTCTGCATTCACTCGCTCATACAGTATCCACAAACAGCCCATAGACCTCCCAAATCCACATGGTTGTCACCTCCCTCGCATGCCAAAGAGGAAATGGGGTCTTGAGAAGTGCCCCGCGCTCCGTGTCACCGGATACGAGCTAGTGGATGCTGACCAAGAGCGCGAGAGCCACAGACGCTCAGGACAAGATTGAAGAAACTGCCTATCGCCAGGACTCCCACTGTCACGTAATGCAGGTCACGAGACCAATGCCGCTGTAGTCTCCGAGGAGGATTATAAGGATGAGCGGTGCAGTGTAATGACTGTGCTAGAGGATTAGGGTGGTTGGATAGGTTACTATGGGATTTCATGAATTTGGAAGGGATGAGTTCAAGAATGTAAGGTATATTAAGATCGTTATGAAAGGTTTTGTTGCTGACGTAATAAGGGGCATTTACTATTGTTGTCAGGACTTTTGATTGAAAGGATTGGATACGCTTGATGTTCGACTTTTTTGCTGTCCCCCATAGCTCTGTTCCGTATGTCTAGATTGGCTTGAGTATAATTTTGTAGATTAGTAATGTATTTTCTATTGATAGATGAGATGTCCTTTGAAGTAGTCCGTACAGTTGTCCTAAGCGTCTGTTTAGTTCTTGCCGTTTAGCCTCGTATGAGGGTTCCAGGTCAGCCGTTTGTCGAGCTGAAAGCCTAAGTACCGTACTGTCTCGGATTCGGGGAGAGGAATGGAATTAAAAGAAACTAGTGGACAAGACTTGCGGGAGAGGGTGAAGGTAATGTGGGAAAATTGTGTTTCATTAACTTTAATCCGCCATTGGTTACACCAATGATCGATATCATCAAGGTGTTTTTGAAGATTATGGGATGCTTATCGGGGTCTGGATTTCGTTTATAAACAAAGCTGATTGGTCTTCATTTCCATTCTACTGTTCCGAAATTGTTTGTGCTAGAAACAAGCCGGGTCAGAACAGTTAACAGTTCGGAGTCTAGATGTCACACCGTAGAGTAAGCTAACACACATAGACAATGTTATATTTTTTTTTTTTTTTTTTTTTTTTTTTTTTTTAAATACGGTATTTGGGAACTGTTCTATTCAACAGCCCACTGCCTCTAGGATAAGTTGGCAAAATTATCAGCTACGCCTTCGTCAAGGAGATAGCATGGGAGATAACATCACACCATGTCTAGTGATAAGAGCACATGTCTACTGATAACTTATCAGGGTGTAACAAACGCAAAAAACAGCTGCTGTACAAGCTCAAGCCGGAACAGCTGCTGTACAAGCTCAAGCCGGAACAGCTGCTGTACAAGCTCAAGCCGGAACAGCTGCTGTACAAGCTCAAGCCGGAACAGCTGCTGTACGAGCTCAAGCCGGAACAGCTGCTGTACAAGCTCAAGCCGGAACAGCTGCTGTACAAGCTCAAGCCGGAACAGCTGCTGTACAAGCTCAAGCCGGAACAGCTGCTGTACAAGCTCAAGCCGGAACAGGCTAGGGTTCATCTCGACCAATAAGTTTATTCACTAACTATTAAAAATAAATATTAAATAAAAATGTGTCCTCCTACAAAATAAATTGTAAACAGATTCACCTGAGGATCTATAATTCTATATAATTATCTGGAAATTTAAAAGGGCTATGGAGAAGGGGAACAAAAAAAAAAAAAAAAAAAAAAAAAAGGCCAGCTCGGCTGTACGCGGCCCCGCTATTTACCCACTTGACTGACAATAAAAGGCATCTCCATTTCTCTACTTTAGTAATAAAATAGAAAAAGTACGACACAGGTCTTAAGAGCTATCGCACTTGCTAACTTCACCCAACCTGTCGCTGCGTCTCAAACTGATGATCTATAAATGTGTCCTCCGGCCAGCTCTGCTGTACGGTGCCCCGCTATTTACCCACTTGACTGACAATAAAAGGCATCTCCATTTCTCTACTTTAGTAATAAAATAGAAAAAGTACGACACAGGTCTTAAGAGCTATCGCACTTGCTAACTTCACCCAACCTGTCGCTGCGTCTCAAACTGATGATCTATAAATGTGTCCTCCGGCCAGCTCTGCTGTACGGTGGCCTGCTATTTACCCACTTGACTGACAATAAAAGGCATCTCCATTTTTCTACTTTAGTAATAAAATAGAAAAAGTACGACACAGGTCTTAAGAGCTATCGCACTTGCTAACTTCACCCAACCTGTCGCTGCGTCTCAAACTGATGATCTATAAATGTGTCCTCCGGCCAGCTCGGCTGTACGGTGCCCCGCTATTAACCCACTTGACTGACAATACAGCCAAATGTCTTCAACATTTCCAGAACGGGATCATGCGAAAAGTGGTCCGACATACCTCTTTCGAGAGGTTGAAGAACGTTGACCTGCACCCGTTGCTTGGTGTGCCGTCGGTGGGCGAGTTCATCCGCCGGAGACACATTAAGTTTTTTGACTCGTTGCAGCACCTGAAAAACCCAGTGTTTAACACTATGACCCCACCACCCCTCCCGCATCGATGGCAACAGACTGTCGGGGAAAAATTAGGTTAAGAATTAGTATGTAAGTTTGATCAAAAGGGTGAGCCCCATCACCTTTATTAGAGTCAGTTCAGTCCAGTCACGTCATTATACTTGTTTATTCATTATATAATTTCTATAAAATAACAAAACCTGTATATAATGTAGTGATGCTACAGGAAATACAAAATAATTTGTAAATAGATTCACCTAAGGATCTATAATTATATATAATTATCTGTAAATTTAAAGAGGCTATGAAGGGGAAAAAAAAAACCAAAAAAAAACGAAGCAATCTTGTTCACTAAACGAAGACAAAAAAATAGTTAAGTTAATTAGTAAGTTTAACAATAAGTTAATTAGTTAAAAGTAGAAGCAATATTGTTCACAAAACGAAGGGCAAAAATAGTTAAGTTAATTAGTAAGTTTAATAATAAGTTAATTAGTTAAAAGTAGAAGCAATATTGTTCACTAAACGAAGGCCAAAAATAGTTAAGTTAATTAGTAAGTTTAATAATAAGTTAATTAGTTAAAAGTAGAAGCAATATTGTTCACTAAACGAAGGCCAAAAAATAGTTAAGTTAATTAGTAAGTTTAATAATTAGTAATAAGCAATAATTTAGTAAAGTGTCGTGGATGACGTAACAACAACTGGGAAGAAGATATTTAAAGGCATTTATTTATTTTTAAGGGCTACTGAAAATAAAGTATTTTAATAGTTGTTATTTTTTCTTTCTGTTTTCCAACATAAAAATAATTGGGTATTTTAGTTTTTTGTTAAGACTTTATTATTATAAAATTACAATCTGCCTCATTGGGCAATAAGTAATTGTGATAAATGTTTTTATTCATACAATATTTACAATTCTTCATTCAGTCGCTCATTCATACAGTATTTACAAACAGCCCAGAGACCTCCCAAATCCACATGGTTGTCACCTCCCTTGAATGTGAAAGAGGAAGCGGAGTCTTGGGAAGTCCCACACGCTCCTCCATCAGCGGCGTCACCGGATACGAGTCAGCGGAGGCTGACCAAGAGCGTGAGAGCCACAGATGCTCAGGACTCTATTGGAGTAACTGGACATTGCCATTGTCGCGTATTTATAGCAGGTCATCCCCGCTTTAGACTCCGAGGAGGATTATAGGGGTGAGTGGTACAGTGCAATGACTGTGCTAGGTTACAATGGAATTTCATGAACTTGGAAGGGATGACGTAATAAGGGGAATTTACTATTGTTCTCAGGACTATTGATTGAAAGGATTGGATGCGCTTGATGTTCGACTTTTTTGCTGTCCCCCATAGTTCTATTCCGTATGTCCAGATCGGAATGTAAAATTAAATGAAAAAATTCTCTCTCTCCCCCCCCCCCCTCGCTCTCTCTCTCTCTCTGCCTCCATGTCTCTCTTGAAAAAAAAAACATTAAGGTAATGTGGTGTTTTTGCAGTGGCTACTTGCACACTCGATCGACAGAGGCCTTAATATTCCTCTACACAGTGACCAAACTAATACTCTCAAATAAATACATAACACAATGAACCTGTAGTAAGCAATGTAACATAAATAAATACATAACACAATGAACCTGTAGTAAGCAATGTAACATAAATAAATACATAACACAATGAACCTGTAGTAAGCAATGTAACATAAATAAATAAACAGAGAAAATTCCCCTTTCAGACAATTATCGACCGGATCCTCTCACTGACAGCCCTTTCATCGAACCCCTTTAATCTTGTTAGGTACTAGTGAGTGCGCGGGACAGCACAGTAGACGCGTTCTCTATCACAGGCCGAGCTTGGCTAAACTTGTGTACGCAGTTATCAAGCGTACACACATCGAAGCATCGGTTCGATCCTCAGGTCAGGATGAATGCAAATTTAATTGTTACGGTATTCGATTGACCTTGGAATTTACGGTAAACTTTCTGTATGGCTAACATAATGACGTGAGCAAACAAACAAAAAGAGAAAAAACAACAATGAAGTAGACATTGAACGATTGGCGCTCCGCCAGTAATGCTGTACCATTCGAGTCAATTCAATCGAACGTCGGAAAGTCAAGAATTCCCTTTATTCGTTCATATACCGGGAAAGTATCTACTTGAGGTAGAAGGAAGGCCTGCACCTTCCGGCTACTTTCTAAAGGACAAACAAGCCACTTTGACCACCTGTGCCCAGGTCGAATCTGCTGCCGACCGATTACCTTCTAAGGAGCAAGCAAGCCGCTTTGATTATGCGCACTGTAAGTCAAACAGGCCCATATCAACTCTGTAGAATACTGATCTTCGGCTCACGTCACAACTTGTCTCTCTGCGTCACAACTAGTCATTCATTTGCAGTAATGTATTATTGTAAATTATACCATTCTTATGAGTTGTTTTTATTGATAAAGTGAATTTTAAGAGTTGTGAACGAACTTCGCGTGACTGTAGATAGATAATATTCCCTCGTTACAGTACGTTATCGCTGGAACTGCCGGCAGTCAGCGGTTGTGACGTCATCGATCCGGTCTCCACTGCAGAACTGACAGCAACTGCCAACCGCCACCGCGGGTTTTTTTTTTCGCTGGAGCTCAAAAATGTACTTATAGGCGTTATTTTAGCTCACACAAAATAGTCGGATCTTTTAATATGAACGTTTTATAAGGCGCTGGGTCAAATATCAAATCGTTTGCTATGCATTGCTAGAAACAAAAAAATATTATGAACATCCTAGGAAAGATAGTTAAAAATAAAATCAATTTTTAATTCCATAAAAAAATTAAAATATCTGGTCTACCAAAGAAATAATCGACAAGTTATGCAAATATATAAGTGTGTTGTTTAACTCGAAGGAAGAGGTTTATTTTTTCAGACAGATTCAGTGATGAATCATCTGTCGTGCAATATATACAATAATGATATGAGAGAGAGAGAGAGAGAGAGAGAGAGAGAGAGAGAGAGAGAGAGAGAGAGAGAGAGAGCTTTGTTGAGAAAAAATGTCCCATGTAAGACTACGCCATGCCATGTGAGACCGTGGCAGCTAATTTTAATAATAGTTCTGATGAGGGGGCATTGTGTAGATGTCCCCATCGACTGCTGGCTCAAAAATAAACGCATTAAAATCTCGCTCCGATTTTTTTTTGTTTAAAAATACTTTATTATTTAATATATGCAGATTGATTCGCAGATTAGACAATATGGAATCATTACATAAATGCACATCGTGCTTATTATATTTACTGTAGCTACATTTTATCTAATGGGTGAGGTGTAAAGATTTTTTCTATGGTAGGGCGATGTACAGAATACGAGGCGTGTGAACATTAAGAATGAGTTGTGCTGATACTAACCTAAACCAGCTGGCTTGCTAAGAAAATGACCAAACCGACTGTCAACACTACCATTCACACCTCCTCAAACAATTTCAAAACGGGATACCTATGAAAATGGTCAAACATACTCCGTTCCAGCTTCAGAGTTCATTCACCATCGACATACTCCGTTCCAGCTTCAGAGTTCATTCACCATCGACATACTCCGTTTCAGCTTCAGAGTTCATTCACCATCGACATACCAAATTATTTGACTCACTGCGATATCTCACCAACCCTGTATTCAACACGATGTCCCCCTCACCGTCAATCAATGGCAGGAGGAAGTGCATACGGGAACATTTTAGGTTTGAGTTAGTCGTGACAGAAAATAACTCAAAATTATCCAGATCACATGACATTTATTTAGTAAACAAAATAAATAAAATTAAAAAAAAAAAATTAAATAATTAATAAGTGAAAGCTCTAATAAAAAAAAAGTTAAACTTATAACTAATTAACAAATAAATAATACTATACCTAAGTTTATAATTGTTAATTTATATAACCAATTTTTGTAATTGTATATAATCGTTAACTATAATACTAATTGACAAGGACTTGGATGCGGTCGAAATCATCACAACTCCATCAGGGCACCTACATCCGAGTGGCTCTTAACCCTTAAGAGGCCGAAAAATAAAACAAAATAAAACACACGCATTGCTTTTAATAAATACTTTCCAATGGAACTTTACAAAGTCTTAATAATGCAACTTTTCAAATAAAAGAAATAATAGGACTAATCTATTTATGAAACTATCAAAAATTTAATAAACACATTACTACTGCACTTACATCTGATGATATGAAACAATATACCTATTATTGTTAATTAATGAATAATAAAACGATTGATCAACACTAGAAGATGTAATAAAAGCATAACACGAAATAACTGAAAGAATGATATTTGATAGATATAAACAAACGATATAAACAAATATACAATAATTCTCATTGATATAAAATTAATTATACTATATTAAAATACAATGTTAACCTTACAATATTCTTGATCCCATCTCCTTGTCATTAGAACCCGTAGTAGGAGTATTAATATTATGTTTATCAATTTGTCATTTATGCTATATCAACAATGTATTGCTTAATTACTTTGTGTAATCAATAAAAATTTAGTCACCAATTTGACTGCAACAGATTCGATAAAATTAAATCAGTATTTTCTACCTATACCTCTCTGATAATTCTCAAGTATTTTTTAAATGTTATTTTCAATATTTTTTTTAGTCACCCCAAAAATTTATTCATGCGAGAGTTCAGTAGCTTTTATATTGTTCCACATTCCTTCCTTTTTTTTTTTTTTTTTTCTTTTGAAAGAATACATTCTACTCATAGTATACTTTGATCTCGACAAACACCAAACGACGTTGAGTTATGAATTGAATAGAGTTATGTATTTAAAATAAAACAAGGATATTTAAAGAAGGATACGTGTCCTGTGCAGGATAAGGTCCTTAAGCATTGCAAGAGTCAATATAAAACGAATTGGGTGTGGAAGAAGATATAAGGGCAGGTTTTATAAGTTTTTTTTGGCGGCTTTTGATATCCGGGTTTATGTTAGTTAGTAATATTAAGATGTTCACTTCATCTTCATAAAAAAATTATTAATTCAGAAAAGTAAAGACCAGGACTCTTCACCTAGGTAACGGAGTACAGTGAAGCTTTAGGTTGAATTGTGGGACATATTAAAGGTGAAACCTAAAATGTTTGGCATTGCCCACAAGCTTGTCATTGATTTGGCTCTGGTCCGAAAGTAAGCCAGTAAAAAAACCTTCATATCCCTTTGTTATTATAAATTATGGAAATCAGTATACTATAGATTACTGTACATACATATAGTATAGTATAAGATTTTACATAAATTAATCTATTTATAGCAGGTCTTTATATGTTCTGTAGCTTAACTACATTTTATATCATTTTTAATTATTTTAAATTGCGATTTGTATTTGTCTAAACATGTTTAAAAGTGGTGGGGGTCGCCTTAGGAATCATAGACTTAAAACTAACTTTCATCTAACAAACAACATCTTAACCTGATTTTCCCGACAGTCTGTGGCCATCGATGCGGGAAGAGTGGTGGGGTCATAGTGTTAAACACTGGGTTTGCCAGGTGCTGCAACGAGTCAAAAAACTTTACGTGTCTCCGGCGGATGAACTCGCCCACCGACGGCACACCAAGCAACGGGTGCAGGTCAGCGTTCTTTAACTTCTCGAGAGAGGTATGTCGGGCCACTTTTCTCATGATGAAGACTTTTAGCTTTATTTTCAGTTAAGTGAGCCACCACCACACAGCAGTGCTGGCCGGAGGACACATTTATATATCATCAGTTTGAGACAAAACGACAATTTATCAGGAACATATATCCTAAATTAACAGACGCGATTAAAAATAACAATACAATTTGAAATATCTATTTGGAGTTCAAAATCTTCATCAAAAGAAGTATGTTTCTTTGCCAAAGTGGCTAGTAAATTATACTGGAGGCAATTTTAATTAGGGGGGGGGCGAACACCTGAGTTTTATTGTCTGTGTTGTTTACTTTTGGCAGTATAACATGCTCTACTGATTCCGCGAGAGGATAACGAAGATTAAGAACTGTAAGAAACCTTTTTTCTTTTACCTTAAATCTCATTAATCCGGCATTACTTCGCTTCTACTCTACTTCGCGACTATACTCGTCGAATTATCGATGTTGCAGCTTCCCAGACGAAAAGAGAAAGAAAAAGAGACCCGGAGGAGGAGAAGAAGGTTACAAACGGCGAGGGTGATGAAAGTCCGTGGAAGTGGGAATAAGGCCATTGCGACCTTGTGCTCACTGACCCCGATCTGTTCCTCCAGGCTGCCATCTCCTCTGGGGGGTATCGCCTCCGTCCGTCATCCTTCCAGGCAAGGAGAACTTCTATCATCTATCATAACCGTTGTGGAAAAGTTTTGAGATGAGAACATCGCAAAATCATAATTGTAAAAAGTACGAGAACGGGCGTTCGATTGAAGATTTGAAACCGTGCGAATGGAATGAACGAAATTTTACCTTGGAACCGTGAGTAGGGCTACGGAGCAGAACCATACTTAGCTCAAATCCAAGAGTTTATCAGTTGGAAGTTTAAATCGGCCACTTACCTAAAAAAAAACATTGAGATTAGTAAAGGTTACAAATAAATCCATATAAAGCAATAGTCAAAACAAATAATCAATTTATTTATAAAGTGAATTATTAGTTATTGTGTTAATTTTCAACAAGCAAAAACTTCATGATCATGAAAGCATTCAAAGACCGATCAGCTGTAATAACCATATCAAATTATTTTTTATATTGCAATCCTACGAACTATTAATAAAGGATAATTAAACACTACTAAGTGATCCTTAATTATTGTTTACGAGCTATGTACATCATTGCATGTCACAAGCAAGATACGTGTAAATAACTACATTTAATTATAAATAATAGTGCGACAGATACTACAAAAGAATATGTTGTCTTATACGTTAATTATACTATTGTAATTGTAGTAGTCACGAGTAATAATAAACATCTGAAGAAAAGTAATTATCTGTCAGGATCGGGATACGACCCCTTACCCAATTTTCCGCGAGAACTTTAGTTTGGCCTATTTTATATTATAGAAAAATATTTATATTTTAAATATAAGTACAGTGCAACCCCCATTATCCGGATAAATGCTATAACATGATGTACATGACAGTGGGGGTCCTGGCAAAGGCCAGTGTTTCCAATCATGCCCTGAGCGTCTGTGGCTCTCGCGCTCTTGGCCAGCTTCCGGTGGCTCTTATCCAGTGACACGGCTCACGGAGGAACAGGGGGGCTTCGCAAGACTCCACTTCCTCTTTCGCATGCAAGGGATGTGACAACCATGTGGATTTGGGAGGTCTCTGGGCTGTTTGTAAATACTATATAAATGAGCGAGTGAATGAAAATTGTAAATTTGATATGAATGAAAACATTTATCACAATTACTTATTGGCCAATGAAGCAGATTGTAATTTTATCATAATAAAGCTGTTTTTGTTTTGTTTTTTTACTATTATCAAACAGGGGGTTTTCGAATGAATTTTTAAAGATTGGTTTTCTTTAAGAAATGTACGTCCACGAATATCAGGACGAAAAGTGACTTTCGTCTTAATTCGTCTTTGTCTCGTAAAATGGTTTCTTTTTCTCGACTGTCTCATTCACCCATCTGAATCCATTTAAAAAGAACAGATGACGTACAAATCATAAACCACCCAATGTAAATTCATTAATTCAGCCCTTGGACCAAAGACGTTTTTTCATTAAATCCATGGTAGATGTCTGAAAAAAAATGTGGACGACCATAGAAAAACTGACTACAGATCAAGCACTGGAGTCCTATTTTGAAGATAGAAATTCCTTAATTTGGAAAATTTTTAGCTTTAAACAGTATTAAAGAACAGGGAAAAATCAAATTTGGGAATAAAAAACAATAAATGATAACAGACTACTGATTAAGTTTCGACTGTATTTATTTTTTTTCTAAGCGCATGTACTTTTTTAGAATACAAATATATTTGTGCGAGTTGAAAATTAGTGATTTTTGGGTATTTACATGAAGTGAACGTTTACAAAAACGTGTTGTCATACCGCGGATAAGCGCGAGGTTGTACAATAATTGATTAATATTTGAGCACTCAGGTTTTTCAGAAGGTCAAATTTAATTTGAGCACTTTCGAAACGTCATAAAACTAATGCAAAATAATGGTTATATGTAAGTTTATTTAATGAATAATTTATTCACATTTTTTACGGAGATATGGATGTATTTTTAAAGTCTTCCTTATATTAAATGGCTACTCCATGTGACTGACAAAGGCTAGAACAAACATACACACAGACCGACAAATGGCTCGTGTTTTCACACTTCTGGGGTAGGTTTCTGGTTTGGAAAAACCTACAAAACCTTAATAATTAATACTATTAATTATGGAACTAGGCCGATGAATAAAAACTTTTGTAGAGTTGAGAAAACTCGGTTGTTCTATAGACAGACATTGGTCCAATGCTCATCATTTTATAAACTAATAAGCGACTCCAGTTTTGAAAATACCAGGAAAACATTTTGGAAAATACCCTAAATCGTGATAGATCAAATGACAAAGCGAATATGACTGTATCGGCTCGTATCCTGTTACAGAAACAAACCCATAAGAGAACACTATTGGCCGAAATGATTTCGACGCGGGGCGACTCAATTTTTTTTAGGAGTAAAGCCGTTGTTTTTCGAAAAATCTTTCTTAATATAAAAAAAACTGAAAGTTGACGAAATTTCATAAACTGTAAACAGGATTTTAAAATTTTGATTTTTACGCCTTTTTTTTCCCCCGCAAAGGTGAGATTTTTTATTTAATAGGCATAAAATGTTCAATATGCATTTATTTACCCACCTTTTTTTATGCAAAATTGTTTTAATCAGCATTAATAATCATGATTAACCTACATTCTTGAACTCACCCCTTCCAATTTTATGAAATTCCATAGTAACCTATCCAACCACCCTAATCCCCTAGCACAGTCTTACCACTTATCCCTAAAAACCTCCTCGGAGACTAAAACGGCAGTGGCCTCGTGACCTGTTGTAAATATGTGACGGTGGGAGTCCCGGCAAGGGTTTCTCCAATCATGCCCTGAGCGTCTGTGGCTCTCGCGCTCTTCGTCAGCCTCCACTGGCTCGTTCCGGTGACGTGGCTGACGGAGGAGCTTGGTGGATTTCCCAAGACTCCACTTTCTCTTTCGCATGCGAGCGCCAACCACGTGGATTTGGGAGGTCTCTGGGCTGTTTGTAAATACAGTGTGAACGAGTGACAGTAGTAAGTAATTTTATCATAGTATAGCTGTTGTTAATACAAAAAAATAAATAATCATGATTCAGATCTCATACTTTGTACACAATTCCACTTCCACAAGATGTACAATTTACACTCATCCCAACATTCGTACAGTTCATAGATTCAAATTATACTTTAGAGGCCCCATGCTTCCGTGGTATTTCCCTGGTGAGCTAGTGGAAAAGCCCCCCCCCCCACACCCACATTTCCAACGGTCTATTTGGCGAAGAACAATGAGCGCAAGAGAGCCACAGACGCTCAGTACACGAACACATGGTTTTTTTTATCGTCTTTAGATCGCTTTAGGTATTACTGTTTGTTAAGCTATATCGTGATCTTTAAAAAGCTGACGCCAAAATTTAATGAGGGGACATTTTCAGATAGTTTTTATTATAAACATTTTGTCTATTGACTTTTTTTGTAGTTAAGACGCGCGACGAGAGAGAATAATAAGCTGAAAACTTTTTAATTAAACTGCTGAAGAAAACAATAAAAAATTAGCCTGATTGCAAACTATACGTCTGTATTTATTAATCCACAAAGAATCACTTACGAAAAGTATTATTCTCTAACAACTTCGTTTTTATGTTAAATCCTATGAATACAAGCACGTTCAGGCTTACTTAAAACCTGCGCTTGATTCCATACAGTTGCCACACTGAACCGAAACGAAGGAATTAACCTTAGAGATAGTAGTGTTATTTTAAATGATACATACACGTTGTACATTACATACGTCTCTAAACTAATGTTACATAAGATCTGTACATAAATGGCTAACAATAATGAGTTGATAATAAATATATAAAAGGGATTCATAAAGTATTGAATAGTTATTCTAATATTGTGCAATGAATTCGCATGACATGGTGAGGTCTATAACCTGGATTCCGACTGCTCAACTCGGTTTGCTGACATCGAAGAGTTGCAAAAAATTATTATAGTCAAATTATACACAACATGCTGACTAAATCGACGCTGAGGAAAAACTCCTTTTTTGAGAAGTGTCTGAACTTGTACCAAGAAATGTTCCGATTGAGGTATGGAATAATGGAATGGCGATGGAGGCACAATTTAAAATTCTTTGGAAAAGTATGAGACGATTCCATAATATAATATTTTCTTTTTATTTATTCATACTTATTTATTTTTTCATGAAAGTTTTTGATCATTTGATCGATTCTTTGGATCTTCGTCGCAAACAATAAAGATTTAATTCGGTTAAAAACCAAATATTATATCGATTGAAACTACAGTTAATAAATAGATTTGTCAGTGATAAGACACGAGGCAAGGCCAAATTTGACTATGTATTCGAAATGCCACATTTTTAGTTTTAGTGAATTTATGCATTACACACAAGTTAAGTTCTGATTAACTAACATTAGTTAGACAAATAGGCAGAAGTTTGCTTGCTGTCATGTAACTAGTACCCTAGGGCTATTTCATGTAGTCAGGCTAAACTATTGTACTGCTCATTCTAAAGGTTATGTTACAAGCTACCTATGTAAACTAAATGATACTTATAAACTGAATAAAAAAGTCTTACATCTAAGTTTATCAACGATAGCACTGCTACTTATTGATTTATTTCCGAATATATTTATTTCATTTGATAACCCACTCAATAGTTATTGTATAATTTGCTTACAGGACATAACCCCTACGCGGGTAGAGCCTGAAGTCTACCGATGATAAACAATTAAGATCTTATAAGTATACAATAAAAAAGTATGCAATAGAGAATACTACATAGATAAGTTCTCCGGCGTAATTACATTAGGCAGTACCACTACTAATGAAATTATTAACCACAAAAATACAGTTATTACAATGATAAACTGCAACTTTGCAGAAGAAAAAAAAAAAAAAGGAACAAAAATTATGAATCGAAAAATCACAAAAGGAGTCTTATAGGTGCGTGTTATATTAAAAAAATGGATATTTGTAACAAAGTTATTGATTAATAATTTTAATTATGTTTTTACGTCGCCTGGTAGCCAAATTGGTTCCCGGTATAAAATTTCATGTTTTTTTTATAGTTGAAAGAGGGTGTGACTCGCAGAGACATAGCCATTCACAAAGTGAAGAATTAACCTACCCCAGACTGCAATAATCCTCCACTTCTTTATCGGCGATGTCACTCTCGCCTAGTTCATACATGACGGACTCGGCACTGACTGACGAACGGAGAGTCGCCGCCTGACTCGCTGACTGTTATAGCCAGCTCAGTGGAGCAGGTTACGACAGATGGCCACTTTAGCATTCACAGCGACACCTGGCGGTCGTGGCCACTTTCTCTCTTACTCGCTAATATCCTCCTCTCTCGGAGTTTATATAGAACGGAACTTGGTGTACTTAAGTGAACAAAACTATCATTCCCTCAAGCATGTCAAGTCGTGGTACAGGAGGTTTGTTTCTGGGGTCAGGCATACTACATTCCATCAGCGGAGATACAGCGAGCTTCACAATGTCTTTGATCTGCCTACGGTGGATAAATTCATACGCCGTAGAAATTCTTCAACTGGTTGCAATACATGACAAACCCCGTGTTTAACACGATTCCCCATCGCGGCAGGGCCGCTCTAGTTTGAAGTTAGTATGTAAGATTAGTGTTAGGATAGTTCCTAAGTCCCTTATATAATCCCATCACCTGGTCCCAATTTTACATTTGTATAAACTTTTATCAATAATCATAATATAGTATTTGTTTCAGCGACTGCTTAAAGTGCACATATGCAGTAAAAGGAGCCACCCACAATTGTATATTATATTTAAAAAAAATTAATAATCGAAGGGTTAAGGGGGGGGGGGAGAAAACTGTTTGTGGGGTTCCTAATGTTTACTTTCATTAAAATTTATTGCCATAATGACTATAGAAAACATTGTACTGCCCCGATCACTACAAATACAAATACCCTCACCCGCCAACCAATGTTAGTTGTTATATAACATATAATCAATGAATAAGTGTAATAGGAAGTAGATTGGGGAAAAACCCAGTGTTTTACACTATGACCCCACCACCCTTCCCCCACCGAAGGCAATAGACTGTTAGGGGGAAAATTAGGTTAAGAATTAGTATGTAAGTTAGTTTTAAGGTTGGTCAAAAAGGTGAGCTCCATCACCTTTATTAGATTCAGGTTAGTCCAGTCACGTATAATGTGTATCATTATACTTGTTTATTCATTATATAATGTTTATAAAATAACAAAACCTGTATATAATGCAGCGACACTACAGGAAATACAAAAATATTTTGTAAATAGATTCGCCTGAGGATGTATAATTGTATATAATTATCTGTGAATTTAAAGGTGCTATAAAGAAATTAGGAAAAAAATAAAAAAAAGTTCATTCTCGTTAATATATATAGCAGCTGCTTCATAAATAATTATCTGTTCTGGTTTTGAATTGAGAGGAATCTCTCTTTTTTAGGACGAGATATACTTGATTCGTACGGATCGGGGTATCTCTCCTGAAGTCTCTCTTAAGTGCCTATCGAAATATAAGGCACACTACTACCACAAACCCAAATTCTGTGGGCTTACAGGGCGAAACGCCCTGGTTTAAATATTATTTCCCCTTCCTACCGGCCTGAAAGGGGTATGTTTATGATGGCACACCTGCACCTCTGTCACAAGGCGCGTGACCAGAGACAAGGGTTGCTTAGTTTACGGCCGTTTATGGCATGCTAGGGACTCACCCATTTAGGTTTATGACCACCGAGAGGCGACCCTAGGTCTACAGGGTCTGTTTTATTACGGCCAGCTTTTAGGCCGGTGTACCTGGCTTGTTTTACGACTGCCGGCCCCCTGCGTTTATTGCTAGACTTTCACCATGATTTACATTTAATTAGAATACATTACATATGCACCAGAGTATAGGGTGATTTAACACTTATGCAGTTAGCGGTCGCTACAACGTATAATCTATGTATTAGTGTAATAGGAGGTAAGATGGAAAAACAATAAATAAAAAAAAGTTCATTCTCGTTAATATATATAGCAGCTGCTTCATAAATAATCATCTGCCCAGTTTTTGAAGTGAGAGGAATCTCTCTTTTTTAGGACGAGATATACTTGATTCGTACGGATCGGGGTATCTCTCCAGAAGTCTCTCTTAAGTGCCTATCCAAATATAGGGCACACTAGTACCACAAACCCAAATTCTGTGGGCTTACAGGGCGAAACGCCCTGGTTTAAATATTATTTCCCCTTCCTACCGGCCTGAAAGGGGTATGTTTATGATGGCACACCTGCACCTCTGTCACAAGGCGCGTGACCAGAGACAAGGGTTGCTTAGTTTACGGCCGTTTATGGCATGCTAGGGACTCACCCATTTAGGTTTATGACCACCGAGAGGCGACCCTAGGTCTACAGGGTCTGTTTTATTACGGCCAGCTTTTAGGCCGGTGTACCTGGCTTGTTTTACGACTGCCGGCCCCCTGCGTTTATTGCTAGACTTTCACCATGATTTACATTTAATTAGAATACATTACATATGCACCAGAGTATAGGGTGATTTAACACTTATGCAGTTAGCGGTCGCTACAACGTATAATCTATGTATTAGTGTAATAGGAGGTAAGATGGAAAAACAATAAATAAAAAAAAGTTCATTCTCGTTAATATATATAGCAGCTGCTTCATAAATAATCATCTGCCCAGTTTTTGAAGTGAGAGGAATCTCTCTTTTTTAGGACGAGATATACTTGATTCGTACGGATCGGGGTATCTCTCCAGAAGTCTCTCTTAAGTGCCTATCCAAATATAGGGCACACTAGTACCACAAACCCAAATTCTGTGGGCTTACAGGGCGAAACGCCCTGGTTTAAATATTATTTCCCCTTCCTACCGGCCTGAAAGGGGTATGTTTATGATGGCACACCTGCACCTCTGTCACAAGGCGCGTGACCAGAGACAAGGGTTGCTTAGTTTACGGCCGTTTATGGCATGCTAGGGACTCACCCATTTAGGTTTATGACCACCGAGAGGCGACCCTAGGTCTACAGGGTCTGTTTTATTACGGCCAGCTTTTAGGCCGGTGTACCTGACTTGTTTTACGACTGCCGGCCCCCTGCGTTTATTGCTAGACTTTCACCATGATTTACATTTAATTAGAATACATTACATATGCACCAGAGTATAGGGTGATTTAACACTTATGCAGTTAGCGGTCGCTACAACGTATAATCTATGTATTAGTGTAATAGGAGGTAAGATGGAAAAACAATAAATAAAAAAAAGTTCATTCTCGTTAATATATATAGCAGCTGCTTCATAAATAATCATCTGCCCAGTTTTTGAAGTGAGAGGAATCTCTCTTTTTTAGGACGAGATATACTTGATTCGTACGGATCGGGGTATCTCTCCAGAAGTCTCTCTTAAGTGCCTATCCAAATATAGGGCACACTAGTACCACAAACCCAAATTCTGGGATAAATGAATCGTTGATTCGCTATTTTAGTGCACTATGGTCAAAACATAGGATCATAAGCAGTGATTTTAAAACATATAAACTTTTAGCTTCTCGCATCCTGCTTCGTAGAACCAAATAACCAAATTTTTTTTTTTAAATAAGACATTTTTATGTTCTATTGCTTCATTTAATATATACAGAGGGGTCCAAAACAATGTATCCACTGTTCAAAAGTCCATAAACTAATTGACGGA
Organism: Acanthosoma haemorrhoidale; assembly: GCA_930367205.1. Taxonomy (NCBI): domain Eukaryota; kingdom Metazoa; phylum Arthropoda; class Insecta; order Hemiptera; family Acanthosomatidae; genus Acanthosoma; species Acanthosoma haemorrhoidale. The sequence goes on along the minus strand of OV884014.1, from coordinate 114,575,546 downwards.
GTTGTCTCATTTTTGGTAGTGTAATAGTTTGATGTTCGGGCAATCGCCATACAATCGTTGTTTTGTTTTGTCAGATGACAGTCGCCAGATAGTTAGTGTTTTATTGTTAGTTGTACCTTGTTACTCGAGTAAACATGGCTGGCGTAAGGATTACATTTGATGAAAGGAAGTCTGTTTTAAAGTGGTATTTTAAGTACGAAAACATTAATGAGGTTCAGCGGCAATGGCGTAATGTGTACAACAGGCACAGTTACCGGTGAGGTGTACCTTCAGAAGCTTCAAACATCCATTTTACCTGCCATCCAAGACTTGTATTGAGACGGAAGATTTTACTTTCAACAAGATGGTGCCCCAGCCCACCACCACAATCGTGTTAGGGCTTATCTCGACGAAAATCTACCAGGAAGATAGATAGGCCGTAGAGGTGCTGTAGAGTATCCACCACGTTCCCCAGACTTAACTCCTCTGGACTTTTACCTGTGGGGAACACTTAAGGACGTCGTTTATCGACAAAAGCCACGCACATTGGATGAACTTCGAGAATCCATCGTACATTCATGTGCAAATATCCAACTGAATACGTTGCAGTCAGTAGTTCGTGCTGCAGTTCGGCGGCATCGTTTGTGTGTGGATGTTAATGGTGACCATTTCGAACACCTACAGTGATATATTTAATTTGGACTTTAAGCTACACTTTCACCAAAATGAGACAACTCCGTCAATTAGTTTGCAAGTTATGGACTGTTAACCAGTAGATACATTTTTTTGGACCCCTCTGTATAATAATATTTCTTATTTCCTAATGGCGAAACGGTCGGAGAGGTAGGAGGGGGGAGCTGCACTGCTCCCAGTCTTCCAACCAGATTGTAGGGGGGGGGGGAGAAGCTTCTGGATAGATTGTTGATACGAAAGGATATTATGAATGAATTATTGCATTCCAATTAATAGTGCAGAACAAGCGAATTTCTTCTTAAAACATTCCCTAAAGTCATATATATATATTTTTTTCTCAGCTCTTAAACTTTAAAAATGTAGGATAAGGGAAAAATGAAATAAAATTTATTTGGGGTGAAGGGATTCTTTTACTAGGAGGGCCTATTTGAAGGTTGGGTGAAGAAATAAGGGAGTGTGGGAGACCTCGGCTGAGGTGTAAATGTCACGGTGCCGTGGTGAGAGCCCATTGATGGGTGAGCCTCTGAGTCTCTGTAGGCATGTAGTGCAAGCTCATTCAGTTGGACAGCAGTGATGGGTGCCCGTCAGGGCTTGTTGGTTGGCCAAGGGCCGTAATGACCACCATCTTGTCTGCTTTCCCAGACTTAGTGAATTGCCATCTTGCAGGTAGCGGTTGGGTTGCACTAAAGTCATATTTAAAACACATCATTTCCCACTATGAAGTAACTTGGGGGTCGAAATAAGTTGACGAGCTGAGAAAAACCGATCGAAGCCTTAACTTTCTAACCTATTCTACATGCTCACTTCAATGCTGTCTTCTTTTGTGTCGTGTTCATTGGAGCAATTTATCACTAGATACTTAAGTAATAATATTTCCGTACTGCTAACTCATGAAGTTTGAACAATGTATAAGCGTAAACGATGTGAGCAAGGAGGTTTACGTAGTGGTTACATTTGTTACATCACGTGTTTAATCAACATGGCAGTGTACAGAGGAAATATTTACTCACTAGTTTTCTGATGAATCCGAAATATACAAGCAATAACGGAGTAGCGGTTGTACCTTAAACAGTTCCGTGTCACTAGTTTTTATGTTAAGATTTTAATTCACGATTTTAATGATTCGTTGAAAGAAGGATATTTCTGTAACGGAAATGGTTTAACAAATACAATGAAATGTTTTTAAAACGAAAACTACCGAGTTATTTTTCCGCAATAACTTAAATAAATAAGACATTTCATCGATAACAACATTTCTACTCAATATAACACCCAACTCCAGATTAACTTCATGTTTCTAGAGAATGCAGTTACATCAAGCATGTAATTTTATTTTGTATCTAAGAGGCACATTTCAAATGTCCGCCATTTTGGCTGGTTAAGTCTCGGCTGAATTCTGTTGTCTTGAAATTTCAGTTTTGATAAAGTACTTACGCGAGCTTATGCATTTTGTTTTTTGAGATAAGTTCGACCTTGGCTATGCAAGAACCATAAGGACCCGTATGTGTACAGTTTATCAGACGGTATCGAACAGAAAAGAAATATATCGATTTAAATCGCCTCTATTTATTCAGCGCTGAAGGCCACCGAGCCCAGCCCTTCTCATAGTTTATTCATTGAATATACGACAGCGGCCAGTTGATTCTCTTTCAATGTCAATGTCACCGTTTGGATGTCACCTGTCACTGGAGCACTTTAGCGGAACAGGTTACTCTATATCTGGGTTCATGAATCTCTGCCAAAATCGGCTCGAAGAGAGGGTAGATAGGTTATCATCGATTTTATTACCCCCCCCCCCCTCTTCCAGAGGACGAACCTCATACGGGGTGAAATAATAATAATAACCTTAGTGACATATTTAATAATTAATGTGATTTGTGGTAGTAACTTTATTGTACACTCTAGGTGGAATTACCGATGTGAATAGCTCATTCATACCATATTTATAATTCATCATTTACTCACTCATTCTTACAGTACTTACAAACAGCCCAGAGACCTCCCAAGTCCACATGCGAATGAGGAAGCGGAGGAAGTCAGCCACGTCACCGAATACGAGTCAGTAGGTGCTGGCCAAGAGCTCGGGATACGCTCATAAATAATACTCTAAACATAACGATAAATACGCTCAGGACATGATTAGAGAAACTGATCATTGCCAGGACTCCCACTGTCACGCATTTATACCAGGTCACGAGGCCACTGCCGTTTTAGTCTCCGAGGAGGATTATAGGGATGAGTGGTGCAGTGCAATGATTAGGGGATTAGGGTGGTTGGCGAGGTTACTATGGAATTTCATGAACTTGGAAGGGATGAGTTCGAGAATGTAGTGTATATTAAGATCGTTATGAAGGGTTTTGTTGCTGACGTAATAAGGGTCATTTACTATTGTTCTCAGGAACTTTGATTGAAATGATTGGATACACTTGATCTTCGACTTTTTTGCTGTCCCCCATAGCTCTATTCTGTATGTCCAGATTGGCTTAGGTAAAACTTTGTAGATTAGTAATTTATTTTCTATTGAGAGATGGGATGTCGTTTGAAGTAGTCTGTACAGTTGTCCAAAGCGTCTGTTTAGTTCTTGTCTTTTTAGCCTCGTGTGTGGGCTCCATGACAGACTTTTGTCGAGATGGCAGCCTAAATATATAAATAACTAACGATAACAACATAAGACTTTCTTTCTTTCAAAACTTTTTTTGGATGTTAATAATTAAAAACAGTGCTCTCGTTTATTAACCAATGTTAATTTAAATACAAAGTATCGCAACTTCATGATACCATATAATAGGAATGGTGATAGATAATTTGGAAAACGTTTTAATTGAGCAAGACGAAAATTATGTCTTGAATAAGGTTTGTGGTAAACTTTGTGACTTCCCGATCGATGGTTAATTTCTAAATTTCAAATTTTAAAAAGGTCAATACACAGTGACTAAATTGATTTGGTCGCTAACATATGAAGAGTCTGGTGTTTGAACATTAAACAAATGATTCCTCCATTTTGGTCGAAATACCAGCCCGTTTTTTGCCTTTAGTTTGAGAAGTTAAGGGTTACTGTTTTAAATATATCATGATGAGTAATTAATAAACTGAGATTAATCAGAGACTTTATTCTCGTTTGTATATTCAAGACTCACTGTCAACTCACAGATTACATTAAGTCGCTTTTTGTTATATCTCAACCATGACATTTTTGTGTAATAATTTTAAAAATTTGAATATTGATATGATAATATTTTCTACCGTTTCCTTAGATCTTGCGTAGAACAGTAAATACAAACTCTCCCTGACCTAGTACAATGCCCTGGTTATGTACTCGTTGTAACTTTCCCGATGATACATCGCCCGATATTTTGTATTCACAACTATTGTAAAGATATTGGCTTACATCCAGGCATTAGTCTATCTATCTCTTTTATGCAACCGTCGATCCTCGACCGATTTGGCAACTTCACTTGTTCATTACTGTCATAGTAGTGTTGAGATATCTCTAACAATTTGTCATTTACTGATATTTTATGTAGCTGATGAAATTCCAGATAAATTTAAGCAGACACTTTTGTATGTAGTAAGATAAATTTCGTTTTATTCATGATTTTTATGTATTGACTATTTTATGAAAGTTTTAATCACATTATTTATTATTTTAGGCAACAATTTATATACTGTTTTATGATGTTAATGCTATTTATTATTATTATTTATTTATAACAATAATTTTATATAAATGTATTGAATTTGCAATAGTCTGGGATTTTAATGATTAGTTTAGCTTGTATAATTATTTGATGTTTATCATTTACTCAACCATAAAAACCCAGCACCTCTATCAGCAATAAAACCAGAAAATGAATTTTTATTACCACGAATGTGATGTTTTTAAACAATTTCTTCATCTGACACATCATATATTATTAATGGTGGTAGTTCGTATGTTGTGGTACAAAATAAATTACAAAAAATATATGTACATGGCATTTGATGCCCCCAATCTATGTACCTTGAAGACTGACTGGTATTCCTAGCATTGAAGTATTTGTACCAAAGCGCTGCCGTATCCCGATGGTTCGAGCTACTAATTCAGTTAGTTAAATATGCAAGAAACAAATGTATTGTCCAGTACAAACATAGCTGAATATATTTGTAGGATGTGAAAGGGCGTGATAAAGGTAGCAGTGAAATGAGTGAGGATTTGGAGGGCCGTGGCTAGAGAGAAGGCCGGCCTGCTACGTCTATTTCATGTAGGTATATCTGTATTTATAATCCACCACTTAATGAACTAAGCTATCAAGGCACCAGTGTAAACAGTGCCGAGCTTATAAGATTATTGAGTCGTTGTATTTGATCAGCTGATATGATCCAACGTAGTGGCGGAATGGAAACAATGTTCAAATACTTGAAGTGAATTAAAAGGTAATATTTGGCCAGGTGGTAACACTGTTTATTAGAGCTGTAGCGAATATATTTATGATTGTAGCGACCGCTAACTACATAAGATAAATCACCCTATACTCTATTGTATATATATTGTAAATTGATGTAAATAACATGAACTAAATGTATTATAGACAAATGTAAATAACATGAACAAAATATAAATCATTATAAATGTGTTAAACAATAAAAAATGCGGGGGCCAAGTGGTTACATGAGCTGTCAGTCACAGGTACCCCAACATATGAGGGAACCAACCGACCGCAGACCCTAAGCAACCTTTTCCAGCCTCCCAGAGGACAATGAAGTCGAATGCCGTTGGTTACACCAATCTCAAGGGTTATTGGCTAAGGGCAATAATTGCCGGGTACTTAAAGCGCCCCCTAGGCCCTGTAAATCATTCTCTCCTGGCACCCATTCACTGGCTCGTGGCTCCCGCTGGAACTCTGAAAACCTGACTGCTTATTTATGAAAAACCTCTACATCTCTCTATCCTAACCTCGCTATGTTGTAGTGTATGCGTTTGTCAGACCCACACCATCCCAGTGGGAATCTCTGCCTTCGTCTCGCTAAAACTAGCAGCTCCTTGGGAGAGACCTCTCCCTCGCAGACGACGGTTGCCGTGGCCCTGCAAATTTTACCAGCAGTGTCTCCCATTGCGATCCAGTCTGCCTCTCTCCGGTTCACACTCGCCTTTGGTATCCGGACGGATTTCGCCTACCCTTAGATACCGAGTGTGAATTCGTGGTCATTCCAAGACCACATAAACTACCTATAACCTACCCTGTACCCTTCTCCTGAACATAGTGCACTGTCGTGGCACATACCTATCAAAAATGGAGTCAGATAGTAACGCCGTCATGAAACGATTGTCCAGGTTATAAACTCAAACAACCCTCACTCGTCACCAGGGCTAGGGTAAACAGGCACCCCCCTCGTGACGACCCGACAATGATGCTTCTAAATTTTATTTATTTTTTCTCAGAACAGTTTTTATCTCGACCTCATATGACTAAGAAGATCTGAATCAGCTGATATAGGCCTGATTAATCAGAATCGGCTCAGATTATATCGGAGTGAAAGAGGCCGGCATTTTTTTAATAATTATTATTATTTAATTAAAAAAATAATAAATTAGGTTTAATTTAACGGAATTAGTAATTAGGCTTGATCATAGGCAATTGTGAAAAAAACAAATGCGCCTTCTCGATATTTTGAAAGGACCACTTTACAAACGTCACGCTCTGATAGCACACGAAGGACGCAGTCGCCATGCTCAACTAAAAACATCTTCCAGCAGGTAAATATACCTTTCATCCAGGAGATTATTTAGTTTTACAGGATCGTAGCAATGAAAAAAACAAAAAAAATTATTTTTGGAAATACCTGATGAATCATCAGGCGATCAGTTTTATCATCAATTTTTGTAACCTCGAGGTAAAAGCTTTACTTTTGAACGGGTATAAGGAAATCAAAAAAAGGTTGCGGGTAAATAATTGAATAAATTATAAAAACGTATAATATGTATTTTGAATTTAACAATGTTTTCCATACGTAACCACTCTTATTTTTACAAGCTTTGTTTAAATTTTTTTGTACAAACTGTACGAAAATCATATTTGTTTATTGAACATATAGTAATTATGTTATTAATCCGTTTTATATAAATTAACCTGCTGGAAGAAAGGCGGGGAGAAAGAAAGAGAGAGTGAAGATAAAAAGCTCCAAAGAATGTGATCCTACTGACCTCGAATTCCCCTTCGAGTTGGAGACCGTATGAAAAAAACCTATTTAACTCTTCACGCAGTACAGTTACATATACCTTCCTTGTCGTCTTATCTAGCCGATAGCCCTTCTAAGTATTGTTTATTGTGCATTTACCGCAGGCGAACTTTACTAATAAACATATGTCCGTACATAGAAACTGTACACAGAAAATATAAAGTATTTACACACAAGTTTGAAAAAAAAAAATTCAAGTCGAGTTTCATCCATCTCAAACCATTTTAATAATTTTTCTAGTAATAGTCTACTAAAGTTATAAATCAGAATGTTATAAATCTACTACTTATTGTACGATTAACCCAACACATATAGCATAATATTAATCTTCAAGACGCCAGAATATTTAATTTGACATCCTACTCAGTAAGATAGGAAGTATTTATTTTTAAACTAAATACTAGCTGTTGAGTAATGTAGCGTGGGACAAATAGATCCGGACCAAGTCCTCCATCCCAATAATGGTCGGCTTGACATAAAACAGATAGGTTAACTTTATACTATAAGTATACCTAACCTAAGACCCCCTGGGAAATTATCCAAGAGGAGAATCCGCCATCTTTAACTCTACTCCAGATATGAAGTCCTGCAGCCTTCCGTAAACTTCCTAAGGAACAAACAAACCAGTCAACTTTCATGTTTTGCACCTAATACTCCGTGTGCTAAGTATCCAAGAATTAGACTTATCCCCACGGTGTACGAATTACACTTCCACTTTCCCTATTGCCATTTATCCAGAGCTAGAGAAACTGTGACCCGTTCGGGAAGTACAACGCTTAAACAACAGAAGAGAAAGAACAAGTCAAGGAGGAATGGAGAAACAATATTTGTACAACTTATGTCTCTTGCGTACTATTTAGCAATGAGCGATTGTTCCCATACCATACAAAATGTAGAAATACATACAGGGATCTCCTACCGACATAATTGAGGCGTTTACTATCAAAAATCAGATCCATTTTCAGAAATTTTACAGAAGAGAAAAAAAAAAATGAACCTCAATCCAGGCTTTTTTTTGGAATGAACCGAGGTCCACATGTCGATAAAATGGGTTATTTTTTTGTCTCTACTGAAAATGGATCTAGCTCGGTTTGAAACAGTTCAATTCAAGTCACATAACTATGAAAATAAATCTGCCGAACAATTCCTCAGTAGGATACTTCAGAAAGTAGACCTACATGAATCCAGAAGTGAGGAAGATTAGTCACAAACTTGGTTGCTTGCGATTTCTGCGTTTGATTCCATCATTAAAAATACATTAATCAAATTAACTGCACCAGCTAGCAAAGCCAGTGTTTAACACCACCACCTCCACAGCAGCTGGAAACTGATATTGTTCAGGAGTATTTAACAGTTTTAATCTGATGTTCTAATGAAGTTTTTAAAGTGCTAATTTAAGTTTTGAGTCTGAAGAAAAATTATCCACGTTCATTCGGTTCCAGGGCTTCAGATAATTAAAGAAATTTTAAAGGTTTGTACATCTGAATATTTTTTAAGATTTTAATTAAACATGCAAGTAGAATATATTTCTCAAGTCAACGCATAGAATAAGAAAATCATTAAAAGTTACATTTTTTTTTCTTAAATCTTGTTTGTTTGCAACTTTCAACTTATTTCCTGTCTTAGAAAGATGGGTGATATTTTGCAAGTTAGTTTCATTTGATGCGACCAGGATGGTACTAAAAATAAAATTAAGCTTACAAAAAATAATAAATGTTATTAATCAGTTAATTATAGTGTAATGAAAAACTTAATTTTTCCTATTATATTCATTAGGCTGTCAAATAATAGATCTGGACGTGCTAATCAACATTTATGATGGTCATCAATCAGGTCTAGAGCCATCAATTGACATCGCGTACGATTAAAAAAAAAAAAAAATATATCCAGCCCTTGGTAATCAACGCAAATCCTAACCAAAAAAACATAAACTCTTAGAGCACCATTTTTTTTTTAAGTTAAAAATCTCCCGTAAATTTCGTATTTGATAATAATTATCTATGCTTGCACCATTAATGACACAACTCACTCGAAATTAGTAATAACCATTTCTTCAAAACAAGCCGAACCATGTGCACTTTAAATTAATTCGACTTCACCCACCGATTGGGAGAGCGGCCGGAAATAAATACCGAACCAATCTTTAAAGTTTATATTACGTTCACTATTTTAACAACAAACCGTTACTTAGGACAATTACAAATTCAATGTATGTACAGCTTGCGTTTTTGATTTTGAGCCAGTCAAAATGTTTTAATTTTTAAAAAGTCAACTACCCATACTATTTGTCTTCAGAACTCTACGTATAGGGATAGACAGAATGTCAAAACCTTGTTGAATAATAAATTTTATGAAGACCCAGCAACTATGTTTCAACAAACCTAATCCCATTACCAAATAAATTATTGTATTAAATTATACATTTATGCCTAACAATGATCTTTTTTTTTTTTAATTATATACAAAAAGAACACCGTAGCTTCACGAAGAGTTACAATTAAAAACATAGCAAAAATCAAAACAACGCCGGGTAATTCAGTTAGTATAATAAAAAAATATTGTTAGGTACTAAAATATCAGGACAAAACCCGTGACGTCACATTTCCAGAAGAAATTTCAGTGCATTGCAAGACGAAAATATATATATTCAAACATATCACTAGATTTAATCTTCCTAAACGGTGGAAGTCCTGGCAATGGCCAGTTTCTCCAATCATGACCTGAGCGTATGTGGCTCTCGCGCTCTTGGTCAGCCTCCACTGGCTCGTATCCGGTGACGCGGCTGACGGAGGAGCGTGGGGGCCTTCCCAAGACTCCGCTTCCTCTTTCCAGGAATTTCCCTCGGTGCGAGGGAGGTGACAACCATGTGGATTTGGGAGGTCTCTGGGCTGGTTGTAGATACCGAATGAGCTACTGAATGAATGATAATAAATATGGTATGAATGAGAACATTGAACACAATTACGTATTTCCTAATGAGGTAAAATTGTAATTTTATCATAATAAAGTTGTTGTTAATTAGAATAAAAAAAAAAATTCCTACAAGTGTATTATTATTTTTAAAAGACATTTCCATAGCTCAAGCTTTTGACAGGGTTTGGCACGCAGGTTTGCTCTACAAGCTCAAAAGACATTTACCACAGACCCTTTTCCTAATCCTACAGTCCTACCTTTCAAACCGCTTCTTCCAAGTCCGCTGTGGCTTAGAATACTCTAACTACTATCCCATAAATGCAGGAGTTCCACAGGGTAGTGTCCTAGGCCCCATCCTCTATAACCTATACACCGCTGATGTCCCTTCTACTTCCAACACCTTCTTGGCTACATTTGCAGATGACACTGCAGTCTTGTCATCCCACCCAGACCCCGACATAGCATCCCATAACCTTCAAAAACACCTTGACGAGATCGAGTATTGGTGCAATCAATGGCGGATCAAAGTTAATGAAGCAAAATGCTCCCACATTACCTTCACCCTTTGTCGCAAGACTTGTCCATTAGTTTATTTTAATTCTATTCCTCTCCCAGTAACCGAGACAGTACGGTACTTAGGCTTCCATCTCGACAAACGACTGACCTGGAACCCACATACGAGACTAAAAAGACAAGAACTAAACAGACGCTTTGGACAACTGTACAGACTACTTCAAAGGACATCCCATCTCTCAATAGAAAATAAACTACTAATCTACAAAGTTATACTTAAACCAATCTGGACATACGGAATAGAGCTATGGGGGACAGCAAAAAAGTCGAACATCAAGCGTATCCAATCCTTTCAATCCAAAGTCCTGAGAACAATAGTAAATGCCCCTTATTATGTCAGCAACAAAACCCTTCATAACGACCTTAATATACCCTACATTCTAGAACTCATCCCTTCCAAGTTTATGAAATTCCACAGTAGCCTTTCCAACCACCCTAATCCTGTAGCACAGTCTTTGCACTGCGCCACTCATCCCTATAATCCTCCTCGGAGACTGAAACGGCAGTGGCCTCGTGACCTGCTATAATCGCGTGACAGTGGGAGTCCTGGCAATGGCCAGTTTCTCCAATCATGTCCTATTGTATGAATGAGCGAGTGAATGATGACTGTAAATATGGTATGAATGAGATCATTTATCTGTATTATTATTGCCTTATAAAAGGCAGATTGTAATTATTTCACAATAAAGTTCTGAACTTGAAAAAAAAAAAAAAAGACATTTCCTGAAAAGTGGGAAGATAAATAAACATAGCTAACATATTTTGCGTCTGGTGAATTGATTACATATTTTATCCGGTTTAAACTGTATAGTTAATAAGTGATTTGTTCATTCAAATGAGCGCCTATCACAAATTTCAATCTCTAAAAAAAAACCGATAATTTTTTCATCCGACTAAATCAACTTTAAACGCGCGTTTGATTGTTTTTATTTTTAATAATTTACTTATGGAAAAGAAATCCAGCACTGGAAAGGGTTCACGAAGAAAATATTTCTCACAGGTGTAAAAATAATGAAAAAAATCATGCGAAGAAAACTTTTATTCCAACTACATTAGCATTATGTAAATGACATAGTAGAAGTAAATAAAAATGTTAGTTACATGAGTACCCTGACGAGAAGGCTGGACTTGAGGACGAGACCCATGTAAACGGCATGAGAGGGCACACAACCCGCTAACTATTGACGACTGGCTGTATCCTTCACAGCCCGCTATCTAATACCTAGGTCGCCTGATAACAACTTCTTTTAGAAAGTCCTTTTAGCTGGTATCCTTGTCTTGTTGCTATGCTCTCTCCGTGTGCAAATGTATTCAAATATATAACATGATAGATAACTTGTAATAAAAACAAACCAAAAAAAAAACAAAAACAGGAAGGAAGAATAACATTTACGTCAAAAGAAAGTTTTAGCCTTCTAATCTTAAATTTACCATTCAATAAGCCTTTCACAGTTTCAGCTGACTCGAAACAGAAAAATCCCATTTAATAAACCAATGAGTGAGGGTACTCAATGCATCCGAATTTCCAGCAACCTCCCACCAAAACTCAAAAAGAGGCATTCCAAGCTTCGTAGCTCAGAAAAAAGTCAAAATGACCCGAGAAACAAGAAACATAGAGCACAGCTAATAACAGCACTGTTCACCATTCGGCACAACAACTATTTAAAAATAGGAACAGGTATGTAAATAAAAACAAATGAATTTTCAACAAATCAATTCAATTGTTCTTAGATTACATCACAAAATTGAATTGTAATGTACAAAATACTAGAAGCAACGAAATGTAAACGAAGAGGAGGCTACGGGGCATTTTAATTACAAGAAGGACACTTGGTTTGGTTAATTTATTTAGCGAGTACTAGGTCTTGTCCACTAGTTTATTTTAATTCCATTCTTCTCCCTGTATCCGAGGCAGTACGGTACTTAGGCTTCCATCTCGACAAAAGACTGACCTGGAACCCACATACGAGACTAAAAAGACAAGAACTAAACAGACGCTTTGGACAACTGTACAGACTACTTCAAAGGACATCCTATCTCTCAATAGAAAATAAATTACTAATCCGCAAAGTAGTTGTCGGGTCGTCACTAGGGGGTGCCTGATCACCCTAGCCCTGGTGACAAGTGCGGTTGTTCAAGTTAATAACTTAAGGTATGTGCCCCGACAATGCACTATGTTTAAGAGAAGAGGTACAGAGGTTTTTCATAAAGAATTAGTCAAGTTTTCAGAAGTCGAGCGGAAACCAAGCGTCACCGAGTAAAGGTCGCGAGAGACTAATTAACAGGGCCAGCCGCCCGACTTAAGTACACTTTCCCCTTGCCTGCTGGGAGGGCTGCAAGGTTGCCTAGGCCGGCGGTTGGTTTTCACACATGTGGTGAGGAACCGCGACCGACGCTTAATTACCCGGCAGCCCTGTACCCTGGAGGTAGAGAGGCCCCAAAAGGGTTGTTATGTTTATGACCTGTGGTACTCTCGCCCATCTGGCTCTTAGGCCCCTGCGGGTACCTGACTGACATCTGTTGACCTTCCTAGTGTGACTTAGTTGGCTTCCGCCTTATTATTGCTTAACACAGTTACAATGATTTATATTTGTTTATAATACATTTAGTTCATGTTATTTTACTTTTGCTTACAATATATATTCAATAGAGTATAAGGTGATTAATCTTATGTAGTTAGCGGTCGCTACATTATACTTAGGCCAATTATTTTTATTTTATTATAAAACGGAAGTAAAGAAATTCATAACCAACTGTAAACAAATGGTAAATACATTTAACTCAAAACTGTAATAAGGGACAATTTTCAATTAGCAATACGTAATTATTATTATTGCAATTACAAATATCGGTAGCCTAAATAAAGAAGGCAATGAAGCCCTCCACCCCTTCGAAAAAGTGACAAATCCAAAAGAAAATAGGATTTTCTACAACATACAATTGTTGGAGTTAACTTCGCAACTGCAGCTGTAAAAGTGTACATAAAACCGAACTAAAACAGTGTCAACCCTTTAACAATCAAGAAGAAGTAGAGAGGGTTAAATTAATTGAATTCGCACCCTTCGACTCACAATCAAATTCTCAGAATCATAGCATTCTGATTCAGCAGAACATACATGCTAGTAAGTGCTTATAGTTCTTAATAATTAAGTTAATATATAAAAAGTTTTTTTGCATACTAATTAGAGATCATTACGAATTAATAGAATGCGTTCTGGGTATTTTTTTAACGACTGCACTTTACCAAAACAATATGGCATTTATTGCTACAATTATTGCTATCAACTGAGCCATAACTTATTATCCTACAAATAGATTAGGCTGTCGTAATTACGTCGAAATATTATTAATAACAATGAAAAAACAAAATTTATTTTTTATATTCGTATGCCCTCTAAATGAGTATTTACTGATTCGAAACAATATGAACTGTATTATCAAATAAAGAAAGCATAGCTAATTCAAATTATTTTACTTATTTATTATGAGTAAATGTATAGATTAATGAATCGCCATCGTTTTGCGCGTGAACTAAACATATATACAGTCATTTTGAGTTGACAATAATCGACACTATTCTCGTTCAATCACTTCGCATTTTATGTGTTGTCAAAGTGACATGTAGAGGTTTTCCAGATAATTAGACTTGAGATTCTTTCTATAGCAATCCATTAGGGTAATATTGCACAAAATATTTTTGGGGCCAAAAATGGTGTACATTAGTTTTTCAAGGAATTCAGATATTTTCAATATATTATTCTAGAACACTATTGAAGACATTATTATTATTGTAGTAGTTGTGGATCGCTTGTACGCATGTACTGTGCACAAGAGCTCATAAGAATCAAGACTTGGGCCATAGTTTGATGTAATCAAAAGCTACGATGAACAGACAAAACAGTCACATTTACTAAGTTAATATTAGGGGGACCGGAATGTCGTTTTTTTCACATTAAATTCAAACAGATAAATTTTTAACCAGTTTTTGTTTTTGATCACTGATGCAATCCACCCTCGTTATCAGCAACTTTTGCCATCTAGTGTGCAAATTTTCAATGCCTGATCGATCAAAATCAATTTGTTTTTTAACAAAATATCTGGAGATGGCATTTTGGACGTCATCCAAATTTTGTAATTTTTTGCCATTTGGAAAATGTAGCGATCGGAATAAATGGAAATCCGATATCTGGCGAGTATGGTGGTCGAGGCAATACCTCCCACCCCAATTCATTAATTTTTTCCAGGGTTCTTGCGGAAAAAATAGGCGCAGTGGGGTCTTGCATTATTGTGTTGCAGAATAACGCCTTTTTCATTGACAATCGCTGGGCAATTTTCAATTAAAGATTGATTAACTCGATACAATTGTTCACTGTAAAGATCTGCATTCACAGTTTTTCCAGGTATCACACTTTTTGGAGTGTAAACCTGGCTTAGCTGTACTTCTTGCCGATTCATGCGGAGAGAGATTTTTGGATTATTATAGAGGACCCATTTTTCATCTCAAGCCCGATAAAATTAATTCCGATCGCTAAAAATTTGAAAATTCGGATGATGTCCAAAATCTTATGATGTCCAAAAATGCATAAAAACCAATTGATTTATATCGATTCGGAATTGAAAATTTGCACACTAGATGGCAAAAGGTTGCTGATAACGAGGGTGATTACATCATTGATTAAAAACAAAAACTCGTTAAAAATTTATTTTTTGACTTCAATGTAAAAAAAACAAAAACGACATTACTTTCCGTTCCCCCTATTATAAGAGCATGGAGTTAAAAGGAATATAGTGGCCTATAAAGAAAATAATATTACAACGTTCATTAATAACTATTTTTTCAGCAGGTTCGTCTCATTTTAAAGATTTAATGCTCTTTTTCCGATATAACAATACTTCAAAGTTAACTCCAGTAAAATGAGAAAAATCCCTTTTATATGATTTAATGCTTATATACTATTATATTTACATATAATCGTAAATAAATAATCACTTAAAAAAAATACAAACAAATATGAGCTGAGTAAGATAACACCCACAGAGCGATAACGAAACCTCTTCCTTCTTTAACATTGATTTGGAGATTGATTAATTTTATGCGATCTATCAAATAGGATCTGAATAATATTTAAAAAATGTCATCTACACCACAGAATCAAAAACAACTGGATCTGTGATAAAACCAGCCTGAACTGAAAATAAATAAGAAAACGCTTACTACATGACAATTTATACCGCAATTGGCATTTTTCGTCAAGAGCGACAAAAGAATATTTTGCAAGGTATTCTCCAAAGGGAAAAAAAACAAAAAAACATTCAAGCACTCAAACATCTAATTGAAATGACCTTTAAAAATATTGGGTTGGCAAGAAAGTGATTTCGGTTTGCACCAGTAGATAGCGTTATGTTTGTTTCGTTATTATTTTGCCAATGTTAGATTTTTTTTTCTTTTGAGATTTGGTAGTCGATACCTTTAGGTTGCTATAGAAAGAAATCCCGTGTAATTTTGTTTACAACTGTCAGTTTTAACATGGAGTGCAAAAATGAGCATTTTCGACACATTTTACTTTTTTATTTTCATAAAGGCGAGAAAGCGGCTGAGGCTCATAAAGAGATAAGTGGAGTTTATGATGTTGAATGTTTAACAAAACGCAAGTGTCAGAATTGGTTTAAAAAAATTCATTCTGGACATTTTTCACTCAAAGATGACCAACGTTCTGGTCGACCTTCTGAATTTGTTGATGACGAAATGAAAGCCATAATAGAATCGAATCGTCATATAACTATGCGAGAGATTGCAAAACAGTAAATGTATCGCACAAAACAATTGAAAATCATATAAGACGTCTTGGACTTGTTAAGAAGCTCAATATTTGAGTTCCGCCACGACAATGCGAGGCCTTACACATCTTTATCAACACGTACGAAACTATTGGAGCATGGTTAGGAAGTGATGTCGCATCCCCATACAGCCCGACCATGCACCATCGGCTTATCATTTATTTCGAAGTTTAAAAAACTTCTTAAATGGTACAAATTACAGTAATAAAGACGACCTCAAATCGCACTTGGTTGAGTTTTTTGCTGATAAGGAACAGAAGTTCTATGAGCGCGGGATCATGAAGTTACCAGAAAGATGGCAAAAGGTCATCGAACAGAATGAAAGATATTTGACTGATTAAAGTTAATTTTTTGTATAGAAAAAATTGAGTTTTATTTCGCACTAAAAAACCGAAATTACTTTCTTGCCAACCTTATGGTATATTTAGATGTATATTTGGAAATATACAATTAATACAAAAAATTGTGAATATACTCTGTCAAGTGAAATGACTGAGAAATGAAGATGATGTAATGAAGAACCCGCTTCCTTCGGGATGATCTACCTTTACCACAGGTTATCCCTATGTGTGACTGTAACCTAAATGGGAAGCCAAACAATCCTTCACAAGGATCCCGGATCACAAGATTTGACCTCTGTAAATCCCAAGCTAGGAGACCTTTAGCCTCTCTCTCTCTCTCTCTCTCTAACGAGGGGACTTTTGTCTCTGGTGGCATTGGACTGCCACGACAGAGTATGAGGCTGATTGTACGTTCTTGACGTCTTAGACGAACCGACAGTCCCGGAACTGGTGGAGTACACCCGACTGAAATGCAACTGGGTACAATACAACTAGATATACATATACATAAACGACTGAAATGCAACTGGGTACAATACAACTAGATATACATAAACGACTTACAATTGTTTTTCGTCAAAAGAATTTCAAATAAAATAATATTTATGAATAAAGAATCTGAGTGGCAGCCTCACACCTTTTGTATTTTATTGATAGAAATTCTAAAATTAATTCTCAGACAAGACTACTCATCTACAATTTGTTAGTAAATCCCTGAAGCTCAGTCAGTCATACCAACACCAGCAAACTTCAAATAATCGAAAATATTTCCCTACGAAAAATAATATTTGACAGACTAACGTACACTGAAATAGTTAAGTTGAATACATTTTCAGATATTTTAAGAGCATTCTAAACACAGAATTTATAGATTTACAATATATATAAATATATATAAGGCATATATGTCAAATCAAATCATCATTCTTAAATTACATCACAAACATGAATAGTAATGTACAAAATACTGCAAGCAACGAAATTTAAACAAATAGGGAAGTCTTAGGCATTTTAATTTCAATAAGAACACTTGGTTTGGATAATTTATTTAAAGAATTTAATCTTTTTATTTCAGTATAAAACGGAAGTAAAGAAATACATAACCAGCTGTAAACAAATGGTAAATACATTTACCTCAAAACTCTATCTGTAATAAGGGACAATTTTCAATTAGCAATACGTACTTGACTGACAATACAGCTAAAAGTCTCCAACAATTTCAGAATGGGATCACCAAAAGTGATCAGACATACCTCTCTCGAGAGGTTAAATAACTCAGACCTGCACCCGTTGCTTGGTGTAGCGTCGGTGGGCGAGTTCATCCGCCGGAGACACATCACGTTTTTTTGAATCGTTGCAGCACCTCATAAACCTAGTGTTTAACACTATGACCCCACCACCCTTCCCGCATCAATGGCAACAGACAGGGAAAATTAGGTTAAGATTTAGTTTAAGTTTTTATTGTTAGATGTAAGTTAGTTTTAAGTCTATGATAAATAAGAAGACCCATCACTTTTAATAAGTTCAGTCCATTAATGTATAATGTACATCATTATACTTTTGTACAATGCAGATCACTATTTTGTATAAAATGTAGCCAGGCTACAGGAAATATAATGAAGCAATTCCAAATAGATTCGTTTGTAGAATCCAATTTTTGTAACTTATATTAATTTTGTAACAAAGGGATAAGAAAAAAAAAAAAAAAAAGAATACGTAATTTTTTATTACAGCCATATTTCTTTGATGAATTTCTTCTCTCTATATATATAAGGTTCGTAAATATAATATACTAAATAACAATATTATATAAATATTGAAGAATTATTTTTCTAGTAGCATTTAGTTTTTTATTTAATTTTTTTTTGTCGTTAGTATTCTAAATTAAAATTGATGAAAATATGTGGGGGTATTCTCGATGCTAATTTCTTGTAAAGTACTCAATGCATTGCAGATTAGCATTGAATAATTATTATTATGTATATAAATTGATTGTGAAATTTAAAAGGCTTACATGAATATAAAAAACAACATAAAAACGTACTAATCATTCAAAAACTGTCAGTCTTTTCGGTTATCATCATAGCAAGACATGCTGCTTGTTTAGTCGATTTTTAAAATTACTCTAAATATATAATTAGCAAAGAAAATACTAATATGTGAACCATTTTATTGTTCATAAAAACAAACAATGATACGTTTTTTTTTATGAGATACGCTTGTGAATTTCCACGAGAAGCTGATGATGAGCTGTGCGGTCCGGTAACGAGCTAGGAGATGAATTTATCGTGACTGCAGATGATGGTCTATCATCAGCGATAATCTTTCCTGGAAGATTATTAGAAAAAATTAAATTCGAAGAATAAACGTGAGTGCTTTACCAGCCGACAGAGGTACACGTATAAGAACAAGTAAACAATTGGAGAATACACACTAGCACAATAACTCGACTCCAGAGCTTCCAGAACAACATCCTGCGCACGGCACTATGGCATACCCCTTTTTGTGATATGTAGGCTTCCGACATGCACGAAAAGTTCGAGGTCCCCACCATCACCGAAGCCATCAAAAGAAGTCACATCAAGTTCTTCGACTCGATGAAACACGTCTAAACCTTCCATTCGAAGACATGACACCCCCACCGCTACCGGCAACTCTCAAGATCTGGTAAAGCAGACCAAATGGTGGACATCACGGCGCTCGGCCCACCAACAACATGCCTCTAACGGGCACCCATCACTGCTATCCGACTAAATAAGACTGCACTGCATGCCTAGAGAGACTCTAGGCCCAGCCACCAGTGGACTCTCACCACTGAACCGCGACAATCAACCTCTACCGAGGCTTCCCACACTCCTTAATTCCCTCACACCACCTTCAAGCAGGTACTCCTAGTACAAGGATCCGCTCAACCCAAATATCCCTTTATTTTTCCCTCATCCTTAATCTTATAATTAGAGAGCTAAGAAAAAAAAAAAGAAAAAAAAGGAGAATACATACTCCTATTCTTATTATTTAGGAGGTCGGAATAATAAAACCATCTCTCACGGCTGGACTTAAATCCTAAATGGTGATTCACTCGATGATCCTACAGCATGAAACTTACTACAAATTCTACAAAACAAGATGAGCTGTTCTTTAATTAATTAATTAGTTACTTTGTAATATAATAATTTAATGTTTACGACATACGTAGTAAGTTGACGAATTAAAGATCTGGACGTTCTGATTAATGATTACCAATTTAGATATTTTAATAGTCATTCATTATGACTCGAGCATACAATTATATTAGTTCCGTAATAAATAATTAATATGATGAAAGAAATAATTAGAATCTTCCAGCTCTGTTTATTTATACAAACTTACTAGCGCAATCATGCATGCACGTACACAATGCCAGTAGCGTAGAATATTTGAGTACAGCCTCTCCCTTATGGATGTAAAATAACATATTGACCAGATAGAAAATAAGAATAATTAAAGAGACAAAGAATGAAACAAGAAATCAGTTTTGAGTTGAGGATGAGTCCTTGACTTAGGACTGATGGTGTCACGGAATTACTTTCTGACATAAGTTTTTTTTGGTTATAATATTCTTTACTGTGCTAAAATTACAATCTGCCTTATTAGGCAATAAGTAATTGAGATAAATGTTCTCATTCATACCATATTTACAATTCATCATTCACTTGCTCACTCGAATAATATTTACAAACAGCCCAGGGGCCTCCCAAATCCACATATTTGTCACCTCCCTCCCATGCGAAAGAGGGAGCGGAGTCTTGGGAAGTCCCCCACGCTCCTCCGTCAGCAGCGTCACCGGATACGAGCCAGCGGAGAATAGCGCGAGAACCACATACGCTCAGGACATGATTGGAGAAACTGGCCATTGCCAGGACTCCCACTGTTACGCACTTATAAGAGGTCACGAGACCACTGCCGTTTTAGTCTCCAAGGAGGTTATAGGGATGAGTGTGTAAGGGTGGTTTGATAGGTTATTATGGAATATCTGACATAAGTAAAGACTTAAAAACAACTCATGATTAAGACAACTATACATGTTTACAGTAGTAAAGAATTCATACAGAAGTGGGTGGACTTGGTGAGACAAACAGATATCAATTGTCTGCAGAGATTCCTGCTTTGTTTCGTACTTGGGTCAGCTGAGGACCGGTAGAAGGTGTCTTAAGTACCTGAGCAAATGCTCGGGTCGGCATTGCCACTTGCTCTTAAACTACTTCAGTAGACAGTTAGGTAGAGGAAATCCCCTGTAGAGCAATAATTGTCCATTGTTTGTCGCCTTTGTTAGCCGACCATTGTTGGGATGAAGGGCTTGAACCGACAACTACAGCTTAGAATGACTCGTAAGTCGTTACTGGCCGCTGAGGTCGAATATTCATCCGCGTATCATTTAGATAATATTCAGTCGGCATTATACCATCGTGGTGGGGCTGTGGTTCTCCGTCGTGACATTAAAGTAACACGGTTATACATTTCCTTTCCCACGGAGCTCCGAAAATTATAAGTTGGTGACTCCCAATAATAGCCCTAACGACCTTACGCCATTTGAAGGTAACAATAACGAGTTAGTTTCGACAGTCTCCATGTTCCGTGGTCTGTACCCCAAGGACTGGGGAGCAATAAAGCTGCTCTGATGATGATGGAAGCCTGCGAGAAGACATTGCAGACATGCCTGCAAATGCGGCATTGAAAGCATTATTGGCGAAGCGGTCGAGATCTCGACCCACATTTTAATGTCAGAGGCACACAGATGCATGTGGACTGCCTCTAGCCAAGGCGAGCTCAAAAATATCACTTCTACAGGGCTAGTCATGTATTAGAGATTTATTTACGTTCATGAATCACTTAGGGTCTCGATAATCCGGATTAATGGAATGCAATATAATAATAATAGTATATAATAGAAGATAGAATAATAAGCAGTAGGTAAATACATTTCAGAGTTTCACTGAGTCAGTTTAAATATTCCTAGACTATATAAAAATCCGTTTCATGTTAATATTAAAACAAAAATGAATAAAGGTTTGAATTGCATCGAGAAACTAACAATATATACAAATAAAAACTTTTAATGAATTTTTTCTCTAGGAACAAGAAGTACGCATTAAAAGTTGGCTAAATAAATGAATCCATACTTTTTTCAGTAAATTTGTCTGTCTTTTCAAAGAACCACTCTTTAAAAAAAAACAAAAAAAAAAAGATTCTCTATTATTATTACACTTAAAATAATAATTGACCAGCCAAATGACAGTTTTTCTTAATTTTTTGAACAACAAATGTTTTTATTGTTTATGTTTCAGCCGTTTTTACCTTACATTACTTTTTCTACACATTTATATATATTCCTTCAGTGAGGTTTTATTTTTTTTCCATTACTAGGCTGACATATTTACAACAATGCTAATAATGTCATTTTCTTGATTTACATTTTCATTATCATAGGCAGTACATGAATACATTTCAGAGTTTCACTGAGTCAGTTTAAATATAACTCGTTGCAGCACCTGACAAATCCAGTGTTTAACACTATGACCCCACCACCCCTCCCGCATCGATATCAACAGACTGTCGGGGATAAATTAGGTTAAGAATCAGTATGTAAGTTAGTTTTAAGTTTGATCAAAAATGTAAGCCCCATCACCTTTATTAGTCAGTTCAGTCCAGTCACGTATAATGTGTATCATTATACTTGTTTATTCCATTATATAATTTTTATAAAATAACACCACCATAGTTAGACTCTCACTACCTTCCCGAACCCACCAGCCTCCTTTAGGCATCCCACACCCCATATCCTTCTCATACATCCTTCAAATAGGACTCCTCTTAGTGAAAGGCACCCATCAATCCAAAATAATTTTCCTTTTATTTTTCCCACATCCTATTTTTTATAAGTTTGAGAGCTTTAGAAAAAAAAAAAAAAATAAATAAAATAACAATAATGTAGCGACGCTACAGGAAATACAAAAATAATCTGTAAATAAATACGCCTGAGGATCTATAATATCTGTAAATTTAAAGGGGCTATGAAAAAAAAAAAAAAGTTTAAATATTCCTAGACTATATGAAAATCAGTACATCACTATTTCATGTTAATATTAAAACAAAATTTAATAAATCAATAATGCATTGTTAAAATCACAATATATACGAAAAAAAAACTTTTGGAATTATGAATTTTTTCTTTAGGAACAAGAATGACGCATTGAAAAATGGCTAAATAAATGAATCCAAACTTTTTTCAGTAAATTTGGCAAACTTTTCAAAGAACCACCTTTTAAAAAAAAAAAAAATAAAGAAATTCTCTATTATTACAATAGTTTTGTACAAAATAACAGTTTTTTTAATTTCTTTTTCATTGTTTAGGTTCCAAAGATTTTTACCTTACATTACTTTTTCTACATATTAAATATTTACAATAGTTTTCAACTATTTTTTCCTTCAGTGAGGGGTTTATTTTTTTTTTGTCCCCCCCCCCCATTACCAGGCTGATATATCAACAACAATGCTGATAATGGCATTTTCTTGGTTTAAATTTTCACTATCAATAACAACTAAAAAAAAAGAAGTTAATTAATTCACTCTCACTCCACTGTATCTATCGCCTCAAGTTTATTTGTATCCATTGTAATATACCAGATAGAGCTACTATTAATAAACAACTGATTGAATGAGAAAGACAATAATAAATAATAATAAACTTTTTGAAAATATACTTTCAATTAGGTATTTGAGATTAGAAACACAAGATCGTTCTTGTATATGTAAATTGTGAAAAAAATGATATGCATAGTGCAGAAGAAACTTCGACCAATGATGAAGTAAAAAATAAAATTCAAAATAAACCGTCTCTGAACAATTCTAATTTGCCACAAAGTATAATATTGATTTCGAAAGCTCGCTCAGTTTTGAAATAAATTAAAATTAATATCGCATATTAACTATCTCCCAACAATAGAAATATTCATGTCTTACCTTCACACCGATCATAAATATATAAGCCATTATATTATTACAAAAAAGAAACAAAAATCATAAACCGCAAAAGTAATAAAGGAAATTACATCATTATAATTGTTAGCAGTTCTATTATGAAGAAAACAAAAGAAAAATATTTAAAGAAAGGAAAAAAAAAATCATGAATTTTAATGCATCATTCATCGTCCCAAGGTCTCTACCAATTGAGAATGAAATGTGTAATTACTCGCATAGAAATTGTGAAATGTCATCGTTCTCACCCCTTTGCCAATTAACTTAATTGTAACTAACTGATTTTGCAAGGCAAGGCTCAAGATTGATGTTACAAGAGTAATAATGCAACATTGTAGCTTGACAAGCAAATGCTAGTATATGCTCACATAATGATGATCAATATTTCCAAACGATACAATAATAAATTATTTATTATTACTACTATCATTTAGCTTCTCAGCTGTGCCTCGAGGTTCAAAAATTAGCGAAATGAGTCTTTTCACGTTTAATTTTGATTGACCTCAGCAAATAAATATTAAATTGAAGCATGGAGTGCGCCTTTAAAATTTCATAATTTTCAGACAGACAGACATACCCTAGCCGAGTACCTGTTTGAAAGTATCCTCTTGTCAGGCCAAGGCAAACCAGTAATGGTTTTGTCTAGTTGATAACCATCAGGGTTCGTAACCATCCGATATGTAATAAAATACGGTTTACATCAGCCGTTTAGAAATAATTAAGTAAGCAGCGAAAACGGGCGGTCGTGAAAAAAAGTCGAAAATCATTGACTTAAGAAATGACCAATCAAGTTCGAAAAAAATTTTAAGGTACCTTAAACTTCACATTGGAAATTCTTACTAGTGCAACAGGACAAGAATTTTATTCTTTATTGTGATAAAATTACAATCTGCCTTATTGGCCAGTATATATAAGTAATTGTGATAAATGTTCTCATTCATAGAGTGTTTACAAACAGCCCAGAGACCTCCCAAATCCACATATTTGTCACCTCCCTCCCATGCGAAAGAGGGAGCGGAGTCTTGGGAAGTCCCCCACGCTCCTCCGTCAGCCGCGTCACCGGATACAAGCCAGTGGATGCTGACGAAGAGCGCGAGAGCCACAGGCCCTCAGGACATGATTGGAGACATTGGCCATTGCCAGGACTCCTACAGGACAAGAATTCATAACAAAAGAGGCCTGTAAGTAGGGTTAACTCATTTTTCAGATATCTCGAGTTGTCCACTTTTTCACTTCCGCCACAGATATATATTGTACGAACAACTTTTCGACATCGTGAGTCAGATGTTACAGTATATGATATGATTACATATCAAAATGAGCTAATACAGCCTTCCCAGTAGTGTCCTAAAACACCACGAATACTATTATTTAGGCATTCTCGTTGTAAATATATAATAGTAAATTAAATGATATAAATAAAAAATTTCAACGATGTTTCCGTTTCACAGCGACAGTAAGTAGTGACAATCTAGGATACCAGCAGTGGCTTACTCAACTGACACCATCTTACGATATCCAGCTTTGGTCTCTATGTCGTTGGGAGTATTTTTTAAGAAAGCAGACGGAATGTCGTGTTATTCATTAGAAAAAAATAATTTTTTTTTTAATACCTCTAATAATATATAACAAGATGTATTTTTCTTTTAAATAGCAGCTCTCAGGTTTTAATATGTATGCAATAATAGTTTCAAAGACTTCGATCACAAGAGACATGTAAAATATTTGGTTAAATGCTTCGTCTCGGCGTTATATACCGTTCAAAATGATTTGCACAAAATATTTTAAATAGTCACCATTCCCCCGCAAGGAACAGATGTAGTCGTACACGATATGTCAAAACGGTATCAATTAATAAATTTTAATGAAAATCGTAAAAAGGACCCAAAAACCTATCGACCATTTGTAATTGTTAATCAATTATTTAATTGGTAAATTTATAAATATATTTACTAGCTGGACATATTAAAATGTTATTTTTTGAGTAGAGAATTATTTTCACTTTAGTGTAATGAAGTGCCCGCACTTCATGGTTTATGTTGTAGAGTGCATGAGGGCACCAAGCCCCTATACTGCAGGATAGTTGTACCATGAAGAGAGAAGAAGCCATACCTTTGAACAGGTACAAGAAGTATTTATCTACGACACATACGCACCTTAAAGAAACGTTTCATAACGAATATAATTAATTAGAACCTTGAACGGTGTAATCACGAAGTTGTCTTCACAAACACAATCATTATACATGTGTTACAAAACAAGAGGGTTCCGGTGAGATGGCTCACTTATTTATCACTGGGTACGTAACTGGGTAATATGGAGTATTTATATACTACAAAGATTATATAGTGTTTAATGAAAATTACACGGGTAAGATAGCAATTATTATGTTTTACGTGATAATCTATAGTTTATATTACTCAACTTCAACTTTAACTCAGGTGTATCTTAAAACCTTGGCCAATTAATGACAGTCATAAATACAGTTCATTAAAAGATGGATATACATACTAAATACTATTTGTGACTTGACAACAATTAAAAAAACTATAACTAAAAGTGTTAACAAATAATAAGTTATAACCTACATTTTAGAAGCGGTGGATTGTTTTTTTGTTATGTTTTCGTTTCGATAACATTTTATTTCTGATATTTATATATTATACAGACATACATTATATTATACAATATATATTATATATATACAGACATGATATTTGACGAAGAGGTTTCAATTTATAACCTGACTATATGAAAAATACTGTCAACACAATTAAAATAATTAACGATCGTCATTAAAGCCGTTAAAAACATCTCCTATATAAAATAAATTAGAGTGAAGTTATTTCAAATTTGACATTAATTAATGAAAAGCTATTGAATAATTAATTATTAAAACAATTCAACGAATCGCTGAAATATCTGACTTGATGCATTTTTTGGGATTAAGATTATTTACTCCAGCGTGAGGTATGTATTACTTAAATCATGTTATACATGCAAAATGCATATCTCCCAGACGAGAATCCGCCCCTTTCCTCTCAGAGCAGAGTGCACTAAAGTTACCACCACCATAAATAGCGGTCTTCTTTATATGTATACCTTGAATATATATAAATATAGTTGAGATATTTATGATAAATTACTAACGTGCAGTCGGCTGAAGCACCATCATCCATCCCACATCCTAAGAGACCACTACGCGAACACACCAGGCCTTCGACTGGCCGTGAGTGGGGGTACGCCTATGCGGATCGGCTAAGATCGGCCACCTTCGACAGGCTCCGCCAACGTTCGGCAAAAGTCGGCCACTTCCGAGCGCCAATTAGTCATTCAAGAACCCTCTTCGAGTCTTGATGAGACTGCAAATAGTTGGCTGACTCTTCGACGCATATTATTAGCGCAGGTTTTCTGACCTCACCGTCTGCTTGTTAGGAGTGAACATTTTCCTTTCTTCAGAAACATTATATGATTTGGTTACAAGAAATATTTAGTAATCAGCCAAGATTACGTGGAAACAGTAAGCATGCAGATCAATCTCACACTGTCCTTTCGGAAGGAAGAAAAAGGGACAACAGCAGTTTTATTAGCAGATCTGCGGCATCACCCTATGGTTCACTGTAGGAGAGAAAATTCTGACAATGTTAGATCCATTTCTCTAAATTATTTTATTAGTCTCAACCCTTACCTTAGTTCGGTCATAAGTTCTCGTAAAGCAAAATAATATCTGTTGAAGAAAAAATGCAACGAAGAATTTTGCAGATGGTAAATATTTTAAACATCAAAATGACCTCCGATTTTCAAAATTTCATTCCATGAGACCTCGGTGGAATAAAATCTTTTTTTTTCACAGGAAAGAATCGAACCCGCACCGTTCTGGCGCATGAACTCCTACTGAAGACGGCAATGCTTACCATTAAAATAGACCCAATTACAAATCCCAAAATATTATACCGATGTAGTTTGATCATTTGCAACCGCGTATCTACTTTTCATTAAGACAAGATTGAAATCTTCATTAGACTACTTTCTACATTGTTTTAAGGTTATGTTACTTCCGACTTTCCCCTATGGATCTACTTTAACTAAACATTTTAAAATAAATAGCTTTTATAATTATCGGTTTAAGAGGAAATACATAGGCAGTTTTTACACGGCCAGAATTCAACCTAACCATGCCACTATCCACCAGCTGTTATATTCATTATTTTCTTATAGATAAAGAATGTATATTTTTATAATTAAGTAGCGCGAATCGGCCTAGACTGAACGGTTATCAGAAGGCTGTGGTTCCGTCAATGTAATTATCTTTTATCTAAAACCAATATATATTACAACTTTGTACAGCTGGATTTCATCCCTCGACTAATTGCAATTAATACAATTAGATGTTTGTTTACAAATCAACTAAAAACCAGCGACTATAATCCTTTTTTCTTAAACATACCCTTATATAGACCAGAGGGGATATAAATGCGATCCTTGAACCGACCAGCGAAGGAGGCAGGAGTCCCTCAAGGACTGTGCAGACCTCACGGAGGCAGAACCGCGAATGAAAGTGCTTCGAGGTCTCCTCCGTGTCCAAGGTCTCTCAGGAAGTCTGGAGGACCCACAGCTGTCTATAAAGGTCAAGAGCACTCGCCCTAAGTCCCCGAGCAACTTAGTCGAGGGGGCTTTGCCATAGTTGAGGGTTACGTCTTTGTCAAGTCCCCCCCCCCTTTGTCCTTTGACTGTCTGGAACTGGTTTTCAACGGGGGCGGTCTTTTCCTATTGGAATTTTCAGGGGGTGGACGGAGATCGAAAAAAGAGAAAAAATAAATAAAATGCTTCTATGGTGTACGAGTGGTCGTATCCATGTATTTTACATACACTGTTACATACCTCCTTTTGGTTTTCTATTGTTTCTTACTGCTGTCACTAATTATCTACCCATTTTGTTCAACCCCTTCTTCGTTTTCTAGTAAACAGGACCTGCTGATGCATGGAAGTATGTCGAAACGTTCTCCTGATGAAAACCTAACAGATATCTTTCATCAGCCCAAGCCGATGTCACAACACGTTCTTCATCGACTCATTACGAAATGTAATAATTTAAGAAGTTTGGGTTTTTTTTAAGATGTATTGTAAGTATGGCGAATACGATGGCTGGAAGTAGTTATTACTTATTGTTTTTCTGGTAGGTAATAGCATTTTTGTAATTGTATAACATTTTAGCATCTAAATTTTTCATTCAATTCAAATCGGAATCAAAACGTTAAGTATACCATTAGAAATCCTATTGAAAAAAAATAGTTTTTTTCAGAAATTTACATTTTTTTAATATTCGTATAGTTTGAGATACCATTGCGCCTTGTAGATTAGGTTATTTTCAAAACTAAAAGTCTTAAAGGAAATTCTACACTTGATTACCAATGTGGTTAACAAATGTTTTACAGACTAGAAACTCGGTGTTTTATTGGCAAAGACGATGGTTTTTCGGGAAAAAAATAAAAAAGAAAAGAAAAAGTCATATCAAGGCAACGGATTGGGATAGAAAAATGCGGTTGGCATTTGACACCAATTTTGATTAAGTTTCACACAAAAAAATTGAAATGGCGAGCCTACTATTAATGTACAAATATAATTATTGAGGAGAATGTCAAATATAACCAACATTTTCTAGTATAACTTTGAATTTTATCCAATTAATAGACATTTTCTGAATTGGGAGTTAAAAAAAAACAACAAAAAACTGGAGATGACTCTAACATACCCTAACTAACAACACGGCCACTCGGTATCGACATAGATATATTACATAGATTACAGGCTAAAATCGATTTGACCCTGCGGCGACCGACATGTCGATAACTCGCACGATAGCATTCGGATGCAATTTTATATCGACCACGCAGATCGATACTTGACCTGATGGAATACATATTTAATGTAGGCCTTTAGTCGGCGTCACAGTACGGTCGAAGAGTAATTGCCTTGGGGAAGGGATTCTATCAATAGTTAAATAATCTTTGTAGAGGAGAGTCTTTTAAAAGAAAAGAAAGAAAAGCTTTATTATGAAGTACAAGCAAAACACTAGTACATATATACAAATATTAAGAGTTACGTTACTACATTCTAGTTCGGATGTCTGGGAACAAGTGGGGTCTGGGGCTAAAGGTGAGACATATATGTATTAGAAAAGGGTAGTTCTGGGAAGTAGGGAGCGATGTCTTGGAGGGATGCGGTTGCTTACTTAAAAATAACAGGAACCATCAGTGACTTCCATGAAGTCATGAGGCAGGTATACACTAGAAGGGGTTTGCTTCTACTTTTAGCATTATATCTGTACCTCGGAGGGATACAACACTATGTCCATTTTTTTGTCCAAAAAAGGTTTTTTTTCATTTTATAACAACTGCATGATGTAAATAACAATAAATAGAATGTTCTGGTAAAATATTGTTTCAACATCTCAATAAATAGCTGTACCAATACAAACACTTTTTGTTGAAAAAAAGTTTAAAACTCCTCTCCTGTAAAGTTATGAAAATGGACATAGTGTTGTATCCCTCCGAGGTACAGATATATACTATTAGCATTATAATATTCTTAGCATTATATAACTAATGATAAATAATTTAATATTATATATAATTATAAATATAATATTTAATGGTTCTGCCAACTGAGCTACCCTAGCCCGGGACCAGTAACACAATACAAATTTCTCATTTTAATTTAATTAAGCTAACAATATATTTTCTGTAAGTTCGTGATTGTATCTTCTAAGGTTCTGCTTAGTTCAATTGCTTAGTTCTTTTAAATTAATCGCTTATCGGTAATAAGTTTGATAAAATAATTCGATACTGATGCCCTGTAATTTGAGGCACAATCGGCGCAGCACACGTCATTGTGGCGAGAATCACTTCTTTATCTAATGTCAATTTGTTTTCGGGTGGCAATTTTGATTTCTTCTAGAAGTAAGACTAATGATATTTTTAGTTTTGTTTCATTGATTGTTTACACAGTTAGCTAATGTAAGGAAACTGTCAAACAATTAACTACTAGCTAGTGAATAGAATGGGAACAGGGCAGTTGAGGATTGTTTATGGATAAACTTATGTCGTTATCTCAGATGAATAAACCGAAAAATGAAATATACAGGAGCTTTTATAGTCGAAATATGAAGAATTTATCACGTTTAGTAAATACAAGCCAAAGAATAATCAAAAAAATACTAATTTCTGATCAATAATCTATGAATTGTTCTAGGCAGAAACTTCATGATATTGGGATAACTATGAGAAGAGTAAGATATTGCGGATTGAGAAGAATGAAGTTTATAAAAACAGGATTTGAAAACTGGGAGAGACGACTTCACGAGATCTTTGATTTGCCTACTGAGGAAGAATTCATCCAACGTAGACATATCAAATTTTTTGACTCCCTGCAATACTTAACAAACCCGGTGTTTAACACAATAACCCCCGCTCCGTTCCCCCGTCGATGGCAGGACGCTGTCGCGGCTGGAACGCTTCAGTCTTAGGTTCTAGGTATAGGTTTGGTTTTAAATTTTTTCCCGGTTGTAAGTTGAAGGTGAGCCTCATCACCTAGTGTTGTGTATGTGTTGACTTTTTAACTTCAATGTGAAATGGTATTATATTTATGCCCTCATTCGAATGCATCTGCGTATGCAGCACGAGGAGAAAATTGTAAATCAAAATTTTTGTTCATTGTAAAACTTAAAATAAAGAGGTTTTGAAAAAAAAACAAAAAGAGAGACGAAGAATGATGGAGGGCAATGAGGTCCCGAAGGGTGTATGCGCAGATGAGAAAGGAGCGGATTTGTGAGAAAGGGGTATTCTCCAAAGAGGTCGGATAATCGAGATCTAGCGTGGAGAGAATGGATTTAAGATTGGAGTTTGAGCAGTTAGAAAAAAAAAAAATGTCTTTGCCAAATATTTTTCATAAAATGACCTACTTCTCAAATTCCTATTAGGTTGTCTTATATTTCTTAAGGAACGTCAGCGAAAGTAAAAATAAGTTTTTGTCATGGGGGAGGGGAGGAGTTGATTGATGAGAATTCTTCAAAACCTGTTACCATTAAGTGGATTGGCTTGTGCGGAATGGTGTAACAACACAAAGTTAATTTATTAATGTAATAAACATAATGTTCACGCTTTAATGGTGTAGCGACCACTAACTACATAAGATAAATCACCCTATACTCTATTGCATATATATTGTAAGCAAAAGTAAAATAACATGAACTAAATGTATTATAAACAAATATAAATCATTGTAAATGTGTTAAGCAATAAAAGACGGGGACCACGGAAGTAACCTGAGGAGGGTCAGCAGCTGGCAGTCGTAAACATAACAACCTGGGGTCTCTCTACCTCCAGGGGTAGGTAATTAGGCGTCGGTGTGAAAACCAACCGCCGGCCTAGGCCACCTTGCAGCCTCCCGGCAGGAAGTAGAGAGGATACTTAAGCCAGGGCTTCTGGCCATGTAAACCAGTCTCCTTGCATACTCTCTGCGGACCTTTGCTCGATGACGCTTGCTTGGTTTCCGCTCGAACTCTGAAAACTTGACTAATTCTTTATGAAACCTCTGTACCTCTTCTCTTGAACATAGGGCATTGTCGGGGCACATACCTATCATAAATGGAGTCAGATAGTGACGCCGTCATGGAACGATTGTCCAGGTTATTAACTCGAACAATCCGCACTTGTCACCAGGGCTAGGGTGATCAGGCACCCCCTAGTGACGACCCGACAAATGGTATTTTCAAATAAACTCCGTTTTCCAGCATCTTATTTATTTAAATAAAACAAATAAACCAATATGTTTATAATTAAAATAGAAACTGTTATACGATAAGTATTAAATTAGGAAAACGTTCATTGTATTCATTATATGTCACAGATTTTCTGTTATCGTAGCTTCTATTAATTGTGGAATGAAGCCATTCGCCATTGATAAATAATTATATCACAAATATCTACTTTCCAACTAGCGGGTTATTGACTTATGTTTGGAGGATTTTTGTCCTGAGGGAGATGAGTGGAGAGGGCTTACTCAGCTTGTTTAGGAAAACTATTTAGGGGCACCATTAATAAAGTAGAGAGGAAAATCTCGGTTCATAAAATTAATATTGAGAAGTAACAGCCTAGCGCTAACCTTTTAAATTGTCGAATTGTAAAGCATTTCTTGCACACAGCTAAACTAAATGTCATTAAACACGAATATGAGTATCTCTATGAAAATATAATATGGTACTATTATTAATACCAGTTTTATCTGTTGTTTTTTTTTCTTCTGAGATATTATGTAAATGTAATCTCTATTGTTCGATAAAATATGAGATATGAAACGTAAATTTTCCTCATCCATTATTATTTCCGTTCTTGTCAATCAGCTGACGATTTGGATCAGCTGGATGCGTTCGATCAGCTGATCATTGCCAAAAATAATGAGGGATCATTTATAGCTAACTGGAGGCATAAGACTTTACCAGAGGGTTGTTTGTTTTAAATTAATGTTCAGCTAAAAAACTTTTACTTGATGAGCTTGTATAGTTCCGGATATTAATTGGTAAAAAAAATCAATTGCATCTATAGTTGGTACCGATTGACAAGGCCCAGCATAAAGTAGAAAAGAACAAAAAAAAAAACAAGACAACAGAAGAACACTATTGTAATTCTTCTAAAAAAAAACACTGGTTGAGTTAAAGTTGCTAAAACAATGTTTTAATGATTTTATGAGGGTGCCATTAACCAAATCAACCAGCTGTTTCAAGGTGTCGTGAAAAAAGTATCTGACTTATGGGGGGGGGGATTTGTCAAGTAAAACAAGAATTTGAAGCATTCATTAAAACCTATTTAAAAAAAATTGAAAATGTTTTTTTTTTTTTTACAACTGATTGTACCAGCAAATTACTGATGTAAAGTTACTTAGAAAAATAATGTTTAATAATGCTTTATGATTATGACTAATATATGGTATCTCTATTCGCCAGACGTGGTAAACCACCCGATGACACCTCATCTCAAGGACCAATTAGCCTACTCCCTATCATCTCAAAAATATTTGAAAAACTCCTACTAAAACGTTTACTTCCAATTGTTCAATCCAAAAACCTTTTTCCTACTCCTAGTTTGGTTTCCGTCAACGACATTCCACTGCTCAACAAAGCCTTCGCGTTGTCGATCACATCTCCTCAGCCCTTGAAACCAAACATTATTGTACTGCTGCCTTTCTTGATATAGCTCAAGCTTTTGACAGGGTTTGGCACGCAGGTTTGGTCTACAAGCTCAAAAGATATTTACCACAGACGCTTTTCCTAATCCTACAGTCCTACCTTTCAAACCGATTCTTCCAAGTCCGCTGTGGCTTAGAATATTCTAACTACTATCCCGTAAAAGCAGGAGTTCGAGGAGGGCAGTGTCCTGGGTCCCATCCTCTATAACATATACACCGCTGATGTCCCCTCTACCACCAATACCTTCTTGGCCACATTTGCAGATGACACTGCAGTCCTGTCAACCCACCAGACCCCACATATAGCATCCCATAACCTTCAAAAACACCTTGATGAGATCGAGTATTGCTGCAACCCGTGGTCCCTTGGACTCTGTCGCAAGTCTTGTCCACTAGTTTATTTTAATTCTATTCCTCTCCCTGTATCCGAGACAGTACGGTTCTTCGGCTTCCATCTCGACAAACGACTGACTTGGAACCCACACAGGAGGCTAAAAAGACAAGAACTTAACAGACGCTTTGGACAACTGTACAGACTACTTCGAAGGACATCTCGACTCTCAACAGAAAATAAATTACTAATCTACAAAGTTTTAATTTGCACGATTGGCTGTGGTGTTAAAAGCGGTTATGATTCCGTTAATAAATAATAAATTTCATTCCAAACTCCAATGTTACGAGCTAAAAAAGAAAAATGTTAATTGTATTTATTTATATTTCGTTAAGATAAACCTGACGTAAATATACACATATATTTAGCCTAACAATGATTGGATGAAGTCGGCCCTATTGATAAGAACTTATCATATTCATGATAAGCCCTTTCCTAACAGGCCTTTCTACTTTGATTAGGGCACGATAATTGTCTTTTATCGATCTTCACAATTCAATTAAGATTAAAGTTTTCTTTTTTTAACATGAATTTTTTCTTAATGTGGTCTAGAGATATGTTGTGTTGTCCCATTACGATATTTTCTAGACGTCGAAAATAGTCTAGTAACTAACACATCATAGTTTTTGAGAAAACCAAAGACAATGTCCTCAGAAACCTATAAATTTAATTCTATCTGATCTTCCCCCTTCATCGTTCATAAACATTTTTTTTTCGGAAATCGGACATCCAAGTTTGTTATTGTAGGACGTCAATGTATGATGTTATTTTTAAATCTTGCTTTATAGCACGATCAAAAGATTTGTAACAAACACAAAATTTTCATTTTATTGATTTTTTTTTGTTTCATATCCCCTTGTTACAAACTATAGATCTACAAACGAATCTATTTACAATTACTTCATTATATTTCCTGTAGCTTGGCTACATTTTATACAAATTCTGTTTACTACTAATAGTGATCTATTATGTTTTAAAAATTGATTTTGAACTAAATTCTGAAGTACGAGGCTCACTAAGCTTTAGTTAATAGAGCCAAAAAGTGGAAAATACCATTAAAATTTTTCTAAAAATCGCTTTACTTTACTTACTCGTGATATATTTCAAAATTGTGAGCTTGCTTGTTTGATAAAACTTTCAGTGGTTTTGTATTGTATTATTAAATAAACAGTTATTTATGTAATCTCAAAATAAATGTCATCATTCACAGTCCGCCTATTTTTGGTTCAAGTTGTATGACAGGACGAGCTATATTAAAACGGATTCGACGGTGGGATTTTTTGAGTTAACCTTGGCGTTTTGCTAACTGCCATAAGCGAATGCTTATATTCTGATTCGAATGTGTGCATATTCAGGCAATTGTAACTCCTGTGCTTTTATTACCATAAGAAATTAAGTGTACTCGGATCTTCGATATAAAAAATACTGCCTTAGTCATTGAAATTCTTGCTGTTTAATAAAGATATTCATACATTATTCAAGATGATAAATTTTTTATAATGTTTTGTTAAAGGCGGAAGATTAGGTCATGGGATTAGGTTTTTTATATCCTTGTGTTATTCCTTGACTCCCCTCTGTTCGACTTAATCCCATTAAATTTTATTTGAAGTTACTGCCCATAAAAAAATATTCTTTCTCACCGAAATGAGGGGTCCTTTCTGATTAATAATATATTACTATACGTCGTTAAAACCATCGATAATACCCCTTTGTTTTGCATTTTTTTGTTTTTTTTCGAATTAATGTATTTCCAATATTTAGATAATAATAAAAATCAAGTCTTCATTGCGACAAAAATAAATAAATACAAAACTAGATGCTAATTTAAAAACACTTCTCCCCATAATATATTGTGCCCTAAGCAATTATGTTAGTCATATTTTGACGTGATGATGTCCACAGAGGTATAAAACAGCGCAAAGAAATTTCAATGAGGTTAAAAGTAATCTCATTACCATTCGCTACAATTTACAATTCACAACTACAACAAACTACTGTACGATAAAGAGGAAGGTGAACACCGGAAATATGTCTGGGAAGGAGGCGATGAGAAAACATCACAGATTTCCGGAGCTGGGTAACACTGAATATTACTCTTTCTGAAGCCTAACGTCTCGAACTGACCTCAGGGTTTTGTATTGTGTAATATATATATATATATATACACAAGGAAATCATAATGTGCATTATATAATCACATCATTCCCACTCATCTGACGTAGCTTTGAGGCAATAGACTGGACGTCAATGCCTACATTTAGGTCAGTACACTCCCCGACCGCACATACATTCTACAATAGACAATACAAAGAATTGTATATTGTATTGTATATGTTACCTCATAACGGGCCTCCTGAGCCTGAAGTCGGCACTCATCCGCAGCAACAGCGGCCATCCCCTCTTCATATCTAGTCACAACTAACTGGGATATCTCGTCTCTTCGCTGTTATCGCCGCCACCGCGTCTTATCGCACTTCTTCTGCGAGCGATCCGGACCCGGAGATTATCAAAGCGGCAAACAGCATAGGAAGGAGGAGCTGGCAACTTCTTCTGATGCCCGAAGGTCGTTCAACTTGACAGTTGAAATTATGTAAATCAAGTCAGTTAAACCACCTAAATTATTACCCACTAAAATCTTATCGAGTTTCTGTATTTTACGACCAAGGGTAGACTCAGCTCATACGGGACAGTGTACATTCACAGGAAACAATTCAAGACGTTGATACTTGACTTTGAAAACTAATAGGAATTAATAGAGGAAAATAACTAAATTATTGACTGGTGAGAAATAGTTGTTGCATACTAGTAGTTTATCCAAATGAGTGCATCTATTTAAATTCGTCAGATGGCAAGAGAAGACAACAACGCCACAATAACCTGACCTCGGCAAGTGATAATGATTGGGCGAAGAAAACATTTAAATTGGCCTCATGACCCACAAACGCACGTCACAGATCCGACATTTATTTAATTAGTAATGGACATCTTTATCTAAGGCACTTCTGTCTAGGGTTCTTAGCAGTATTTTATATCTCTTGCCTACCCTAGGGTTCTTAGTAGTATTCTATAGCTCTCACCAACCCTAGGGTTCTTAGTAGTATTTTATATCTCTTGCCTACCCTAGGGTTCTTAGTAGTATTTTATATCTCTTGCCTACCCTAGGGTTCTTAGTAGTGTTTTATAGCTCTCACCAACCCTAGGGTTCTTAGTAGTATTTTATATCTCTTTCCTACCCTAGGGTGCTTTGTAGTATTCTATAGCTCTCACGAACCCTAGGGTTCTTAGTAGTATTTTATATCTCTTGCCTACCCTAGGGTTCTTAGTAGTGTTTTATAGCTCTCACCAACCCTAGGGTTCTTAGTAGTATTTTATATCTCTTGCCTACCCTAGGGTGCTTTGTAGTATTCTATAGCTCTCACGAACCCTAGGGTTCTTTGTAGTATTTTATAGCTCTCGCCAACCCTAGGGTTCTTAGTAGTGTTTTATAGCTCTCACCAACCCTAGGGTTCTTAGTAGTATTTTATAGCTCTCACCAACCCTAGGGTTCTTAGTAGTGTTTTATAGCTCTCACCAACCCTATGGTTCTTAGTAGTATTTTGTAGCTCTCACCAACACTAGGGTTCTTAGTAGGGTTTTATAGCTCTCACCAACCCTAGGGTTCTTAGTAGTATTTTGTAGCTCTCACCAACCCTAGGGTTCTTAGTAGTATTTTATATCTCTTGCCTACCCTAGGGTTCTTAGTAGTGTTTTATAGCTCTCACCAACCCTAGGGTTCTTAGTAGTGTTTTATAGCTCTCACCAACCCTAGGGTTCTTTGTAGTATTTTATAGCTCTCACCAACCCTAGGGTTCTTAGTAGTGTTTTATAGCTCTCGCCAACCCTAGGGTTCTTAGTAGTGTTTTATAGCTCTCGCCAACCCTAGGGTTCTTTGTAGTATTTTATAGCTCTCACCAACCCTAGGGTTCTTAGTAGTGTTTTATAGCTCTCACCAACCCTAGGGTTCTTTGTAGTATTTTATAGCTCTCACCAACCCTAGGGTTCTTAGTAGTGTTTTATAGCTCTCACCAACCCTAGGGTTCTTTGTAGTATTTTATAGCTCTCACCAACCCTAGGGTTCTTAGTAGTGTTTTATAGCTCTCGCCAACACTAGGGTTCTTAGTAGTGTTTTATAGCTCTCGCCAACACTAGGGTTCTTAGTAGTGTTTTATAGCTCTCACCAACCCTAGGGTTCTTTGTAGTATTTTATAGCTCTCACCAACCCTAGGGTTCTTAGTAGTGTTTTATAGCTCTCGCCAACACTAGGGTTCTTAGTAGTGTTTTATAGCTCTCGCCAACACTAGGGTTCTTAGTAGTGTTTTATAGCTCTCGCCAACACTAGGGTTCTTAGTAGTGTTTTATAGCTCTCACCAACCCTAGGGTTCTTTGTAGTATTTTTATAGCTCTCACCAACCCTAGGGTTCTTAGTAGTGTTTTATAGCTCTCGCCAACACTAGGGTTCTTAGTAGTGTTTTATAGCTCTCACCAACCCTAGGGTTCTTTGTAGTATTTTATAGCTCTCACCAACCCTAGGGTTCTTAGTAGTATTTTGTATCTCTTGCCAACCCTAGGGTTCTTAGTAGTATTTTACAGCTCTCGCCAACCCTAGGGTTCTTAGTAGTGTTTTATAGCTCTCGCCAACCCTAGGGTTCTTTGTAGTATTTTATAGCTCTCACCAACCCTAGGGTTCTTAGTAGTGTTTTATAGCTCTCACCAACCCTAGGGTTCTTTGTAGTATTTTATAGCTCTCACCAACCCTAGGGTTCTTAGTAGTGTTTTATAGCTCTCACCAACCCTAGGGTTCTTAGTAGTATTTTATATCTCTTGCCTACCCTAGGGTGCTTTGTAGTATTGCCGTTATATTAACTATTAATATTTCTAATAAAAATAATTAATATAAATATTTTATTTATAAACTTCAAAATTAAGCCAAGTATAAATATCCGAAACAACTGGCATTGAATAGCCAGTTGAAAGATCAATAAGGCAGCGAAGAGATGCGAGATATATAGGAGCAATAGGTCACTCTCTATTCATCTTGGAACCGGCAGAGGACGAGGCAGGACCAGGAGGGACTCCAGCCCAGGTCAGCCCTTTTCACTGTCACCCGGCAACAACAACAACGGAACAAAAGACGCTCAAGTAAGACGATCCGGATCACGCAATAGAAGACGACCATCGAAGAAAGAAACACTGGCCAGTATTAGTATCACGTTACGAATAATTATAAGGTACCATTTTAATGTTAGATTTAATAGTATTCTTTTATTACGTACGTAGTTAATTTGTATTTCAATTTTTAAATTAATGTGTGTAAATAAACCATTATTCCTTTTGCCACAAGTTTCCTTAATTTTATTAACAGAACCTTGAGATAACTTAAATATTATTAAATATAAAGTTATAAATTATATGAAAAAATATATAATGAAAATATATATAAATAATAAATATTTGAATAATATATTACAAATATACATATGTAATATATAGAGCCTACAAAAGATTAATTGCTCTCCACTGTTTGAGAGTTAAAGCACCCTGCTATTTATTTGTTTGTATTTAATTTAATCATGAAATATAAATTTGTTTTCTATTAGTTATAATTTCGGGTAAATTGAGGACAATTTTAAAATTTTCTTACAGATGCCTGAGAACACTAAAAAGTCAGATTTCCAGGACCAAATACCCGACTTCCAACTAAAGAGCGATCGGGGGTGTACCTTCTAAAATGTGTTCTGACGTGGTTCCACATAACTATTATAGGAAATTAAAAGTCAGCTGTAGAGAGCACTTGGCTATAAACGACAATACTTTCTAACAAAATTGAAATTCTAATGATCACAGAGACGCATCCCACACCATGTCTCCTACACACTGGTAACTAACACTTAAATCATAAATGAACAAAACAGAAAAATAAAAATAGATGTCGGAAAAGCTTCTTGTACACGTCGAGGGTCATCAATTGTCGGTACAAGGTGAACAATTGTCGGAGGTCAACAATTGTCGGAAAAGGTGGACAATTGTCGGAGGTCAACAATTGTCGGGGGGCGTCACTAGGGGAGTGCCTGATCACTCTAGCCCTGGTGACAAGTGCGGATTGTTGTAGTCAATAACATGGACCATGTTCCATGTAGGCGTTAATATCTGACTCCATTTATTGATAGGGATGTGTCCCGACAATACACTGTGTTCAGGATGAGGTGCAGAGGTTCATAAAGAATAAGACCAGTTTTCAGAGTTCAAGCGAGAGATCGGCAGCGTAATAGGTACAAGTCGTCAGAGGTCTGCTAGAGGCTGTGAGGCAAAGTGCCGTCGTAGAGGTAGTAGACATAGAGAGAGTAAACTAGCGGAAGGCTGAGTGGGCTTACTCCTAGGGCCCCGAGGCCTTGGTCGTATCGCGACTGATAATGCGGCTGTGGAGGCTAAGAAACAGAGTGCCGAGTGAGCCTACCAGGGCCAAGTGGCCCTGGTGTAAAGTGACAAGAAGTGCGGCTGTGTAGACTAAGAGACAGAGTGTTCCTTCAGGGCGAATCTTACCGATATAAATATTGTAACCCCCCTCCTTCGTGGAAGGCTGAGTCTGTCTGTAGGTGGTCTGTTTTATTATCCCGTTGGTCCAAAAGGGCGTGCTTTATGATGTCCCGCCTCCCGAGTTACGTGACTAAGCTGTTCGTAGCATGATTTTATGACCGCGGGAACGTGACTGAAGGTCTATTCTAATAGGGGTAAGTGTCCTTGCCCTAGGTTTTATGGCAGTCAGGTGGCTAATTCTCCTAGGTTTATTGCCGTACCCTCGATCCTCTGTTACTTGTTTTTATCTCTGCCGATCCCTCTATGATTTATTACCAGAAGTTACAGAGATTTGCATTTCTATTATAATACATTATGAACCAGAGTGTAGGGTAATTTACATATATATTTAGCTCTTCGCTACATATCGCTACAATAGACGCAAAATAATTATATTAATAATCAGAACTATTTCCTAAATACACCTCTCTTTGGAGAGCCCCCGAATAAATGTTCACTTATCCGACCATGCGCAGACTGACAGCCTAACTTTATCAGTTGGTCTATAGTCATTTATTAAATAAGTTTATTTTAGTATTTCCAAAATTAGACTTTTAACCATAATTTATTGATGTTTATGGCTATTTATAATGTATTTTAATTTGTATTGCCATTTTAATATTTATAGTAATTATCTTATTTCGATTTTGAAATGTTTACATGATTTTAAAATTGACTGATATTTATTTGATTTTAATTATTTACATAACCCTGCTATAAATGTGTAACAGTGAGAGTGCTGGAAATGGCCAGGTTCTCCAATCATGTCTTGAGCGTATGTGGCTCTCGGGCTCTTCGTCAGCGTCCACTGGCTCGTAACCGGTGACGCGGCTGATGGAGGATTGTGGGGGACTTCCCAAGACTCCGCATCCACCTTCGCACGCGAGGATGTGGATTTGGGAGGTCTTTGGGCTGCTTGCAAATACTATATAAATCAGCGAGTGAATGAAAGTTGTAAATATGGTATGAATGAGATCATTTATCACAATTACTTATTGCCTAATAAGGCAGATTGTAATTTTATCATAATATA
This sequence comes from Acanthosoma haemorrhoidale, assembly GCA_930367205.1. Classification (NCBI taxonomy): domain Eukaryota; kingdom Metazoa; phylum Arthropoda; class Insecta; order Hemiptera; family Acanthosomatidae; genus Acanthosoma; species Acanthosoma haemorrhoidale. Next base: position 114,533,701 of record OV884014.1, on the reverse strand, counting down.
GTTGTTGTAATTTACAAACAAAAAATTATTTATATCATTTTAACCTTTAATTTGAATTATATGACCTGTTTAAATTGTTAATGACAATGTATTTTATTCTTTTAATTTTTTGAATGTTTTCTCATATTGTAGCACCTGAGGATGACGGTTTAAGTCTTTGAAAGCACTAGTATTTTTAAAAATAATAAAGAACTGTGGGCAGGCAGAAGTCATTTAAATTAATTACAACTGGTAATTAAATAATTACAATTATTTACACGCTTGTAAATATTTTCTAATTTATTATTTTTGCTTTTTTTCCCTACGAGGTCTTGTTTATTCTTTTGTCAGTTACAGTTATATTTAATCATTTGTACATTTATTATTGTTATTATTTATAGAGAGGATGAATAAAGTATTTTATAGGATAACGGACTCACCTTAGAAGAGATAACCCGGCGATAACTGACCCTCGGTCTAAAGTGTAGCAGGTCGCGGACTGAGACAATAGCGCGCTGCGATAAATAATAATGGGTGCTATTACGCTTCTACGAATCGATATTACCTTTGGGACAGGTCCTTTTGTCTTTTAACCTCGGGGTCACATCCTTCCGTTCATTCATTGCTCATGGGGGGGGGGGGGGACTGTCGGACTGTAGCACAGCGAGCGCATGTCTCGAATCTCAAGTGCTACAAAGCTCCGCAGGAAAAGTAGGCCCGTCTTGAATAAAGTTTAAGTAGTCTGTGAGGGAGAGAAACCACTGCCTACTAAATACACAGTACTACCCAACAAACAGCCTCGTATATTCGGGCATTAAAATGAACACACTTCCGTTTTAGTGACCATTTCGCGACGAAGTTGAAACAAACACGTACGAAGTCTTAGCGGCTTACATATTTATTGACTTCCTCCGACCTATCTCTCTCCCCCTCAAGCATATGATTTACAAGAGGCCTGCTCTGCTGTACGGTGCACCGCTTTTACGTCATCTGACAGAAGCGACCGCGAGACAACAATTTCAGAACGGTTTACTAATGAAAGTGGTCAGACACCCTACATTCGAGCAGCGGAGAAACAGTGAACTACCCGAGGACTTTGAGCTGCCTACGGTAAATGAATTCATTCGCCGTAGACATATCTTCTTTGACTATCTACAACACATTACAAACCCCGTGTTCAACACCCCGAGCCGTTCCCCTGTCGATGGCAGAACGCAGTCGAGGCAGGAACGCTAAAGTTTTAATATAGTTTGTAAAATTAGTTTTAGTCCCTTTTTGTAGCCCGAAGGGGAGACCAGGTGATGGGGCGTCGCTACATTATATACAGGTTTAGTTATTTTATAAAATTTATATAATGGAATAAATAAGTATAATGATACACATAATACGTGACTGGACTGAACTGACTAATAAAGGTGATGGGGCTCACATTTTTGATCAAACTTAAAACTAACCTACATACTAATTCTTAATCTAATTTTCCCCCGACAGTCTGGTGCCATCGATGCGGGAAGGGTGGTGGGCCATAGTGTTAAATTCTGGGTTTGTCAGGTGCTGCAACGAGTCAAAAAACATTATGTGTCTCCGGCGGATGAACTCACCCACCGACGGCACACCAAGCAACGGGTGCAGGTCAGCGTTCTTTAACCTCTCGAGAGAGATATGTTGGACCACTTTTCTGAAATTGTTAGATACTTTAAGCTGTATTGTCAGTCAAGTGGGTAAATAGCGCGACACATTTATATATCATTAGCTTGAGACAAAGCGACAGGTTGGGTGAAGTTAGCAAGTGCGATAGCCGGTAAGACCTGTGTCGTACTTTTTCTATTTTATTCCTAAAATGAGAAGAGAAATGGAGATGCCTGTCCATTTTTATACCCAGATAGTGCATTGAGAAAGCTGGTGAGTTCTCTTGCCCTCCTATACTATATGATTTTGGCAAGGTTTTTTTCCCCTTTTGGAGGGAGAAGATTACGTAGTCTTCCCAGCGTTTACACTGATCTTTAACATGCCCAGCCTGTCACTGATCACGTTACGTTAAGTGTATTCATCTGAATAAAATTAAACCAATATTTATAAATAACACTCCGATATCAACAGCGAGACTTAAACAATATTGACAAGACTACTTCACGACTTAACATTTTACTAACTAATTCTATTCCTCCACTTCCTCTTAAAACATACCTCTACAAAGTCTAAGTACTTTAAACTTCGCCACTTCAACAATATCTTAACTACTCAGCTTACCTTCAACTTGAGAAAAACCAATGCCTAGTTAATATGAGCCTTCACTACGCAACAACGATTCGAAAAAGCAACCGATTATAAAGCCCGAACAAATAAAATTTTACGACAGTACTAAAATCTAAATAACCTATTGTTTAACTGTCCCATAATCCCATCAAATTAAAATAAAAGAACAACATACTTCACGCAATTGCGTAGTTTCCACTAATTCCCTTCGTTAGTATTTCATACCTTTTTACCTCCATTGTTCACATCACCGATATAAATTCACTTTAACTGAGCACAATTATATCGTCTATTTGAAACTTCCCATGGTCCCTACTCAATTGAAATTATCGAAATAAAACTAGTTTTTGAAATTGAATGGATTGAAACAGTTTCTCCATTGATCAGATGTACTGCTAAGTAAATGCCATTTACACGTCCAGGTATATAATTAATGGATGTATCGATTAATATTTATAGGTTAATATCGATTGTCATCATGTCACCGGGAACTCACTACTCATACCTAACTATTGTCATTATGCTGATAGCATATCCTTCCGGTCGTTCACATCATGTTGTCACTGAACACATACACAGTCATACTGTTTTAATAGTTTGGATGTTTGAGACAGTCATTGTATAAACCTTAGACCCTTTTAACCTTAATCAAAAACTGTATTATATTTCATCATTCTCAAAGCAAAGAGTGTTTTTTTTATAGAATTAGAGAATTTTTTTTTATATAAAACGTAAATAAGTTTCTGTTTTGGAAGCAAGACGAGAAAATGGATTTATGTGTGCAGTGACACATTTCAAAAGTTATGTAAATGTGAAACGAGCTAACGGATATATAAATGACCTATTTACACTGTTTAGTCTCTTGGTGGAAACATTGAATGATTAAGTTCTGCAGGTTCAAAAGCAGACAAAAACCAAAATTATAATAACACAGAAAGAAAACACTATGCGATAAATATAATGAGAACTGTGTAGCGACCGCTAACTACATAAGATCAATCACCCTATACTCTATTGTATATATATTGTAAATTGGTTATGATATGTTGTAAATTAATTTAAACAAATGTAAATAATATTACCAAACTACAGACCACACATCTTCCTAGTGGGATTCTCTGCCTTCATCGTCGTTAAAACTAGCATCTCCTTGGGATAAACCTCTCCCTCGCGGACGGTTACCGTGGCCTTACAAATTTACCAAGTAGCGTCTCCCACGGCAATCCTGTCTGCCTCTCTCTGGTTCACACTCGCCTTTGGGATCCGGACGGATTTCGCCTACCCTGAGATACCGAGTGTGAATTCGTGGTCATTCCAAGACCACACAAACTACCTACACTACCTACCCTATACCTCTTCTTCTGAACATAGTGCACTGTCGGGGCACATACCTATCAGATATGGAGTCAGATAGTACAGTAGTAAGACCCGTCATGAATAAATTGTCCATAATCAACCCTCACTTCGTCACTAGTGCTCGGGTAACAAAGCCCCCCCCCCCCCCCGTTGTCGTGACGACCCGACAAGAACCTTAAATAAATAAAATCTATTAAAAAAAGTCTCGAGAAGGCGAAAAAACTTATAATTCATAAAGTCAGCTTAGGCTCAAGCGTGGTACGGTAAACAACTGGCTATAACCGATACTGCGGTTCGATATGCCTCATTCACTCAGTAATCGATTGAACATCATCGAGTCGTTCGTGAACGTCGGCATAACTCCATGCTATGTTGCTAGAACCATTAGCTACCTTCGTGAAATTGCCAAATATATTGATAAAATATTTACAGATAATTATAGATCCTCAGGCGAATCTATTTACTATTTCACATACTCAGTCCATCTCTCGATATTTATACCTAGTATGTATTTAAAAAACTGAAACTTATTTCGCCGTATTTGTTTAAAATCGATTGTTGCAACTAAACTTGAAACATTCAAAAAGGTTATATTCTCTAGAAATTAACCTAGCTCTCGTTGTGTTAAAACTTAATGCGTGCTTTCTGAACAACAAGAGACGCTATCCATCTTCCATTGTGGCAAGAGCTCAAAGCCGGTAAAATTTTGATATTTTAGTCAGTGGCACTTTGTTCCCGTGAAGACAGGTGAGTGCTTTTGATTATTTTAAGTGGGGCTCTCCCCCCCTAACTGGACGTGCGTCGCACGGACCTTTGCAGGGTATGGCAAGCCGTAGGGACCCCAAAGGTGATGACTTTCATCATCCAAAGAGAGTATGCCGAAAGCGTACTCTCCCCCAGGCCCCAGAGGTTAAAACCTCTAACTCCTTCACACCCCTAAACTCGGCATCCCAGTCCGAGGCCAGTACATCCACCGCCCCTTCTGCCCCTAAATCGCCACCCCCCCTTATATTAGGGCGCATCAACAGCTATGACCTCACGAGGTTATTAGCCGATCACCACATTAAAAACTACAAAATAGTGCAGACGCAGCAGGACACTAAGGTGTTCTGCAACTGCATACTAGACCAACAGCAAACAATTGCTGCAATCAGGGATTTAAAGATCCCATTTCACACGTTTGCCCCCCGTGGTACCAAGCCCAATAAGAAGTACTTACTTCATGGATTCGATCTCTCTCATCCGATCGAGGAGATAAAAGCCCACATTAAAAGCGTGGGTAGCAACGTAATCGATGTATATCGATTACGGCGCTCCGACCAAAATGGCGCTAAGACAGAGATCGAACCGATACTAGTGATAGGGGATCACACATTGAAGGCGGAGACCTTGAAGCAGCTCCGGCATATAAATAATGTGCTTTTTCGAGTGAGCACTTTTCACGAAAAAAGAGGGATCCCGATGTGCCTGAACTGCCAGGAATACGGCCATACCAGACGGTACTGTTTCAAGCAGGCCAAGTGCGTGAGGTGCAGCGAACCTCACGACATAAAAGACTGCCCGAGAGACGCTTCAATTCCCCTCAAATGTGCCAATTGCGGGGGAAATCATGTCGCGTCGTACCGACAGTGCCCGTACAGGGTAAAACTTCTAGAGACTGCTGAGATAAAAAAGCAGGCACAGAATATTACAGCCGGGCCGAGAAGGGCCACATACATGCCTGCCCCCCCTCCACCACGACAGACTGCCTCCTATGCTCAGATGGCATCCGGAAACACCAGGGCTCCGGAAGTTCTCCCAGAGCCCCTACCTCAACCCACTAACAGTAATAATGATGCCTTGATGGGTATCTTGGGCAGCATGATGAACATGTTGAGTAGCATGACCGCTGCCATGAATAAACTCACCGAGGCGGTAACGCAGATGATGTCAGAATTCAAAAAATCAAACATCTAAATGATGGGGCACGTAATTTTAAATTACAACGTCTGCGGCCTTCGCCCCAAACAAGCCGACGTAGAAGTAATTCTACGGTGCCATTCGCCAGACGTTGTCGTTCTCACCGATACCCGGTTGAAGAAAATACACTTCTGCCGCTTCCCGGGTTATACTGCTTACCGCCAAGACACCGAAACTATCTCTGGAGGAGTAGCTGTGTTAGTTAAAAACGGAATACCCTGTAGGAGACTGCCCCCACCCGTCAGCCTAGGCCACGACCAATACATAGTTACGCTCCAGCTACGGCTCACGAACAACATCATCGTGTCAGGAGTCTACAGAAGACCGAAAGCCGTCTGCGACCCGTATAAGCTCCTGCTCACTACGATAGCTCATGACCGAAGGCACGTCATCGTGGGTGACCTAAATGCGAACCACAGCTGGTGGAGCAGTACTACGGCAAACGCCCTAGGCCGTTACATCACTAAAACTCCATTTACGGTCATCCACCCAGGATTGCCGACCTTCCGTCATTTCGCTAACCCAGACAGAACCTCCACGCCTGACCTGCTCCTGACACAACAGCCACACCGGGTCACCGGATGCTCGGCCTTAGATTTCACCACCTCCGACCATCGGCCTGTTCTCTATGAACTAGAAGGCGACATGCCAGAGCCGCCTGCTTCTAGGTACAGGTACGATGAGGCCAAATGGGACCTCTACAAGCATCTCATCAAGACCGAGTTGCCCACAATCACGCCCCTGAGACACACTTGGGACATAGATTACGCTATCTATCAGCTACAGGACGTCATCGATCGAGCTGCCGATGCATCGATCCCGAAATTTTCTCCGAAGCCCCCTTCTCTGAGAAAACCTCCGGATCACATCCTACAACTGATTAGACAGCGTAATAACATCAAGAACAGGTGGTTTAGGACCAAAAACAGGGACTTAAAACCGGTTTTAAATGCTCTCACAAACCAAGTTAAGTCCCTGATGGCCCAGTGGAAAAATTCGATTTGGGAAGATCGCCTCACCAGTCTCCACGGTGACCACAAGCAATTGTGGAAGCTTGTGAAGACCTGCAGGTCCAAAAAGAACGGTGTAAGGCTGGCCGTGAACGGGCAGTTCATTCCCACCACCGAACAAGCGGACATCTTGGCGGCCCATTATGAGGAAGTCAGTCGTGGCCAGGGACAGCCAATAGGAGCCCTCGACCACCCCTCCCCCACCCTCCCTACCACTACCGAAATCTACACCTCACACCGGCAATGCGCTGCATTCATTCGAAGAACGACCGGCAAGAAGGCCCCAGGTCAGGATTCCATCCAGAACATCCTACTCAAGCAGCTGCCGAGGAAAGGAATCTCATTCATAACGAACGTGTTGAACTCCTGCTTCAGGCTGCACTATTTCCCCCAGAACTGGAAGCACGCTGTAGTGGTCCCCCTTCTGAAACCAGCAAAAAGCGGTTATGAGCCCTCTCATTACCGCCCCATCAGTCTGCTGACTCAACTCTCAAAGCTGTTCGAGAGAATCATCCACGTACATCTCTCCGGGCACTGCGAGTCACAAGAAGTCATCCCACCAGAGCAGACTGGTTTCAGCACAGGCTTAAGCGCGAACAACAACCTGGTGAGATTGCAACACCACGTCGCATCAAACGTCCGGAGCAACAGAGCTACCGCTATGATTTCTCTGGACTGTTCGAAAGCTTTCGACTCTGTGGACCACTACATCCTACTCCAACGTCTGAGGGAATACGAATTCTCGGATCAGCTGCAGAACCTGATAAGATCCTACCTTACAGGCAGAACTTTTTCGGTTCGTATAGGCACTACGTCTACGACCCGAAGAAACTACACTGCCGGTGTCCCCCAAGGATCGGTGCTAGGCCCCCTGCTGTTCAACATTTACACCGCCCACATCGTAGGAGCCTCGTACCCCAACTGCGAGGTATCCGCGTATGCAGACGATATAGGTGTTTACAGCACTAGCATCAATCCCTCCAGAGCCCTGAAATTCGCTGAGAGCGCTAGTCAACGGATCTCCGAGAAACTCGATGCCGTCCACATTCAAGTCAACCCGGCCAAGACGCAAGGAATTATATTCAGTTACAAATCCGGAAAAAAGAAGCTCCCGAAATCCTTCGTCTTAGGCGGCAAAGAGTGCCCTGTAAGCAACAAGCTGTGCTACCTCGGGATTACCCTCGGTAGGCACTTGTCGTTCACAACTCATCTCAGCAAGAAATTAAAGAGTGTTAGGAAGAAATTCTTCAGCCTCGGACACCTACTTCACAGCCCGGCTCTATCAGTACGCCTCAAGCTGCTGATATACCAGAGCGTCCTAAGACCTGCTTTGATGTATGGGACCCCTCTCTTCAAGTATCTGACTCCTAACACTCTCCAAACGCTCCAGCAATTTCAGAACAGAGTTCTCCGCACCTCCCTCAAACATACCCCGTTCGACCGAATGAAGGCAGACGAGATGCATAAAAAATTTGAAGTGCTCACCATTCAAGATTTTATCAAAAGAAGGCACATCAAATTTTTTGACTCACTCAGACATAGCCACAACCCACTATTCTCCGACCTTCAACCACCACCAATGCCTGTCAGATGGAAGCACTGCTGGACCGCCGAAGCCTGGAGGATGATCGACGTCATTGAACCCGATGACTGAACGAACTACACCCAGCCGAGATATCGAGGCCGATCTCCCGGCCGACTCAACCGAAGCTACAAGACCCCATCTACCTGTTTAAGCAGGGTAGACCTTCCGGCCGAGTGGCCGACTTATCTCAGCCCCCTGCCGGGGCGGGCCAGGCTTGACCTGGCCGACTACAAACCATTGCCTAGGTATCCCTAGGCTCCACCCTCGGTAGACTCTCACTACCTTCCCGAATCCACCCGCCTCCTTCAGGCATTCCACACCCTATATCCTTCTCATACACCCTTCAAATGGGGGACTCCCCTTAGTGAAAGGCACTCATTAGCCCAAAATAATTTTCCCACATCCTATTTTATAAGTTTGAGAGCTAAGGAAAAAAAAAAAAAAAAAAAAAAAAAAAAAAAAAAAAAAAAAAAAAAAAAAAACCGTATTTGTTTAATATATATAAATTAAAACAAATTAATCTATTTTTTTGTTGTTGAGTAAAGTATAAGTTCTGATAATGGTTGTGTAGGAGCACTAGAATTTGCGGATGGCTTTAAGTTCGTTTCAATGTCAACCACAGAAACCTTTCAAAGAATTAACTTCAAGCACAGTTACTCCCAGCGGCTGCACACTCTATCCACATCCTTAGCCAGAATGAGAACTACAGCCGACAATCGATAACTCAAAATACTTTCTCGAGAAATTAGACACGAGAACGAGCTATTTACTTCGAAGAAAGGCAAATTAGCGGATGCTGGGGATGCGCTGTCGATAAATTATGTGACAGTTGGCCTACTGGTACAGTCTGTCAGACTGAGGATTTGAACTGTAGAATATTTCATACATACGGAGGGTGATAATAACAGCTGGAAGTGTATAGGTAGTGTTGCCCACACAACAACGAGGAGAGCTCTTTTACGTTTGTGTACAGATATGAGACGTCAATATTTTAACATGAGGTCTTTTAAGAAGAATAAGTATCCCGTAACTGGATTAAATAAATAATACGAACAGTGGAAACTAAACTGTTCGAAAGCATTAAACAATGGTGCTACTTTACACAGCATTGCTCTTGACCGGAAAGACAGTGTGAACTACTGAGCAAAGTGGTGGGCATTAACAGATGACAGTATCCATTGAAATCTTTTGTTAAATGTTGGCACTCTTCTGATTATCGCATTAGAGCGAGGTTGAGGATCGGACATAAAGGGCTTACAGGAGTTTATCTGATGTCTAAATGCGCCTTTAAAAGTTGTAAGTGAACAACAACTTTATTATGATAATATTACAATCTGCCTCATTGGGCAATAAGTAACTGTGATGAATGTTTTCATTCATACCATATTTACAATTTCATTCACTCACTCATTCATACAGTATTTACAGACAGCCCAGAGACCCCCCAAATCGACATGGTGTCACCTCCCTCGCGTGCGAAAGAGGAAGCGGAAGTCTTGGGAAGTCCTCCTCGCTCCTCCGTCAGCCGCGTCACCGGATTCGAGCACTTTAAAAGTTTAAAATGAAGAAAATACTATTTCCTACCCAGCACCATGCTGGATCTAAAAGGAAACGGTTTTATTCGCATAAAAATATTTAAAGTCCTTGAGGCAGAATAGACTGTTTAGTATAAAGCACATGAAGACACTGAAAGAATGAAAATGAAATGACGGAGGATCAAGTACAAGAAAAGACATAGTAGGTTTGATAATTAAAGCACAGAACCGTCCTTTTTGAAAGAATAGAGCTCTCACGAGGGACAACTTTAGCAAAATGACTAAGAACAAACGAAAAACAACGAATGATAAATAATGAATATCAAAAAGAAGTGTACAATATTACAAATATTTACTTGATAGATGTTCCTTGGATCGTGGAGTGTTGTAGAGTACTGCACACCTCTGCTTCAAGCATAAATGTATAACAAATGCTCACTAAATATTTATGAAGACGCCACACGGAGGAAATAAGATTGTATGAATTGTCAGGGCTTTACATGACAATAAAAAAATATCAACCATAGAATGCCTTGTCGTTTTTAGGCTATCGTATTTTATTTTCTGAGCTGTAGTATAAACCCTTATGTGTGTCTGTCTGTTCAACCGACAATCGTAAAATTTTACACGGAAGAGAAAATAATAAGGGTTGTTATTATTCTACAATAATTAAATTCACGGTATAAATAATAATAATCATTACTTGAAAATGTCAACAGCTTACAGCAATAAAAAAATATTATTAAACTGGAAGTCAAATCTAAAATAAATCTTATATAATCAATACTATTTGAAAGTAGCCTGCCTGTTGCAGATTAAAGGTGATGGAGAAGTGACAATTCCCCGAAATATTTCCTATAAAAAAGTGGAAAAATCATACGGAAAAGACATAACGGTTGTTTTTCGTGATTGCACCAAATAAAGTGGCAACACTGATTCAAGTGCCCCCCCCCCCCACAGAAAATTAGCTAACGGCACCTACCTAGAATAAACCTGAGTTTTAATATATCAGGTTTTATCTGCAGCGGTCGAGAATACAATGGATAATTCGAGTAATCATTTTGGGAATAGGGACCCCAGTGATATCTAGCATTGTTTTGGTTATTTTGCCACCTTTGACCTTTCCTGTAATGTCTTTATATATATGTATGTTTAATTTGACCCGTCTTAGTAAACCTTGGTACCTGATAATATTTCAGTTTAGTTTTGTCGTCCTGAAGGGAAACATCATGCCGTCATTTGATTTAGCTGCTTAATTAGATACGAAGGAAAAAGCGGGTTTGTTTCTTCAATCTAAGGGGGAATTGCGATTGTGAAAAAATGTGTTCTAATGGCGAAAAGGATAGATGGAGATGCAACTTGAGAGGCTGCAAAGAAACCTTTGGATGGAGAAAAGGAACATTTTTAGAAAACAGTAATTTGGCATTTAATAACTTTGTTATTTTGCTATACTGCAGGAAAAAAGAATATACATCTACTAAATTTTGTCAAGAGGGACTAGGATTAGCAACCGATACTATTACAGATTGGTAAAATATATTTCTAAATATCTGCGCAGATCATTTATTAAAATATTTCAGAAAGATCGGAGGGTCAGGGAAACAGTTGAGAAAGACGAATCGAGTTTTCCTCGGCGCAAAAATCACGTTGGTAGAATTAATCCTAATCAATGGGTCTTCGGAGGTGTTTGTCGGGAAGATAAGCAATGCTTCATGTATTGCGTGACAGACCGTACATCGGAAACACAACTGAAAACAATATCAGAATGTAATCACCCCAGTGCAACCACTATATCTGACATGTGGGCATCCTACCCTCGCATTATTAACATACCAGGAATGAATTACCAGCATTGTACTGTGAATCGTTAAAAAAATTTCGTAGATCCCACCACAGTTAGTCATACACAACGAATTGAATCGTTATGGGCACAAGCAAAGGCAAGAAACAAAAAAGAACATGGTACAAGAAGAAGTTTGATAGACTCATATTTGTGTGAATAAATATGTTCAAACACTAATACATCTTTTACTAAACACTTTCCCCGAACCTTTCATTTACAGATAATAGACTAGAGAAATGATTAAGAACAATCATTGATATCAGGGGACCATATTCCCAAAAAGACCCGAATCCCCTTTATTGCTATGAGGATAAAAATAAAGTTCAGAGCTAAAAAATACTCATGCGTGTCATGTGTTGAAAATAATATTGCTGAGACGAGCTCATGCCGTCCTTAAATCGCTTCAAAACTAGATGCCAATATCACACGGATTGAAAAACTGACAGAAAGTGCCTAGTAAAAACAAACGCCAAAGGAAGAAAACAGTGAGGTAAGTCAAGAGAAACTTGAGAGCAAAGAATCTAAGAGCGGCTCTAAACAAAAGACTGGAGCAACTTAGACAAAGGTACCTCACATGATAGAGTATTGTGGTCAAAACTATGCAAGATGGCGCCTTACCTTATAAAGCTTAAACCATAACACTCTACCCTGCGACAACTACTTTCGTCTGGGTCACTCCATTCCCCTGCGATAGAACTGTTCTTAGATTTTTTCCCCTCAAGTTTCTCTTGCCTTGCTTCAAAGCTTTCTTCCTTTGGACTTTGCCCATGCTAAGCTTTCTCTGTCAGCTCCTCGATCTGTGTGATATCACTACCTAGTTTCGATGCGGCCTGAGGATGACACGTCCCATATCAGCCACAGTACCTCTAAGACAAGACACACCCCACTTGACCCTGAGCATTTCCTGGCCCATCACCAGACTTCCTGCCTCACAGATTAGAATACCTAATTACCAAGTCAAAATTATTAAAAAGCAAGTAAACACATTTTCGTTTTATACTGTGCTGATCAATGTGAATCGAAATACCTAATCGCAAATCAAAGTTATATAAAGATCCATTTTCGTTATGTACTATCTTGACCAATGAGCATTGCAATATCAACACAGTTACCACCAGAGGACAACTGCAGAAGAACCAACCCCCAACCTATCTCCACGGGCCGTGAACTGCGACTGAGGCTTAAGGAAGCCAAGCAGCTGTTCACCTGGCCTGATCATTTGCATGGAACTTAAAGTTATTATCGATTTATGTGATAGAAATAATTATTTATTTTTATCATATCTATTAGAAATAAATATATATATAGTTACTGTACTCCAAACAGTACATATATATGTAACTGTACTACACAAACACACACACGTATATATTATACCCGGGGGTGGTTCCGAAATTGGAACGATTTTTTTTATCAATATTAATGTTGACTAGTAAAATTTATTTCGTTTAAATAAATAGCTAACGATAAAAATAATTTAATTCAATAAAAAGTTCAAATTTCTCAATTTTATACAGGTGGCAGTGACCATGGGAATATACAATACTCGATCGTATACCTGCTTATTATCAAGTTCACTTTAAACGTATTCTTTAATTTATCTGAAAATTTCTTAGTTTCATAATATATCCGGTTGATATTAAGCTGTAGTCTACATTGTTTGTTAGGTTGCAGAAACATATTGAAGACGACGAACATTTATTCGTAACTTTTTTTAATAATAGACATTTCATTTTTCATTCACGTAAACCGTTGGTAACAAGAACAGCCTACATCTGTAGGGAGAAGCTTATAGAAACTGCTAGCCCAAAATGATTTTCATTTGATATTTTTGATCAATATTTTACCTCTTGGAATTTTTTACTGAAAGGTGTGACAAAAACTTAAGCAAATAAACTAAAGACATTTTGTCAAAGATGCCTAGTAGATATACCTAAAAAATATTTAGGCATTATTTAGAAACGTCAGATATCACAAAAAGCCACTTTAACCCACCGAAGGGGAAACTTCCTTTTCAACTTCCTTGCAAAATGGTTTTAGTACCCATTTTGCAAGGAACTTGAAGCAAGCGGGCTTAAGCAGTTATTGACTTCCCCCAATCTATCACTGCGCCTAAAGCTCATGATCTACAAGAGTGTACTCAGGCCTGCTCTGCTGTATGGTGCACTGCTTTTTCGTCGTATGACCTATACGACAGCTCGGTGACTCCAACAATTCCAAAACGGTATACTGATAAAAGTGGTCAGACATACTTCATTCGAGCAGCGGAACAACATAGAGCTTCACAAGGTCTTTGATTTGCCTACGGTGGATGAATTCATTCAATGTAGACATATCAAATTCTTCGATTCATTGTAACATATGACAACACCGGTATTTAGCACGATAACCCCCACTCCGTTCCCCCATCGATGGCAGAACGCAGTCAAGGCAGGAACGCTCTAGTCTTAAGGTTCTAGTTTTTAAGTTTTAGTTTGTAAGTTTCCCTTTTTTTGTAATCCGAAGGTGAGCCCCATCACCTAGTCTTGTTTATTTGTATTGTTTGTACAATTGCATTGTAAATCTACCCTCCTTAAATTGCATCTAAGTATGCAGCACGAGAAGAATTTGTAAATTGTAAATATTGCCCATTGTATTAATGTTAATAAAAGGGGTTTAAAAAAAAAAAAGAGGAAAATGAAGCTCATCTCTTGCATTTATAATTTGTTTTATGTATAATTATGCTTCGATATCATTAAACAAAAAAAAGTGACTACATTTTGTGCGATGGTGCTCCAATTCAGGGTTCCCTATTCCCAAAAAGACCCAAAATTTTTCAGATAAAATGAGTTAACCGCATCTTGTTCTGGTTTACACCTTGTGAAATCGGTTAAAGTCTGGTTCCGTTTTACTAACTAAGAAAAATTGCCAATGTGAAGTTTAAGGTAGCTCAAATTTGTTCGTTTGATTTCAGTAACTTCATTTGTGCAGTTCTTAAGTGAATGATTTGAGTTATCTACTTATTCACGAACGCCACAGATGTGTGGGTTGTACTTGTAAATGTATATTTACAGTTTAGTTTAAACCGATCAGTGCAGTTAAATTAAGATGTTGTATGTCTAAGGAAAAATCGAATAACAAATAATTAATACCTAATATCATATAGATCAGTATAAAATAAAAAGAGACATGCCTTAATGATAAGTAGTTCTGAAATTATAGCTTAATCCGATAATACAATTTACAATTACAAATGCCGCAGAACTGGGAAAAGGTAACTAGCGCTACCTATTGACTTAAAGTACACTTTTAGCTTCAGAAGTAACGACAATATCAACATCAAGAACTTTTATTGTTTTTGATTTACTTGTGTATTTTTTTTTATAAAATAATTATATATCCACGCACAGCAGGCATTCTGCATTGTTTGAAATATGTTCGTGGATATTTGTAATTAATTATTTATCATATAAATGTTGACATGAACAGTAATTTAATTTAGTTTCCCACATAGTAAACCGAAGGTGAGCCCCATCACCTAGTCCTGTATATTGTTATTGACTTTTTAACTTCAAATAGAAAATTTTGTTTTTGTAAATATTACCTCCTTCAAATGCATCTGGGTATGGAGCACGAGGAGAAGATTGTAAATCTTGTACATTGAATTTTGTTCATTTTTTTGTAAATAATGTTGTTAAATAAAGGGGTTTTGAAGAGAAAAAAAAAGTAATTTAATTTGAGCAAAAAATTGGCTGTTGGGAAAAGTATGTTTTATTCTGAAACATTTCCGATCGTATGTGCTAGAAATGTGATTGTAAAAACTTTACTTGTAACTACAGCTTAAAACATAACAAATGCGGATGCTTCTAGAAGCTGTTACATGAAACAATACATTTCCGATGTACAATTCTTCAAAAAGTAATTGGACCAATTCATATTACCTTCACCTGGAAAATGATTGTTTCCTATTGAAACTATCCCCTCTGCATTTTCATAATGTGAAAATTCATAAATATTACAAGACAATTAAAATAATTCACTTGTTCAATGATCTGTTTCGACAACATAAATATTTGTTGTCCTTATATAATATTACTGCACAAATTAGAAAATATAGGGATTGTCATTGTTGACTTCCTATTTGTCTTATAGTTTAGTTTTATAATACATTGATTAATAAAATCATTTTCTTACATACAATACATAGGGCAATCATTTAAGCCCTTTCAAACTCAACCAAAATTCTTCAAATTTTGCAGAGCAAAACTCAACTCTAATTCGTATTTCAGCTAGATAACGTACTTAAAATCAAAATTTTTAATACATCAGTTAATTATAGTTTTGTGTATAGTTATTACTAATTTAAATGAATAGATGTGACCACAGTAACTAAATTTTTCAAAATTATGTACAAAAATAAAAAAAACAATATAATAATGTTGCAATCAACAGAATCAATGATTTTAATAAACGTGAGATTTAACAAAGATGCCTGTTGACCCACCAGAGACCACCAGGCCAAACTCGATTTTCATAGTTAATCATCAAAAAAAAAAAAAAAAAAAAAAAAAAAACGCAAGAAAAATAATTATATAAGCACATTTACATTTTATCATTAGCTATACAATGTGTTTGCATAGTTTAAGTTTGAAATAATTTTATTAATTTTTTTCAGCACTTGTTATTAACCAACCTTGATTAATTGATTAAGAAAGAAACAGGGTGATTGACGAAAAAAATGAAAGAAACCCTAATTTTGAGAAATTGAAGCAACAGAACCCTATAATTATATGGTATTACTAAATCAAAACTTTCTCAGCGAGTGCTTTTCACATAACCGATTATGAAAGGTTTATTCTTTATCTAGCACCCTGAAGGAGATGATAGCGAACATTCCCTCACTTCATTTTTGTCCAAATCAAAATGTTTTTATGTTCTAATGAGTAGTTAGGTCCTATACTAAGGTATGGTAAGGTACGGGATGAATGAACTCAATGAACCTCCAATGAAGGATAATTGAATCCTACAAAACAGCTTTGAAAATTAAAAACACAAAGTATCGATTCATTAGGCCCTTAGGCTTATGGAGTAAATAATAAATTAGGGGATTTATGCACAGCGACTGTTAGAAAAACATATTATCCTGGTAATTAAATTTTTTTTTTAATTTAAAGTTAATAGAATGATATTATTCACATATAAATATTATAATTAATCAAAATAACTTTTGTTTTGTAATTTTGATAAAAGTTCGTTGTTATGTGTATGTTAAAAAACATTATTACCGTTTAAATTAAGTTCTAGAGAGGCAGATTGTCCTCTACTTAGAATAATTGCTAATTGTAAGTGAGTTTTGATCTGTAACTGTAACATTTTATTGTATTCTTGTTGTATTTTGAACAAATTTATTGTTTCATAGTTATTATTTAAATAAAGATAAAATTGCATATTTAGATATATATTTTTCAACCAGATTCGCAGCTATCATTAGCAATTTGAATAATGTAACAAACTAATCGTCTCAGTTCTATTAAATTTAATGTGTTTTGAAAATTGAATTCAAGTTACTTGAGAGTGTTCTGCTTTAGATAGGACCAAATTATATAAATATTATTAGCTCTTTTATGTTATATATCATCTTAATATTAGGCCATTAGTGTATTTAGGTTTATTAGTTTGTTTTATATTAATTAAGTAATTACAAATAAAATTATGTTCTACAGCATGAGTGAAATGGAGGTGAACCCATCACTGGTATTGTTTGCATTATATGGTTATTTTCACCGTATTCCAATTTTTGTTACCTCTGATGCATTACAAGGAGCCCATTTTAGCGCATAATATTGTATTTACTTTGGTTTCAATAAATAAATGAACAGGGGTTAAGAAGAAGAAAAAAAAGAAAAAAAAAAGGTCTTTTTGCCCTTGTGAGTTTATAGGCCGGAGACGTGAGAGATGGAAACCGGAAATAGAAGACCAGGAGAAACCAACCCGTTCCTCAACATTGGAAAATACAACTATGTAATTAGTATGAATATTTTCATTAGGTAATTATTATTTTAACAGCATATAAAACTCTAAATGACTAGAGTTATTTTAGTATTTTAACATTTGTAATAGTATCATTATGCATCAGGACCATATTGTGCGCTGAGTTAATATTACTTGAAATTTTGAAATAAACTATTATTGTTTAGGAATTTTTATTAATGTCCATTTCCTTTAATAAGAAGAAAGAATACAAATATTTAAAACAAAAGTAGAATCGCACAATATTTATACAGCACTCTGTCACAATTTGTTCTCCTAAAGGAATTAAGTGTTCATCAATAAAATATTATCTGGCATAAATGAGATATAATGAAGAACTTTATTAGTGTCTAAGATAATGAATTTTAACATTAGAACTAGCGATGATTAAGACAAAACTAATTAATACAACATAATATAATATATTTATTGATTTATTACAATCATAGAAAAGGAATTCCTTGTTATAGAATTATGATTTTTTTTTATAATACAAACTATTATTTAATATAATAGTAACTAACAACAAGTATAATAAAGAATATTTAGCAACAAAAATATTAACATTAAGCAAATAAAAGAAGATATAAAACATTTATAATTCACCACATTTTTTACAAATCTAGCTGTTTTGTAAAGTGCATTTTCTGCATACATATTTTTTAGATGTATTGCAAACGGTGTTAATGTTATTATTATTACAGTACCCTAGCCGACATCATTTTCATGAATAAGGTGAGCACACTGAAGTAATATACTTTGGGCATCACATTCTCCTGATTCCATCCGGGGTTTGACATTTTCAATGACATAAGTTTCATGAAGAAAATTATTGGGATGAAATATTGAGTAAGGTAGATGACTCAGAAATTATAGACATAAGTGAAGTGATAGAATTAAAGATTAAGGATTATATCAACAAGAAATATGAGTATTAACTCTTAGAACAAAGATCTTATCACCTAAGAAGGGAAGCACAAAATGTAAGTATGTCAAAACTGAATCAAATATCACGGACGAAGCCAAAATTAATGAGAATAGTACTAATCGAAGAAATTTTACTGTTAAAAATTTAAAAATTATTAAAGTAAATTGTCAAGGTCAAAATATATTGAAAATTGCGTTACCAAATTTAGGGAGAAACAACTATGTTAATAATAAGAATACATTTTTTGAAGAAGTGGTTGTGAGAAATAATTTTGGTCAAAGTAAATCGAATAATATTTTAATACCATGATCCTCAGATGATATCTAAGCCAATACATGAGCATTATAACAAATAACTACATACATTGCTTAGATAAATAGGGTTGTAAGAAAAAACATAGTTAAACGATAAAAAACTGATTCAATCTTTATTTATTAACGTAATCTGGACACTTCAATGGTTTTTTTTATACAAAATAACTTACTGGTATGAATAAATAATAAGAATTTTATAGATAATATATTATTTTATAAGGTTCAAACAAAAACATATCAAAGGTTAAATGATCCACGACTCTAGTTAATTAAATATTATTTAATTCATATTTTGGTAATAGTTACAAGTAAGATAAACTTCGAAGTATTATGTTGTAAATCACATAAAAGATCAATAAACCTAAAAGTACATATTTTAATTTATAATACTTCATTCTACACATTAAAGTCCTATCTCATAAACCACATATTATATAAAAGCCAAACCTAACGGAAAGATAAGTTATTTGCTGATAAAGTGAAATATTTCACTTTCCTGATTTTAAATTTCGCGGTTTTAAGTAATGTTAACGATCTATTGGTAGAACTTAGAATTTAATTCTAGAAGATAGCTAATATAGTACAGTGCAGTGCTACCTGTTGAGAGAAAAAGAAACTAGTTCAAGAAAGAGGAAAGATTTCGGTAAATAAATTGACATGCAGCGATTTCTGTTAGCAAATAGTAGAACTAAACATCAATATTTGGCGTTTTTGTTGCAAGGTGGCGCATTCTGTTGAGCACTGAGAAAACTAACTGGTCTAGCCGGGCCGGTGCTTTTGATTTCAAAATGATGTCAACAAATTTTTATTTAGTATCAGGTCTTCAGGATCCCGTAGGAGCTAACTACTCCAAAGTTTTTTTTTTTTTTCTAAGCTCTCTAGTTAGAAGCTCTCTAGTCAGGATGAGGGAAAAATATAAAATATTTAGGGTGATTGGATCCTTGTACTAGGAGTACCAGCTTGAAGGTGGTGTGAGAGGATTAAGGAGAGTGGGAATCCCCAGTGGAGGTTGGTTGACTCAGTACAGTGGTGAGAGTCCACTGGTGGCTGGGCCTAGAGTCTTCTCTAGGCATGTAGTGCAGTCGTAGTTAGTCTGATATCAGTGAGGGTGCCCCTTAGAGACTTGTTGTTGGTGGGCCAAGCGCCGTGATGTCAACCATTTCTTCTGCTTTACTCGATCTTGTGAGTTGCCATCGTGCCGGTAGCGGTGGCGGTGTCATGTCGAAGAACTTAATGTGACTTCGTCTGATGGCTTCAGTGATGGTGGGGAGCTCGAACTTTTCGTGCATGTCGGAAGCCTTCATTTCACAAAAAGGGGTATGCCACAGTGCCGTTCGCAGGATGTTGTTCTGGAAGCGAGTTATGGTGCATGTAGGAATCTAAAGAGTGGTGTCCCAAACAGTAGAGCTGGCCTCAGGACGCTCTTGTATATGAGGAGTTTCAGTCGAAGGGATATGGCCTGGCTGGTGATGAGATGCTGGAGAGAGTAGTAAGTTCTGCGGACACGTTTTAATTTATTTTGTAAGTGTGTGCCGAAAGTCATGTGCCTGCCTAGGTTGATGCCCAGGTAGCAGATGCTGTTGGCTAATTTACATTGAGTCCCGTCTATGGTAATGCTGGGTGGACGCTTCTTTTTCCCATGCTGGAAAGAGAAGATGATCCCCTGAGTCTTGGCTGGGTTCACTTGAATGTGGACAGCTCGCAGCCTGTCGGCGATTAATTGACTAGCGCCCTCTGCAGCCTTTAGAGTTTTCATTGGGTTGAGGCTGGTACTGTAGACCCCTATGTCGTCTGCATGTGCCGCTACCTCACAATACTCCAAAGTGGCGGGAGAACTTAGCCTGGTACTTACTCGAAACGTTAGCTCCTGCGGGATCCTGAAACTAAATAAAAATTTTCTGACATCAAGCACCGGCCCGGCTAGACCAGTTAGTTTTGTCAGTGCTCAACAGAATGCACTACGGTGCTCTAAAAAGGCCAAATATTGCAGTTTAGTTTTACTATTTACCAACAGAAGGTGCTGCATGTCAATTTATTTACAGAAATATTTCCCTCTTTTTCGAGCTAGTTTCCATTTCTCTTAACAGATGGCACTGCTGTGCACTCTATTAACTATTTTTTAGAATTTAATTTCAATTAAGACCGTGAAATTTAAAATCAGGAAAGTGGAATATTTCACTTGATCAGCAAATAACTTATTTATCCGTTAAGTTTTGCTTTCATATTAAATGAGGTTTATGAAATAGGACTTTAATGTGTAGAATGAAGTATTATAAATTGAAATATGAACTATTATGTTTACTGATGTTTTGTAACCTACACTATAATACTATTATCTATAAAAAATTCCTAGATCTTATTCTTATCAATAAGTTCTTTTGTACAAACAAAACCATTGAAGAGTCCAGATTACGTTAATAAATAAAGATTGAATCAGTTTTTCATTGTTTAACTATGTTTTTACTTACAACCCTATTTATCTAAGCAATGTATGTAGTTATTTGTTATAGTGCTTACGTATTGGCTTAGATATCATCTGAGGATCATGGTATTAAAATATTATTCGATTTACTTTGACCAAAATTATTTCTCACAACCACTTCTTCAAAAAATGTATTCTTATTATTAACATGGGTGTTTCTCTCTATATTTGTTAACGCAATTTTCAATATCTTTTGACCTTTACAATTTACTTTAATAATTTTTAAATGTTTAACATTAAAATTTCTTTGATTAGTACTATTCTCATTAATTTTGCCTTCGTCCACAATATTTGATTCAGCTTTGATATACTTACATTTTGTGCTTCCCTTCTTAGGTGATAAGATCTTTGTTTTAAGTGTTAATATGCGACGAGTCATGTTTCTTGTTAATATAATCCGTAATCTTTAATTCTACTACTTCACTTATGTCTATAATTTCTGAATCATCTACCTGACTCAATGTTTCATCCCAATAATTTTCTTCGTGAATGTTACCCAATGTAAGTTACAGTTTATGTTAGATACTAGTTTCATTTAATCCAGAATTAACAAAAGTCTTTATTTTTATTTAATCACTTATGCTATCATATTGAATGTATTGTTGCGATATTTAGATGTGTGAGTTTTGATGTTGCTTTTGATATAAACTCGAAATTAGTGAGCGTAAAGCATAGAACGTTTTTGTTGCCGTTATATCTACTATTAATATTTATCATATAAATAATATCAAGAATAAATATAAATAATTTAATATTGGATTTGTTAACTTTAAAACAAGAAAAGTTAATAATATATAAGACAACGGGCATTGGAAAACCAAAGAAGTTAAAAAATCCAAGTTGGCAACAGAGGGTATAAAAACGAGGATAGCCGAGAGACCGTCCTTGTTCCTTTGGGACCTGGCCACGAGAGAAGGTGGGCTTGGTCTGGTACGATCGTCGCAGGAGACACGAGGGAAGCTCTAGAACCACGCTCGGGACAAAGACGACAACGAAGCACAAAGAAGAACCACGTGTAGAACATAACTAAGTAAAACTGGCCAGTCAATATTATAGTAAGGTGCCATGTGCATTTTAGTTTTTTAACATTGTAAATTTATAACATACGTGTAACTCATGAATCAGTTTGTAATAAAACAATTTTCCTTTTGCCAGAATTCTTTTTTTTATTAACAGAACCTCTATAAAACCTCAGAATAATAAACAATAAAGATAAAAAACGTAATAGTATATATACTATTACGTTCTTTGATAGATATCGTAATTTTATTTTTCTTCTTTAACTTTATATTTATTTTATTAGTTATTAACTGATGTTTAAGGTTCTTCAACAAAAATAATTCTGGCAAAAAGGTTATATTTAATTACAAAAAAAAAAAACCTATATTAATTATATATAAATACTTGTTTACAATTTTGCTTCTTCTTCTTTTATCCTCATCAATTATTTTCAAACCAAATCAATTCTTTTTCTTTTCTTGCAATGGCTCTTCTTGGTTCTGCTAAGTCCAATGCCACTAACTAAAAGAAATTTTAAAGTTTTTCTGACACACAGCTAACATGTATCACAGGCCGATCCCAAAACTAGAGAGTAATGCTGTGTTTTCATCATAACAACAACAACTATACTATAAATGTGTTTCCATTATCACTAGACCCAGACACCTATACACTAGGCCGGTCCCATAACTAGATTGAGCATTATTCTGTGTGTGTTTTCTTCATCACAACCACCAGTATACTTGCTATTGCTATTGTACATAATTTGTTGTAAAAAATGTTTTTAATATTTATAAAATATACAGCTACAAATAAAATTTTTTTCTTTGAAGAGTTAAATATCAAGCACAAATAAAAAAAACAAAACAACTAATCCTAAGAACAGAATTCACTAAGTGGTTCGATTCGGTGTCAAAATTAAATTTGAATAAAAAAAAATACATCATCTTACTGAGGAAAGTCATGCTTTCTAAGAATAAAATAGCTACGAATAATAATAAAAACAAAACAACTATTTAACAAGTAACAAAGTACATTCAAAACAATTCACAAAGCTAAGTTAAGTACTAGGGCCTCATGAAACAGGTAAGAAAACTGGACGTAAAACACACACAAAGGATTCTACGTAGAGGAATATCAATACAAAAAGTAAATAAACCATCATGCGGGCTGTAAGAAGTAGAAAGGATGCGGAACAAAACAAAAATAGAACAAGACAAAATAGAAGAAGACAAGACAAGAGAATATTTATCTTGAAGAAGAACCTGGTAGTTTGGAGAGAGCCCTGAGAGGAGCCGGAGCTGTCTAGTGCCTCCTCCTGCGGAGAGATGGCAGCACCAGGCCCACAACTGCAAAGGAGCCCTTGTCAGTTAGCGCTCTCTAGCGGCACTTATAGCAACTAGCACAACACCACATACCTAATCACACAATTATTTCAAATATAATAATGTGTCTATTAGCACAATACAAAATATAAATAAATAATCTAACAGAATAGTTTAAAAGTTAATGCATAATGTAAGCGGCACTAAATCAATCTATTTTATTTTAATTATAGAAATTTTTTTCTTTGACAAGAAAAAAAATTCCCTTGTATAATAATGTAGAAAGTTATAGGAGAATAAATGAACACAACATTTTTAATTTTTGAAATCCAAAAAAGGCAAGTCAAGAATCGCATGTATATTTTCTTGAATCAAAACTTTCATTGCATCTTCAACTTTAGCAGGTCGAATAGATAAGTAATATTTTCTGTTATGAGTAGTATAGAAGTAAGTATTAATCGTAAACTAAGTAAATATCATTTTACTTTAATCAAAAAAAAATAATATAGTGAACTGCATTAATGTTATTTGTTTTACAAATTAACATTAGTGTTTAGAGGCTTGTTGGCCAGTAGAAAGTTAATGCCTAATGCAAGCGGCACTAGATTGATCTGTTTTATTCCTTAAATCATTTCATTTTAATTATAGAAATTTTTTGCTTTGACAAAAAACAAAATACCCTTGTATTCCTGGTTTAATAATGTAAAAAGTAATAGGAATAAATGAACACAACATTCCTATTAACTTTGACCACTAATTTTAATCAGTATTTTTGAAAACCAAAAAGGCAAGTAGAGAATCACATGTATATTTTCTTGAATCAAAACTCTTATTCCATCTTCAACTTTAGCGGGTCGAATAGATAAGTAATATTTTCTGCCACGAGTAGTATGGTAGTAAGTATTAATCATAAACTAAGTATTTAACGTTTTACTTTAATCAAAAAAATAATGTATTGAAATGCATTAATGTTATTTGTTTTACAAATTAACATTAGTGTTTAGAGGCTCAAAGAAGTAACTATGATCTATTGAGATGTTATCTGAGAACAAACAAACTTCTGAATGCCTCAAGGTAGATCACTAATCAAAATCTCGTTGCCCTGTAGAGAAAACCCTCGATACAATGTTGTGCCTTATTCCGACATAAACACTCCTCCTCCTGCTTATGCATACAATCTTCTACAGTTCAAATCCTCAGTTCACTGCCTGAAGAAAACATTCCGTCTTTCTTATTTCTATACTCCTTCTCATAAACCGGTAGCATTCGATCATTCCTTTCTTGCTTACTCCTCTAATAAATATCCAAATGTTTGGCTAATATTGTCTATTTATCTTGTATAAATTAATATATATATATATTTTTTTAAATTGAATACTTAATTCTTATTTGTATAACTGTATAACGACCCATCCATAAATTTATCTACTGGAATACTTTTAAATAATTTTTTTTTCTTGATTGGGATTTACGCTTCATTTCACTTTTTTATTTTACCCTTTCCTTTTGAAACTAATTTTAATTATTCCCCTAGGAATAATTGAATTTTTTTTTAAATTAACTTTGAACGTTTGAAAGGTGGTCTAAGAACATTTCTTTGTATATTTTCCAGAAGGTATGACAGCGGAGGTTATGACTAACCTAGCCGAAAATGGACACGACCGTCTAAACCTACGCTGCTGATTAAGTATTCGTGAAAACCAACCAACTTCTACTATACTAAAACAAACAGTTCTTTAACCACGTCAAGGTTTTTCAGAAAGGACATATTTCTAACCAAACCGTTTATAATTTTAAGTGATTTTGTTGTAACCAGAAATATGGAAGAAATGGTTCAAACGATCGATTAAAAATGAGTTTTATCAGAACACATTAATATTTATATCGCTTGTTGTACAAAGCAAAGAACTAGCGATTTGTTTGTTGTCGACACAGTTAGTCCTCTGATTTGTTTAACCAATCAGGATATTATACTTGATAAACAGTTTTCCTTCAACAATATACACATCTCTACGTGAGATTGGGGCTGCGAGAAAAATGTCATTTCGATGAAAGTTTAAACATGTATGTATGTAACGTATGTTAGGCCAAACATGTATGACGAGATCTTCAATCTGATACACGACTCGATATGAAAGGAAAAAAAAAATATATAAATTTTTTGAAATTACTAGGTTGAATAGAACAGACGGTTTGGACAGTTATAGAGACTTCTAACCTTACACTAGAAAACATACTTCACGTATACAAACATACTTCACGTATACAAACATACTTCACGTATACAAACATACTTCACGTATACAAACATATTTCACGTATACAAACATACTTCACGTATACAAACATACTTCACGTATACAAACAGTTGCTAAAACCGATTTGGACTCTGAGAATAGAACTATGGGACCAAACCTTCAAACGGGACCAAACATTATAATCCAAAGTCCTCAAAAGTGCATTCAACGAACCCTTTTACATTACAAACTCATCCCTTGACGGTGATCTCCATGTGTGAACTGTCCTTGATCTTGTACCCTCAATATTCTCCAAAACTTCTTGTCAACTCCTTATCCAGTAATACTCATCCTTACAATCCTCTTCGTCGCCTAAAACTGCGGTGTCTTCGCGATCTATTTTAAGTAGATATGTAAGTCATGGGGTCCTGGCACTGCCCGCTCATTTACTGAGCGCCTGTGGCTCTCTTGTCTTTACCACGGGGACCACTCCAGCATCTTGCCATAGGAGTGGGAGGAGCTCCTGAGCAGAAGGTCTATGTATACATTACACGATTTAATTCTTACATACCAATTAATAATGCCTTACAAGCAAATTGTAATTTTTCAAATAAAGATTTCATAATAATTACTATAGGGCCTTTCATTAAGCGCTTCCTATCTAAAATTTAAATAAAACAAAGTGTGTGTGAGATATCATCGACATTGTTTATTCTTTTGAAAGGCCTATCGATGCCATTATGTATGGAATATAACATCGTGCAAATATCCGCCACGGCTTCGCTGGGTGGCGCGCATCCGAAATGTCCAAATTTCCATGACTCTGGCGCATAAATTAGGCCGAATTTGACCGATGGCATGGATTATGTTGGCTTTGAGGACCGCTGTGATTTGTGCTTATTCGCATAGACCTGCGACTTGAGAAAACCCCACAAGAAAAATTCGCCAAGTTGTGGTCTGTGAAAGACCGAGATCTCGTGAGCGACACGAAATCGACTGCCTCGGATTCTCCTGCACACTCTCACGGACAGCGGCGATGTTTTCGGCAGATCTTGCGTTTCGACGGGTGTTGGTTGATTGTTTACTGAACCAGTGGACTCAAATTTATCCACCAGACTGCGAATAGTCCTCTCGGTAGGACGGTTATGGCGACCGCGGAACGTTGCCCGAACAGAACACCCATATAGATAAAACAATTTTATCATTTGCACGTGTTGTTGAACGCTATATCCGTCCATGGCGATTTGGCAAAACAGACTGAATAAATGACAGCCAGTTCGACAGATACAGCTTCAACAGTATGGCTGCTATCAACTGTCAAAGTTCGGAAGTCCCTATTGGAAGACGTATTACTATGTGGTTTATTTATGAACGTCGTTAAATTTTAGGTGTAGCTATTGTTTTTAACTTCATCAGGCCCTATATTGCAATAAGTTGCGAACAACTGTTAATTGTAGTTTCAAAAAGCAAAAGACAGGTTACACATGAAATCAAAAATCTTTAATTTAAAAATACAAATGTTTGGAAAGTCAATTTTCCCCTTGTCAATTGTCATGTCGAAAAGGGGACTCAAAGAGAACATACATACCGGCATACGGGAGAAATCATAAGGGGTACTGGTTTTGACAAAAAAAAAACCCTAAAAAACCAAGGCATAATTTCTTTGATTGTACGTTAAAAGACAGGTGGTTTTACAGAGACTCGAGTCTCGCTGCCCTACTAGGGCAGAACAGGCGAAGGTCCAATTAAAACTTTTTGTGAAACTTTTCGCCTCCCCCCCCCCCGGTGGGACTTATTCACGATGACATTATCATAAGTAAAAGTACCTTATCCTTCTTTATGAGGAGGGTCGAACACATTTAGAAAGTAGACCGGAACAAACATGACCAAAATGTTACAGTCGGCCTTTTTCTCAGAAGAAATAATAAATATTTTATAATTTGAAATTACATTATTTACATATGAATAATTAGTTTATTTTTTCTAATTTTTTCAATCACAGTTCGTTTGATTTTTAAATAGTCTAAGTAGAGACATAAGAACAATCCTCTTGAAGTAGATTTAGACCAAAAATGCATTGTACGCAGTCTTAAAGATACTTGCGCCAGAACTGGCTTAAATACGAACTTGGCCTGTTATTTGATCCTAAAGTTGCTCTGTGAAATTCCAAGATTTTCTGTAGAGTTTAAAGAAAGTCAGGAAGACTAAAAAAGTGAAGAGGCCACCTCGCTACATAGTTGATAATTAAAGTATTATATAAAGACTTTTTTTTCCCTAAACCCCTTTATTTATTATACAATATGTGAAATCAATATGAATAAAGAATTTACAATTTTTTCCTCTTACTGCGATGCGCTGATGCATTCGAAGGAGGTTGGGTTACATAACAATATCAGATTGAAGTTAAAAAGTCTATAACATATAAACATTACTGGGTGATGGGGCTCACCTTCGGTTTACATTGTGGGAAACTGAAAACCAAAATCTAAAACTAGAACCTAAGACTAAAGCGTTCCTGCCTCAGCTGCGTCCTGCCATCGATGGGGGAACGGAGCGGGGGTTATCGTGTTAAACACCGGGTTTGTCAAGTACTGTAGGGAGTCGAAAAATTTCATATGTCTACGTTGAATGAATTCATCCACCGTACGCAGATCAAAGATTATTTAAAGATGAATTGTTTCTTCAGATTTATACTCCCAGAGAATGTCCGCATTTCACAGCACTACTCCGAGTTGGGATGGCTGTAGTCTTCTGCTCGTTGCCAATACTTTGATCCTTCATCTTCAGTACTAGCATGACTAAAAAGCCCTCTTTGTCTTCACGACCTCCTACAGTTCAAATCTCTCAATACTAGATCCCACCCATCCGAAGAAGATAATTAATAATGTAACCGTATAAAAAATAAAAAACGACTAATTCGTAAGTAGAGTGGCTAATACGAGGATTTAATATACAAATTCGTAGGCAGTGTAACTACGACTTTATATAGCTGCATTATTCTGGGAAAGTAAGTATTTGTGATACAGTGTGCATTCCAATCGTCTCACATTTCACAGAAATAACCAGACGATCCAAAAAACAGAAGATTCCCTTTTTGTTTTTCATAATAAATTAAAAAAAAACTTCTTTCTGGGACATTTTCCCAGTATTTACCTTCTCACAAAAACTTTGACCGTTCAATTCCCATTTTGTAAACCGAAGGTGAGCCCCATAACCTAGAGTCCAGGCTATTTTGATTATTGTAAATTTTTACTGTAAAAAGATGTTTTGTAATTCTACTCTCCTTACAGTGCATGTTATGCTATACAGGAAGAGGAGTCATAAATCCGTAAATTTTGTTGAATTGTATTGTTCATTTGTTTGTAAAAATGTTTAAATAAAGGGGTTTTGAATGGGTCTGTTAGTAATATTCATTGGGGGGGGGGAGAGGGCCAACTCTCCTAATCTTTAAATCGAGACCAGTTTCTTATCTTCGTCCAATCTAACAATACATAGTTCATCATTATTATTCTCTTTATTAATCTTCCACGCTCTCCCCCCCCTTGTAATTCTTAAACTCTCGTGTTTTCTTTTCATCTCTACTCAAATATATTTTTTGTTTCAATCTCTTACTGTTGGTTCTTTGTAGTCATCTCGTACGTACATAGCCACTTTATTATTTAGAAGCTTATCAAATCTGTGAAATTTCATGTATTTTTCCGTCACATAAGACATTTCTATTCTGTCCCTTCTTGTTATTCTTCTGTAGTCCTGTCATCCCACCCAGACCCCGATACAGCATCCCATAACCTTCAAAAACATCTTGATGAGATCGAGCATTGGTGGAACCGATGGCGGATCAAAGTCAATGAACCAAAATGTTCCCACATCACCTTCACCCTCTGTCGCTAGTCTTGTCCACTAGTTTATTTTAATTCTATTCCTCTCCCTGTGTCCGAGACAGTACGGTACTTAGGCTTCCATCTCGACAAACGACTGACCTGGAACCCACATACGAGGCTAAAAAGAGAAGAACTAAACAGAAGCTTTGGACAACTGTACAGACTACTTCGAAGGACATCCCATCTCTCAATAGAAAATAAATTACTAATCTACAAAGTTATACTTAAGCCAATCTGGACATACGGAGTAGAGCTATAGGGGACACCAAAAAAGTCGAACATCAAGCGCATCCAATCCTTTCAATCAAAGGTCCTGAGAACAATAGTAAATGCCCCTTATTACGTCAGCAACAAAACCCTTCATAACGATCTTAATATACCTTACGTTCTTGAACCCATCCCTTCGAAGTTCATGAAATTCCAGGGTAACCTATCCAACCACTCTAATTCCCTAGCACAGTCATTGCAATGCACAACTCATCCCTATAATCCTCCTCAGAGACTAAAACGGCAGTGGCCTCGTGAACTACTATAAATGCGTGACAGTGGGAGTTCTTGCAATGGCCAGTTTCTCTAATCATGCCCTTAGCGTCTGTGGCTCTCAGGTTAGTTGGTCAGCCTCCGCTGGCTCATATCCAGTGACGCGGCTGACGGAGGAGCATGGGGGGCTTCCCAAGACTCCGCTTCCTCTTTCGCATGTGAGGGAGGTGACAACCATGTGGATTTGGGAGGTCTCTGGGCTGTTTTTAAATAGTGTATGAATGAGCGAGTGAATGAAAATTGTAAATATGGTATGAATGAAAACATTTATCTCAATTACTTATTGCCCAATGTGACAGATTGTAATTTATTATTTCTGTGCAATGTGAGACGATTGGAATGTACACTGTATCACAAATACTTACTTCTCCACAATAATGAAGCTAAATAAAGGTGTAGTTACATTGCCTACGAATTCGTATTATTAAATTCTCCTATTAGCAACTACTTACAAAATAGTAGTTTTTTATTATTTTTTTTTTGTATGGTTAAGTTATTAATTTTCTTCCTTCATTTATCAATTCATCCTTAAATTAATGAGGTAATGAGTAAACAAAAAGAGTAATATAGAATGAATTTTTATCTTCTTTACTAGAAAATTCAAGAAAATAATCCATATATAATGAACGGTAACAAAAAAAACTGGATTGTTTTTCCTCGCCGTGGTTAGATTCTCACAATCCATCAAAGATAGTGAAGGATATACAATAGAAAATTTAATGAAAATGAATGACTAAAGAGTGAATTGACAAAGAGCGAATATTCTGATGGCATACAGACGGTAAGAATTAATAAAAAAACAAAGCCACTTCTATTCACTTTTTACATGTTCGTTTTCACTGCCTGAACAATTAATAAAATTCGCTTGCAATCTATTCTTTGTTTAAGATAACTAATTTAATTTTAATTCTTTAATTAAGATAATAATTTTCAGAAGTGTGTTACATTCATTTGTGCTCCTATTTATTTTTGGTCCCACTAGGAACCGTAGAGCAGAACCTTGTTACGTAGTAAAGAAAAATAACTTAAATTAATACCTACACTTATGTGATATTTCTAGATTAATGATTTAAAAAAAAAAAAAATGAATAAACAAATATATGTGAATTTAAAAAATCGGTAGCCACTCACTTCTATTTATGTAAATGAAATAAATTCACTCCACTTTTAGGATTTGAACAGAGGACTTGAAAGCATGGAGCTTAAATGTTTAGTTGACCAATTCAGGTATGAAGTGTGTATGACAATGTTTATCAAATATCATTCAGTGCAGTTTGAACAGGCGCTTTGGATAGGCAAGACCGGTACAACATTTCTAGAAATGTCTTACTTCCGAGCTGAGACTCCCCCCCCCCCCGCCATTGATATTTAACAGATAAAGTTCTTATTTAAGGTTACATTGAATTCAAGTATATTTAAGAAAATAATTTTTTTGGATTTAACAAGACTTGCCAGGTATTTCAGCCGTTTTAAGCGGTATTTGTTTTTTTAATAACGTCTTTTTAAATTTCTATTCACTAATGAAACGCCAGGATTTTTTCTGGCAAAAAGTACCCAGTTGTGGTTTCAGAATCATTCAATAATAAGTAGATATGTAAGAAACCTAACCGGGGAAAACTATCTCTTAAGGGGTGTTCTCATATCATATTCAGATGAAGAAGTACTCTGCAATATAAGTTACAAAAGGTACAGAGAAGAAAACAGAAGAAGGAATCAAAATATGCAGAAGAAGGAATTAAAATATGCTGACAACCCAGCGAACAAGTTTTTTTTGACGCAGTAAGTAATGAATGATTAATACACTAAGAACTTCTCTAATTCAAATTGGACGGAAACGGACCAGAAGCTGACTATTTCAGTTTACGATCACCCTTACTCTAAGTATATAATAGGGGGACCGGAAAGTAATGTCGTTTTTTTTTTTTTTTACATTAAAGTCAAAAAATAAATTTTTAACAAGTTTTTGTTTTTAATCAATGATGTGATCCCTCTCGTTATCAGCAACCTTTTGCCATCTAGTGTACAAATTTTCTATGCCAGATCGTTAAAAATCAATTGGTTTTTGAGCAAAATATCTGGTATGGCATTTTGGACATCATCCGAATTTTCAAATTTTTAGCGGTCGGAATTAATGGAAATCCGATGGCACAATATCGGGCAAGTATAGAGGGTGAGGCTGGTGATGAAAAATGGGTCATCTATGATAATCCAAAAGTCTCTCTCCGCATGAATCGCCACGAAGTACAGCTAAGCCAGGTTTACACTCCAAAAAGGCGCTTTCGTGTGTTTGGTGGAGTATTTGCGGGGTCGTTAATCGCTGATACCTGGAAAAACTGTGAATGCAGATCTTTACAGTGAACAATTGGATAGAATAAATCAATCAATTGAAAATTTCCCAGCGATTGTCAATAAAACAGGCGTGTTGCAGAACACGATAATGCAAGACCCCACTGCGTCTATTTCTTCTGCAAGAACCCTGGAAAAAATTAATGAGTTGGGTTGGGAGGTAATGCCTCAACCACCATACTCTCCCGATACCGGTCGCTACATTTTCTAAGTGGCAAAAAATTTAAAAACTGATGTCAAAAATGCCATCTCCAGGTATTTTTGCCCAAAATCCAATTGACTTTTATCGATCTGGCATTGAAAATTTGCACACTAGATGGCCAAAAGGTTGCTGATAACGAGGGTGATTACATCATTGATCAAAAATAAAAACTGGTTAAAAATTTATCTGTTTGAATTTAATGTAAAAATAAACGACATTACTTTCCGGTCCCTCTAATATATGAACGTTCGAATGGTTGACTCCCGCCTTTAAGCCCACACAATGGCATACATAATTAAATAAATTACTATCAATTAAGTTGCCTAGTCTTTTTATTACTGTAATAAGAACTTAATTTGAAAAAAAAAAACCAAAAAACCTTTTCCTAGTACTGCATTAATAATTGAGAGGTTCTATTGAAACTTCTTTATTGTGCTAAAATTATAATCTGCCTTATTAGGCAATAAGTAATTGTGATAAATGTTTTCATTCATACAGTATTTACAAACAGCCCAAATCCACATGGTTGTCACCTCCCTCGCATGCGAAAGAGGAAGCGGAGACTTGGGAAGTCTCCCACGTTCCTCCGTCAGCCGCGTCACCGAGCCAGTGGAGGCTGACAAAGAGCGCTAAATTGAGATGTAAGAATTCAATAATAATTATTTACTATTTCCAATTGTAGTGACTCAACTACATAAGTGTTAAATCACCCTATACTCTGGTGCATATATAATGTATTATAATTAGATGTAAAACATGCTTTTCTGGTAGTAAATCATGGAAAAGCCGGTAGTAGTGAAACAAGTAACAGAGGGTCGAAGGTCCTGCAATAAAACCTGAGAGGGTAAGCCACCTGCCCCTAATAAAACCAACACGGTAGACCTCTGGTCGCCGGCGGTCATAAAAGCCATGCCAATAAACAGTCCTTTAGGGGACGAGCGATCACGTACCTCGGTAGGTGTGACATCATAAAACACACCCTTTTAGACCAACAGTCAATAACTTAAGGGGGATTGGCCACCTGGGCATCATAAAAAAAAAACCTTTCAGCCGGCTCCGCCTTCCACTGGGAAGGGGAAGTTATATTTAAATCAGGAAGTTTCGCCCTGTAGAGACACTCTTCTCCAGTCTCTGCATCTAGACAGCCGCTATCACCCGGTCGCGATACTCCAGGACCCCGGGGTCCTGGAATCTTCTACTAGTCTACTCTCTCTCTGCCACACCTCTGGGCAGTCACCTCGTCTCACAGCCTCTAGCAGAACCTCTGACGACTTGTACTATTACGCTGCCGATCTCCCGCCCGAACTCTGAAAACTGGTCTTATTCTTTATGAAACCTCTGGAACATGGTCCATGTTATAAACTACAACAATCCGCACTTGTCACCAGGGCTAGAGTGATTAGGCACTCCCCTAGTGACGCCCCCGACACCATTCATACACATTCTGCCCAGAAGCTCCCCCCACTCCCGAAAACCAGAGGGAACAGAGCCACAGGCACTCAGTATATATATAAATCAATATATCGCGAGGCCACCGCCGTTTTAAGCAACGAAGAGAATTGTAGTGATGGGTGTTTGGGTTTGGGTAAGGAGTTTTCAAGAGGATTTGGACGAGCGGATAGGTTTTTGTGGAATTTGTCAAATCCTGAGGGTATAAGGTCAAGGACAGTTGGCACAAGGAGCAGTTCTGAGGACTTAGGATCGGAATTTTTGGAGCAGTCCTTGTAGTAGTGGATTTCGATGCCATACAATTAAATTACGGTACGTTTTTTTTCCCCTAATAGGAAGTAATTAAAAAGTTTTTCGACTCCAAAAGAATGTCACTGGTCGTAACCTATTCTCAGAACGAAACTGCTAAAAAACACATAGTAATTAATTAGCGGTAAAATGTTGTCTCGGAGAATAAATATTTTTATCTTTGCCAGGAATCGAACACTAATCGATTTCTCGCTGAATCGACGTTTGATAATTACACGGTAGTGCACCGAGATTGATAAACCCAGGCGTTATTGACCAATTTTCGCTCTCCTTGAGATGTCGCGGCCTTCTTGTTTTCTGCGCCTCAGAACAAAGAGTTGCAGATTAGGTGGGCATTGGCCACCGCCTCACTAAACTCAAAAATACTTAATTTTACAAGCGAGTCAACAGAAAATAGACATTATTTTTTCACCACAACATATAGCTTTCCGTTAACATTTATTTCTTCCTTCGTTGCAGAGAACTTCTTCATCGGAGACTTGTGAGAATAATCTCTTGAACCTAGTTCCCACGACGCGTGGCTTGGCACCCCTAGAGGTCCTTAATTGCAGACACGATTGTGTGCGACACGACGACATTGCCAGACATCCCTTCTTCGGTTTCATTCGTTATGTTGTTCCAAATGAATGAAGTTTATTACCATTCTGGCTTGTGTAATTCGTCCATGCCAGCCCCTGTTCGTCCACTGTTTTTCCCATTCATCGCCAACTTCCTGAAAGTAGCTATCATATGTCCTTTCAAACAACACTCCATAGTAATATTATTTTGAATATGTTCCCAAGCATCATACTAGTTCCTATATTTATATCGTTGATGTTGTGGATTCCATACAACAGCTTCTCCCTCGTACAAATCCAAAAAACTCCATTATGAAATACTTATTCGAAAATTACAGGTCGCGGGAACGTGTACTGGATTTTTATCTGCACAAGAGCTTTTGATGTCGAGCTACGAGCAAAGTATGACAAACTTCTTGCCAAGGAAGACGTACAGTGTGGGAACCTGCCTAAATAATTCTCTTTAAAAAAAAACCCTCTTAAAACAGGGAACGAATAAACAGTGAAATGCGAATACCCTTGGAAGTGATTTTCCCCGGCAAGGCTTCTTGCATAGTCAGCATTTAATGATTGCAAAAAAAAAAATTCTTTGCTGTATTTGAGAATGGAAATTAAAAAAAAAATAACAACAATATTGAACAAAAAACCGCTTGAAAAAGACTAAAAGAACATTAAATACCTGACATATTTCGTTAGACACGAACAAATTATTTTCTGTAATATACACGAATTTAATCTATCCTTAACTCGGAATATTACGTGTTAAATTTATTCTGAGCCTTGATAAAGCTTTTAAAGTCAGGTAGAAGCAGAGTACTTAATTGTTCATTTTCGTGGTTATAAATTTCAAACCAAGCATGTATACACATTGTCAATTGGCGTGTTTTTGCTTTAACTTTTAAATGTTATATATTTATTTTTGGGCTAAAATGTGTTGCCTTACAAAAATTTATATGTTTTTTTGTTAAATACTTAGTATATTTAACTGTATATTAACCAGTAACCGGTTTATGTTATTTTATTCACCATACCGATGAAAAAAATGAAATTATTTCGAGATAAGCGTTATTTATAATTATTTCCTTTGAAAGCTTGGAAGGATTATAAGCCGGTGGGTCAAAACTCAAGGTAACGACGAGAAAACATCTCGGGTTTGAAAGATATCTCCATCATCGCTAAAATATGGTATGTATTTCTAAATACATTATTTCCCAAGCAAATATATGTGTTACATTAAAATGTCGCATAGTTGAATGAATTATACCTTATTGAAATAACTCGGCATCAGATTTCCCAACAATGGTCGGCTTGGCATAAAGTAAATATTGTCCATTAAGCTCCAGGCTGGTTAATTAAGTCCTGAACCACTTGTAAACTATGTCATTATTGTATGTTATTTGTAATAATAAACTGTTTGTAAGTCTTATAAATTTTGTGAGGTCGTAAGTTTTACGAAATCGTACAATTATAAACACTAGTTTTAGGATTAAGAGGTCTTCAAAGTACTAAGCAGAATAACTATTTTCTGAAAATCTCGCGGTAAACTTTATTGTATTTTTATTGAAGGATTTGACAACGATATTAGTTTACAAACAAGAAGCGAGATTGGCGCGTTTGGAAGACTGTCGTATAATTAACTATCTCACAACAGTAAATACCTACAAAAAACAACAAAAAAAATCACAATAATGGTGTAGTGTACACTAAATACTATTAATTCAGAAAAGGTGATTGGGCGATAATAATATAATATAATAATAATAATAAAAATAAATATAATTACGAACAAATATTAAAAAAAAACATAAAACAGTGGATTTCCGTCAATAACTCTCGAACATATTCTGATCACAACAGGCCATATGAGTTAGTAAAGTTATCGGGCCTTTATCTTCTAAGGAACAAACAAACCCTACCTTCCGTACCTCTTGAGGTAGTACCTGCAGTTGACCGAATACCTCCTAAGGAACAAACAAACCCTACCTTCTGTACCTGAGGTAGTACCTGCAGTTGACCGAATACCTCCTAAGGAACAAACAAACCCTACCTTCTGTACCTCTTGAGGTAGTACCTGCAGTTGACCGAATACCTCCTAAGGAACAAACAAACCCTACCTTCTGTACCTCTTGAGGTAGTACCTGCAGTTGACCGAATACCTCCTAAGGAACAAACAAACCCTACCTTCTGTACCTCTTGAGGTAGTACCTGCAGTTGACCGAATACCTCCTAAGGAACAAACAAACCCTACCTTCTGTACCTCTTGAGGTAGTACCTGCAGTTGACCGAATACCTCCTAAGGAACAAACAAACCCTACCTTCTGTACCTCTTGAGGTAGTACCTGCAGTTGACCGAATACCTCCTAAGGAACAAACAAACCCTACCTTCTGTACCTCTTGAGGTAGTACCTGCAGTTGACCGAATACCTCCTAAGGAACAAACAAACCCTACCTTCTGTACCTCTTGAGGTAGTACCTGCAGTTGACCGAATACCTCCTAAGGAACAAACAAACCCTACCTTCTGTACCTCTTGAGGTAGTACCTGCAGTTGACCGAATACCTCCTAAGGAACAAACAAACCCTACCTTCTGTACCTCTTGAGGTAGTACCTGCAGTTGACCGAATACCTCCTAAGGAACAAACAAACCCTACCTTCTGTACCTGAGGTAGTACCTGCAGTTGACCGAATACCTCCTAAGGAACAAACAAACCCTACCTTCTGTACCTGAGGTAGTACCTGCAGTTGACCGAATACCTCCTAAGGAACAAACAAACCCTACCTTCTGTACCTGAGGTAGTACCTGCAGTTGACCGAATACCTCCTAAGGAACAAACAAACCCTACCTTCTGTACCTGAGGTAGAATCAAACATCTCTATATAAAGTCAGTATAACACTCGACACCTTAACTTTATTCCATAACTTCCTGTATTAATAGACTTTATTGTGTATACTATGCCATTATTGTGATTTTTTATTTTTGTTATTAGATAATTTGTTATCAGGTGTTTTTACTTAGTGTTGTGAGATCGTTTACTCTAAGAGAACGCACCACGAGGTCGGAGGCGAACCCTCCCCCCCCCCTTACCTCTTGATTTAAACAATATTAATTTATATTTATTTTTGGACCAACACGTGTTGCCTTGGAAATATTTTTATGGTTTTTAAATACTTGGTATACACCATTTTTTTTTACAATTAGATTGAATTATTTTTACGACTTCTATCACTTTTACGAGCGACAGACTTCGATATGAAAAAAATATATTGAGTGTTCGGTAATCTGTTCTTTGCCACGTGTTCTCTTGAACCCACATACAAAGTATATATACTTTTTTTTTTTTTTACATTTCATGCCAGTTAAAGAGATGCTGTCTTTTTCTCCCAAGGACAGTTGATTGTCCTTTGTAAACAACAATACTATTTCCATTTAAGTAAGTCTTACATTTAGAAATTTAACGGCAAAAACACTCTTTCAAAGACCGTTCTCTATAATGGGGTACAAGGATAGATGGTTGTTTACAGGATAGATAGCCCTTCTACAGCGATGTTTACTTCACAAAAAATAAATTTTAGGAAATGCAAAAACTTATTTTTTAATATGATGGTCGAGCAACCTCATTAATTCAACATAAAATATTGTGAGATCGAAAAGCGCATGTTCGATGCTGCAGTAAAATAAAACGGATGTCATAAAGTAACGAAAGACTCTGATGACTAAAGCTGGTTATTATAAAAGTCATTTATTCATTTTTTTTTACTGGAAATACCAGAACTGGTAACCATTAGATCTTCAGTAATCGGGACCTTAAAAGATTATTTTCCAACTATCAAAAAAAACAAAAAAAAAACTTGTTAGAGCTACTAAAAACACCTAAAACCATAAATGTGCTCTCAATTCCAAAATTCATCAGCAAAATATCCATTAGTCCGAATCATAAATTAAATAGAAATTAAACTCCTCTCCTTTATCATACAATATACAATTAAGACATTTAGTATAATATCATGGTGCACCGCTTTTCGTCATCTAACGTATATACGACAGCTCGGCGACTCCAATTCCAAAACGGTATTCTGATGAAAGTGGCCAGAAATACTTCATTCGAGCAGCGGAGCAACAGTGAGCTTCACGAGGTCTTTGAGCTGCCTACGGTGGATGAATTCATTCAACGTAGACATATCAAATTTTTCGACTCCCTACAATACTTGACAAAACCGGTGTTTAACACGATAACCCCTGCTCCGTTCCCTTATTGATGGCAGGAACGCTTTAGTTTTAAGGTTTGAGTTTTGTAAGTTTCCCAGATTGTAAACCGAAGGTGAGCCCCATCACCTAGACCAGTCTACCTGATTATTGAAATTTTCACTATAAAAAGGTAATTGCAATTCTACCCTCCTCCGAATGCATCATAGTATGGAGCAAGAGGCGTAATTATTCTTTAAGTTTTGTTCAATTGTATTGTTCATTTGATCATAATGTTAATGTTAATGAAGGGGTTTTGAAAAAAATAAATAATAACAACGGGATATAGGTCCCTCTTACAAGGATCCAATCAATCCAAATAATTCTCCATAATTTTCCCTTATTCCCCATTTTCAAGTTTGAGAGCTTCTTCTGACCTCTCCTCCTGGGTCTTGCCCTCAGCTATTTTGACTCTTCTGCGTGATTTTTTGGCAAGGTAGTGATAAAGAGAGAAGTAGAGGTCGACCACGTTTTGGACCAGAGCAAGGCACTTCACTGGCGAATTCAAGGGCCGATCAAGTCAACCTTACGCAAGTGGTGCAAAGATCTCTTCAAGCTGGGGTGGGACATTGGCCCTTCAAACTAACATTTTGTTTATATTGTTACACCCATATGCGGTGTGAGAAGGTGGAGATACACCCTTAACTCCATGTGTCGTGAATTTGCCTTTGCTTTAGCTAATAATTGATAATTAAATAAATAAATTTGCTGGGGAGATGGAAACAAAAATTTTAATTTAGAATTTTTTTTTCTCGAGAAACCATAGCAGATGTGTTTTTATTCGTAATGTAAATCGTATGTGAGAGTGACGTCCTCTTCAGATAAGGCTGATTTGTTTATAACCCTATCTTCTGAGACTAAGAGCAAACAGACGCAAGTTCCAGGCCGAAACGAAGTGGCTACGAACCGTTAAAGGGAGGAATGCATGCGTACAGAGCTCGTTCTCTTCGATATGTACAAATGCTTGCTTTCACGGTTGGGCAGTAACGAGATACCGCCAACTCATAAACAGGCGATCCGTTCACTCTAGACGAAGCGTCGAAACCTATCTAAATGCAAAAGAGGCCGGCTACTTCAAGAGTTAAACCGTTGCAGACATGTTAGTCTGTCCGTCGGTGTACATTTCTCAGTTTAAAGGCGAACTCAAATCTGTCAGACAGTCAGCTAATTAACATTACTGTCAGTAGTTATTGCATATTAGTTATTTTTTCATAAATGTAACTATTTCCATATCGGCTTTTGCTAACGTCAGACCGCCAGAATACATTACACAGGCCGACACGTGTTTTGGTTGCGGAGATATGGAGCTGATTTTATGAATTTGAAGCCTTGAATTCAAATATGGCATTAGTTTTTGTCTAGGAGCTCAAATTTCCCGGAAGAACCTGAATTATTATTATTATATTATACAAATATTATTATATACAAAGACAGAGGAAATAAATCATCGATGGAAACAGCTAGTCACTGAACTCTTCGAAAGCTTCTTTTCCGTGACGTTTGCTTTTCACAGATTTATTAGGTAAATCAAAATAGCAAATTTCATAAGTGCACGTTCATGGCGTCACAAAGGTACCGCCACATGGCCGGACATTCCTTATTCGGCCAAGTTAATTTCACCCGAACAAGAATAAGAGCGGCTAACGAGCAAGCACGAAGTAAGTGGAACAGAATGAAACAGGCGACGAGACTGAATATATTATTGTAATTGGTGCCTATGATAGATAGTGAGCAATGTACAAGATCTAAGCAACCAATTACCTCGACTCTTTATCAAGTAGGACATTCATCAAAGCATTCGCTGGTTTAAACAGCATAAATCAGCCGGTCAGAACCGAGCTCCTCCTGCCCAGGCGATGGTCCGGGTAAGAAGGGACACTCAAAACCAAGAGTGGTGAATCACCTCAAAGGGTACGAAAACTACCGTCATGATATTACTGACAATTCAATGACGTCTAGTAACCATAGTTCACTAAAATCCAAACATTACTCAGACGTGAACGCAAAAACTGGGTTTCTGATTAAAAAAAATACTTTTCGAAGACCACCATTTGGAATGCTACCATTCTTACTTGCCAGTAATGGCCATTCGGACTAAGAACTTCTTCAATTTTACAGAAACTATTATTAAAATATATAACACATTATTGTTAATATTCGTTCATAACTACGCAAAGGAAGACGAAAGCGGTCGAACTCCCGCGATGATGACATCGGCAAAGAGTCTAGTAAGAACAGTCTCTCAAAGAGAAACCTCGAACACGAAGAAGCAACAATTAGAACAAGCTAGGACCCGGGTGTGAACCCTATAATTCGGCGACCCCATGGGGTCATGAGTCTTCTCGCTAGCCTTCAGTCTGAAAAAATGTTACGAAAGGGTCTCATTTCGCAATAGGTCCAACTCGATTCGGTCCGTTGGAGATCAGATCAGAGTCGTGTTCTTGAGTTGTGAAGGCGTGACTTAACATCGATGTATCGATAGCGCTGAGACATTGCAATGGACCTAAATATGATCTTTGACCGATATTACCACAGTTCGATTCTCTCCTGGAGGGCCGAAGCGCGACCTTCACAGGTACCCTGCAGTAGTATTGTCATTATTTCAAAATATTGACAATATTATTGAGCTAGGACTACCGATATTCTTGGTTTGACGAGGGATTTGACGTGGGAGGCTGCATATACAGATTAACCTAAGTTATAAGGACATATGTTGTGCCAACTTTTTCGCCTTTCCATATTTTTATTAATAAATCTTTGGCGTCAGTATAGAGAGAGGCGACTAGTTCACGATACCGGCACCGAAAGAGCCCCCTAGAGGCGCGGGCGTAGTGGCCCCTGATTGGCCGAAATAAACAGTTGTATTATTCGCTGTAGGCAGGAATGACCAGACAGTCGGAATCAGACACTTGAAGTGAACACTGTTCTTCTCTCTGCACTGGTGCTTGCTGCTCTACTCGAACCATAGCTTTCTTATTCAATCACCACTGCACCTCCCTTTTCTAACCTTGCTTTAGTTCGACGTTGTCAGACCTAACTAGTGGGATTCTCTGAGTTCGTCTCGCTAAAACTAGTAATCCTTGGAAGGGATCTCTTCCATGCACACAACGATCTCTGGGGCCCGACAAAATGTACCTAGTGGCACCTCCCCAAGCGGTTTAGTCTGTTTCTTTCTAGTTTACACTCGCCTATGGGATCCGGACGGTTTTTGTCTAGTCTCAGAAACCGAGTGCGAACTCGCTGTCATTACAAAACCACGTAAAACTACCTATAATACCTAGCATGTGCAAAGTCGGGGCGCTCATTCTAAGACTATGGAGTCAGATCAATAAACCAATACGACTTAAGCTGCCCGCCGACTAGGCCGACAGCAAATTATACCACATGTTTATTTATCTCTTTCTGACGTCGCCGGGCAGTAGCTGAGTTGGCGAGACCTCCCCTGCGGGCGTCCCCCGACAACGTACTTAATAGTAATTTAAATATATATTAAGTTAAGAAGAGGATGAACCACTTGTAAATAGTATTTTAGCTTACGAAGGATTTGTAAACACCCTCCCAACCCTCTCCAGGAGAAGTTTAGGAATTTCTGAAGCCGTTTTCCATCGAAAAGGCACGGATTGTTTTGCTTCTTGCTAGACCATTCATGATCGCTGCCGTGAAAATGATTCTGCTAATATGCTGATCTGTGTTAGATAACAAACGAGAAAATAATTTGTTAAGTCACGCTAGCGTTTACCGAGTCATAGAACCTATTTGATAAGTTCGGATTCAAAAACAAAAAAAAAAACCTGCTAATGACTTTACGTCATGCCTTAATAAGTAAGGGAACGCCACATGGCTACAATTATAATCGCACATGCTCGCTCGTGTT
The DNA here is from genome assembly GCA_930367205.1 of Acanthosoma haemorrhoidale. Taxonomy (NCBI): domain Eukaryota; kingdom Metazoa; phylum Arthropoda; class Insecta; order Hemiptera; family Acanthosomatidae; genus Acanthosoma; species Acanthosoma haemorrhoidale. The sequence goes on along the minus strand of OV884014.1, from coordinate 114,490,483 downwards.
CGCGGGTCTGTGCAGCACGGTACAAGTCAGGTCATGCTTCGTGACCTACTCAGGTATGCGTAGAGTCGGCGGGTGGCAAAGAGATTCCTTCTGCTGTTCCATCATCCATCACAGCGGCCAAGGCTGCGTTAATAGGCATAATTATGTAGCTAAGGACAATGCCAGAGATAAATGGAAAAAAACGCTCTTAGTAAATGAGATGAGGAATTTGTAAGGATACCGGCTAAATCTGATAAAAGAGAGATGCTAGATATACACAGAATTTATTAATGAGTGACGATAATCTTAAAGTGTATACATTGAGATATTATAAAGTTTAATTACGTTAAAAAATTAATTACGAGCTGTCAGAAGGATTGCTACAATGCTAAGTACGGCACTTTAAACCACATTAAGGCCTATTACCTTAATTATTACCAGTATGGCTTGTATATTGTGATATACATTATTATATATGCTGTTATGATATTAGAGATTGTGGAGTTTTCATATAATATTTAATCCAACTTATCAAGAAGGCAAAATAAAAACAATTGAGAGTGGAGGAAAAAACAAAAGGTAGTATACTAGTTGTTGTGGTATCATAATGAACACACACACAGAAAAACTCATCTAATTTTGGTCAGGGATATAATTAGTTGTTGTTGTGATAATGAAAACACACTGAGCATTACACACTCTAGGTTTGGGATCAGCCCGTAATACATATTATTAGCTTGAGATTGTGAGTAAGAAAAACTTAAAAACTTTGTTGGTTAGTGGTTATTGACTTAAAGCAGAACGGAAGAGAAATAGCACGAAGAGCAGAAGTATTAATTTGTTTAAAGCATGAAGAGAATTAAATAAGAAAAGGAATCAAATTTATAGACAAGTATTTACATAATTAATATAAGTTTGATTTTTTTATTTGTAAAATTAAATTCATCTTTTTGCCAGATTTATTTTTGTTAATAGAACCTAATAATAAATAGTAAATAAAATAAACTTAAAGTAAAAGAATAAAAAATAAAATTATCATATAATATTCAAAGAACGTAATATTTCGCGCCCAACGTGGGGCTGATAACGAAGTAATCTGGCTAAAGGATTGTTTAGATAATGTCACGAAAATTGTGTTTAAATTTGATGATATAAAGATTAGGGTTAAAAATTGTATTTGTGATTAAGATTTATATTGTTAGATTCAGTCATGGAAAAAGATAAGCATAGTGTCAATACTGATCCAAATGAGCAAAGTATAATTGATAGATACGTAGATAAGGAGGAGAGTAAGATGGAAAATATGTTAAAATTAATGATGGAACAATTGAACGAAAATAAACAAAATTTATTAGAATTTAAACAAGAAAGTGAAAAAAATAATTTAAAACTTGAAGAAAAAATTAAGCAATTTAAAGAAGAAAATAAACAAAATAATTTAAAACATGAAACAAATTTATTAGAATTATCTAATAAAATCGATGAAGAGAATTAAATAAGAAAATTAATCAAATTTATAGACAAGTACTTATTTATAAAATTAATATAAGTTTATTTTTTATTTTTAAAATTAAATTCATCTTTTTGCCAGATTTATTTTTGTTAATAGAACCTAATAATAAATAGTAAATAAAATAAATTTAAAATTAACAATAAAATTAAAATATTTGAAGAACGTAATAATACATATATATTAATGTGTTTACTATATATAAAGGGTGTCCAGAATTAACGCAAGATTTGAATCCATCAAATCAAACAATTTATAATTCATCATTATTATTCTGTTTATTTATTTTTCATTCATACAAGCGCTCTTTTCCACCTTGTAATAGTTCCTATGTTTTTCATCTCTTCTCAATTGTGTAATGATGTGTATTTATTTGTCAGCTAGACATTCCTATTTTGTTATTCTCGGGGGGACAATAATGTCAAAGAATGCAGTGTTTTCTTTTTTCATTTCATTTCATTAAGTGGGGATGCTTCGAGTTATAAAGTTGCATTGCTAAACCTTATGAATGACAAAACTAATTAACAGCTCACATGGGAGATTATTCCATAGTAACCTATCCAACCACCCTAATCCCCTAGCACAGTCATTGCACTGCACCACTCATCCCTATAATCCTCCTCGGAGACTGAAGCGACAGCGGCCTCGTGATCTGCTATAAATACGTGACAGTGGGAGTCCTCTCAATAGCCAGCCTCTCCATGTCCTGAGCGTATGTGGCTCTCGCGCTCTTGGTCAGCTTCCGCTGGCTCGCATCCGGTGACGCGGCTGACGGAGGAGCGTGTGGGACTTCCCAAGACTCCGCTTCCTCTTTCGCATGCGAGGGAGGTGACAACCATGTAGATTTGGGAGGTCTCTGGGCTGTTTGTAAATACTGTATGAATGAGAGAGAGAATGAAAATTGTAAATATGCTATGAATGAAAACATTTATCACAATTACTTATTGCCTAATAAGGCAGATTGTAATTTTATTATAATAAAGTTGTATATAAAAGGGAAAACAGTGACTACACGAGTGCTTAGAAACCCACCTCCTCCATACCTCATGAATAAAGCTAACTAATACAATAATCTCATATTATGTCCTGGATGAAGACATAGCCGAAACGTTTTGCCATCTTACGTACTAACAACGAAATCCCCAATGACTGACGCCCCAAGAAGAGTAAAGCGTGGATCATAATCAGGAAAATAAGGGGTGAGGTACAAATATAATTTCATTAAACTATGACTGACTCTAAAACCATTTTAACCATTTTAATCGACCACTTTCGGATTGCTAATGCGTTCAATTGTTTTTTGGGCACATCGATCCATTAAATGAAGGTTTTAATTTTGTTAATTGGTTCTATAAACACACTTATATGAAAAATAAATAAAATACGCCTTTAGGACAAAATGTAGTAGGTATAGTTTGAAACGAGAGCACGGCGACCCCTGAGGCTATGGCGGGATCGTAAAGGTCATGCGCCGGCAAAGGTTGAGGCCGCCTCTCCGGCTCTTGCTGAACCCTACCAAAGGACATTTAGTAGGTTAGCTCGCAAGTGATTTATCAGGGAGAGTATCCCCTCAAAGGGCAGAGTTCGTCCTACCAAATGTGGCTACTACCAAACAGTCCAAGAGGAAAGTTTGCCCAAGGATTACAGACGTATTATCTCTGGATAAAGTCTGGCTAAACTACACTCTAGTCCCATAAGTTCAAGTCGATATCCTGTGAGTGCTATCCCATATATTGTTCTAGCTAAACTACACTCTAGTCCCATAAGTTCCAGTCGATATCCTGTGAGTGCTATCCCATATATTGTTCTAGCTAAACTACACTCTAGTCCCATAAGTTCCAGTCGATATCCTGTGAGTGCTATCCCATATATTGTTCTAGCTAAACTACACTCTAGTCCCATAAGTTCCAGTCGATATCCTGTGAGTGCTATCCCATATATTGTTCTAGCTAAACTACACTCTAGTCCCATAAGTTCCAGTCGATATCCTGTGAGTGCTATCCCATATATTGTTCTAGCTAAACTACACTCTAGTCCCATAAGTTCCAGTCGATATCCTGTGAGTGCTATCCCATATATTGTTCTAGCTAAACTACACTCTAGTCCCATAAGTTCCAGTCGATATCCTGTGAGTGCTATCCCATATATTGTTCTAGCTAAACTACACTCTAGTCCCATAAGTTCCAGTCGATATCCTGTGAGTGCTATCCCATATATTGTTCTAGCTAAACTACACTCTAGTCCCATAAGTTCCAGTCGATATCCTGTGAGTGCTATCCCATATATTGTTCTAGCTAAACTACACTCTAGTCCCATAAGTTCAAGTCGATATCCTGTGAGTGCTATCCCATATATTGTTCTAGCTAAACTACACTCTAGTCCCATAAGTTCCAGTCGATATCCTGTGAGTGCTATCCCATATATTGTTCTAGCTAAACTACACTCTAGTCCCATAAGTTCAAGTCGATATCCTGTGAGTGCTATCCCATATATTGTTCTAGCTAAACTACACTCTAGTCCCATAAGTTCCAGTCGATATCCTGTGAGTGCTATCCCATATATTGTTCTAGCTAAACTACACTCTAGTCCCATAAGTTCCAGTCGATATCCTGTGAGTGCTATCCCATATATTGTTCTAGCTAAACTACACTCTAGTCCCATAAGTTCCAGTCGATATCCTGTGAGTGCTATCCCATATATTGTTCTAGCTAAACTACACTCTAGTCCCATAAGTTCCAGTCGATATCCTGTGAGTGCTATCCCATATATTGTTCTAGCTAAACTACACTCTAGTCCCATAAGTTCCAGTCGATATCCTGTGAGTGCTATCCCATATATTGTTCTAGCTAAACTACACTCTAGTCCCATAAGTTCAAGTCGATATCCTGTGAGTGATATCCCATATATTGTTCTAGCTAAACTACACTCTAGTCCCATAAGTTCCAGTCGATATCCTGTGAGTGATATCCCATATATTGTTCTAGCTAAACTACACTCTAGTCCCATAAGTTCAAGTCGATATCCTGTGAGTGCTATCCCATATATTGTTCTAGCTAAACTACACTCTAGTCCCATAAGTTCCAGTCGATATCCTGTGAGTGCTATCCCATATATTGTTCTAGCTAAACTACACTCTAGTCCCATAAGTTCCAGTCGATATCCTGTGAGTGCTATCCCATATATTGTTCTAGCTAAACTACACTCTAGTCCCATAAGTTCCAGTCGATATCCTGTGAGTGCTATCCCATATATTGTTCTAGCTAAACTACACTCTAGTCCCATAAGTTCCAGTCGATATCCTGTGAGTGATATCCCATATATTGTTGTAGCTCACCTTGAAAATATCCTATTGTTATTATAAGATCTCTCACTATTGTAGGTAAGTCAAGTGTATACAGTCCTTTTATATATAGTCAGGGTATAAATTGGAAAATACAACTCATAAAAGATTTCCATGAACAATTTCTCTTCAGTAAGCGACACCAGGCAATACAATTTTGCGCAACCGAAACCAAATATTCCGATCGGTACACGATTTTCCAAGTGGCGAAAAATTTGGATGATGTCCAAAATGCCATCTCCAGATATTTTGCTCAAAAACCAATTGATTTTGATCTATCTAGCATTGAAAATTTGCACATTAGATGGAAAAAGGCTGATAATAACGAGGGTGATTACATCATTGATTAAAAAAAAAAACTTGTTAAAAATTTATCTGTTTGAATTTAATGTAAAAAAACCAACATTACTTTCCAGTCCCCCTTTTATAACAACAGCATTTTAGTCATTAAAACTTCAATATCAAGGCCACCGATCTTTGAATGAACTAGTCAAGATTATATTACATCCTCAACCGATTTTCATTTTCGAACTTTAAATAATAATAATAATAATATATGTTTGGTATGGCTACCTGTAGATACACATACAAGGCTACACAAGGTGAGATAGGTTAGGCAACAGACTGGCGACCCCTCGCTATGGATTGTCTCCATGGAGCAGAGTGCTTTTAAAGAGGACAGCCTCGTTATAGTCGCCAGATGGCGGGCTGACTAGTACCAAGGTCCTTCTAAGGTATTCGTAGGCAACGAAAGGGACTCGAAGGGTGCTGGATACAGAGCCGAGGCCGAAAAACGTTGCGACAGAAGATAATGTCCACATCTACATCGTTATTTCCTCTCTTGTCCTTCCCCGTTTCATCTTCGGTCGTCTTCGGAAGTCTTGGCGACGGGCGGAAGTGTGTAGTCAACCCAACTCGGAGTAGTGCTATGAAATGCGACAGTCTGTGGGGATCTCGAGAATAGATGTTAGCAAACTTGTCATCAACCGCTTTAACGTAGCCTAGAAAAAATATATCTTTGGCTCATTCGTTTAATAAAGCATCAATACTCATTACTCACCCTTATATATACAGTATTTTACATTTCAAATCTTCAGACTATTCCCGGGACACAAGATCCCGTCTCTCTGACCTATATACTCCTGCCCACAAAACAGAATGACTGTTTCTTCCTCGCTTACTCCACCACCATCTCTGCGATTCTCTACCTCCTAATATCCTACATGCTTCCACACCCGTGAACCTTCTAAACCCTCCTTTTTAAAAAAAAAAAAAAAATCATACTGTGTTTTTTCACAACTTATCAATTTACGATTGTCATTTTCGATTCGCTATATTCTAAAAAATAAATCAACTAGGCGATATTTCTTAAACTTTATTTTTTATGGTCGATGTTCGCTAAACCTCGTGAGGGAAAATGAGTAGCTTGAATAAAGAAGTTTAGAAAATTTGAATAAAGGTCGAGTGGTGAAAGCCTAGCATCGATTCAGCTCCTAAGCGCCATCTACTAACTACAGTGTTGAACTACAGTGTTTATACTAGCAGGTAGTTCTGATAGTGATTTCTCAGACTACTTTTTTTTGAAAATATGGCCAAGTTGATTTTGATTTCAGCATCCTTAGCCTACCTCATATGAGAGTAACCATACATTTCTAAATGTATTCTGTTGATTAGAACATCCGGATTCATTCGCTTTGCGTACTTAATGATAATTACTCTCTCATTCTTCTTCGTCACTTCGAACAATATAATTAAATGACAATCGTTTAATACATTGACCATTGTTGTTCCTTTGTAAGTGGCTTTGCTTCAAAAGTATACCATTGGAGGTCTAAATTGGAAATTGCAACTCATAAAAGAGTTCCATGAACAATTTCTCTTCAGTAAGCGACACCAGACGTTACCATAGGAACCACCGATGGGTGAATCTTACAGATATAACAGTAAGATATCAACAAGCACAACATTTAAGTAAATAATAATTCTGAGCTCACAAACATTAAACATTGAAACTGCAGCATAGTATTGTACAACGACAACCATTAACCATTAATTATTTATTCCTATATAATGGGTGTCCCAGAATTAACCGAAGATTTGAATGTTGTCATCATTTGTGCAGTAAAGTGCTGGCAACCGTGAAAAAAAACAATTTGACAGCTGACAGTTTAGGGTTAGTAAAATTGAAGCGTTACACGATAGAACAACGTGTCTTTATTGTTGAACATTATCTCAAAAATAATGAAAGTTTGGCGGCCGCAGTTCGAAAATTTCATACAAAATATGGCCGGAATAGTGTTTTGACTTCATCAACTGTGAAGAGATTAATTGAAAAATTTAGGGAGACTGGATCAGTTAGAGACACTAAACACACTGGTCGTCCAGAAACCAGCCGTTCAAATGTCTATATTCAAAAAGTGCGTGAGAGTGTTGTTGAAAATCCAGGAATATCAATTCGGCGTCGTAAACCCAGTTCCTTGTGCCGAAATTGGATGATATTGATGTGGCCAATATGTGGTTTCAACAAGATGGTGCCACACGCCATACAGCCCGTGAAACAATTCAAATACTGCATGAGACATTTCCAGGTCGTGTATTCTCTCGTTTCGGTGATCAGAATTGGCCCCCTAGATCGTGTGATTTAACACCTTTAGATTTCTTTTTATGGGGTTATTTGAAGTCAACAGTGTATGTCACCAAGCCCACATCCACTCGTGCTTTAAAAGAGGAAATTCAACCCTGCATCAACGAAATTCAACCATATTTATGCCAAATGGTCATGGAAAATTTCGACAAAAGAGTGCGTATGTGCCAGTAAAGTCGTGGAGGCCATTTGCCCGATGTGTTATTCCATAAATAACCCTATCCTATTAACTTTATAATTCAATAAAAAAATAACAACAAAAAATCTAAAAACTGTGTTTTCTATTTAAATCAAATCTTGCGTTAATTCTGGGACACCCATAATATACAAATTTTGGCTGTTTGTTATTACTTAATATTTACGAATGTAGTATTAAAGTAGGCTACATCAATCTGGCGTTCGTTCAATTGGACTATTTGACAAAATGAATTCGTAATTGAGTGAAATAAACTTTTTTTTTTAAAAGTAGTGATAAATTACACAGCCTATTAGATAGTAAATAAATGAAAGGCTAATACAGGTAGCCGTGGACAAAGAGGCCAATGTCGGTAGACGGAAAGTGAGGAGATATATTTCCCTTTAACGACCTCTTTGGCAGGCCATTAACTGCTTCCTATAAACCGACCCTCGCCCACACCCACAACCGCCTGCCTGTCTCCCCTTAACAAATGGTACGCTTCAGCTAATAAATATATAAAAATTACTGTAGCCAATAAAAAATATATATAGTCACTTTAGGATTAAATGAAAGAAAATTTGAATTCTAATTGGGTCGAAGAAATCAAATTAAATAACACAATTAATTTGATTATTTATTGAAGGTGATGAAAATGCTTATTTTAAAATAACAAATTAAGATTTATTACTGACCCTGAAATTACTTTTCATGTGGCAGTTCTACTTTTACCATCTTTGGGTAAGAAATATTGCTAGTTGAGTCGGAAGCTGCAAGCAGGATGCTAGTTAAAGTTTTATTCAACCTAGTCTGATCTGACTTCTCCTCCCATTACACACGCGCCATTTTCCGGTTTCACCGTTTGTGTATGTGGACTTCCCCTCAGTCCAGGCCAGGCTGAGGGCGAAATGGGTCTCCCCGGACTACTGGACGTCACAGGTCCTTACGGGACACGGGGGCTTCAGATCTAAGCTGTTTGAAATGAAGAGGGCCCCAAACAGGAACTGCCCTCGCTGCGGGCTTGACACCGCCTTCCGCGAGTTTGTAGGGCATTGGGTGGATCTGCAAGGGCCCGGACACTTTACTATTTCCCGGGGCAATCTGGTGGGCGGGGGGCTTCTTCCTCATCGAGACCCTGCAGGCGAAGCCAGCGTTGTACCGCCGGATGGGGAGAGAGTCACTGTGAGCTTAGAGTAGGGTCTAGAGGATACACCCCCATGTATATATAGTAAGTAAGTTAGTTAGGGTAGATGTAAGGATGTAAATATAGTGTAAGTTATTATGTAGGAATTGTAAATATAGTATAAGTTAGTAAGTAAGAAAAGTGTAAATAGAAATAATAGGCTTCCTTTTGTTTTCTTTTATGTATATAGTTTTGTTTTGTTGCTGTTTGTTCCAGAGTGGACCAGGACTGTTTCCTGACTATTTTCTCTCCTCTGTACGATAATTTTCTATTTCCTTGTAGTTCCGTTTAATTTTGTACTTATAATGTGTTATGGAATGAAATAAAAAAAAGAAAAACAGAATTACCCAAGGTGCGCTGACCGTTGCAAACACCCATTGCACGGAATACGCGCACCATAGTCGACGAGCAGACCCATGCGCCCGCTTCACGGGCCATGAGGATTCCCCGTGTGGGCGAAAGCCCAGAAAGGGGTTAAAAAAAAAAAAAAAAAAAAAAGGTTTCACCGTTTGTCTTCCCCCATTTCAACTTCGGTTGTGTGGTGTATGGTGGTCTCTCTGGTGATCTCGAGGCTACGTTAAAGCGGTTGGTGACTAGTTTGCTAACATCTATTCTCGAGATCCCCACAGACTGTCGCACTCCATAGCACTACTCCGAGTTGGGTTGACTGCACACTTCCGCCCGTCGCCAAGACTTCCTTGGATCCCTCCTCGTCAGTACTATCATGACTAAAAATATCTGTGTTCTGTACAATCCTCTAAAATTCAAACAAGCCGTCAAATCAATTTCACCAATCTAGACTTTACCTCTTACTTACCCCCCCCCCCAATCTAACAATTCAAAATGTATCATTATTATTCTGTTTATATTTTTGTCATTCACTCGTAAACTTTCAATGCTGTTTCCCCCCTTGTAATAATTCCTGTATTTTTTTTTTATTTTCATCAATACTCAACTTTGTTTTTTGTTTCAAACTTTCAAAACAGAAGTTGTTTCTTCATTTTTTTATTAAATTTCTGATACGTATCTTCAAATATCCACTCTACAGTTGATGAGACAAGCCAGGAGAATATGAGATAATGCTTGGTAATAGCTAAGTTGCAAGCGCGTTACAGAAACCAGAAGGTGCAAAGTTTCAATCCCGACTATGCGTCCCTGTTGTTTGGTTTTTAACCAATAGTTAATTAATCATTAATTAAAATTTACTCAGTAATTTAAAATACTTAATAAATACAAAAATCAAATAAAATTTTTGATGTAATAATAAAAATTGAAATTTGAAATTGATTGTGCTTTATTGTGCTCAAATTACAATCTGCCTTATTAGGCTATAAGTAATTATGATAAATGTTCTCATTCATACCATATTAACAATTTTCATTCACTCTCTTATTCATACAGTATTTACAAACAGCCCAGAGATCTCCCAAACCCACATGGTTGCCACCTCCCTCGCATGCGAATGAGAAAGCGGAGTCTTGGGAAGTCCCCCGTGCTACTCCGTCAGCCGCGTCACCGGATATGAGCCAGCGGAGGCTGACCAAGAGCGCGAGAGCCACAGACGCTCAGGACATGATTGAAGAATCTGGCCATTGCTAGGACTCCCACTGTCACGCATTTATAGCAGTTCACGAGGCCACTGCCGTTTTAGTCTCTGAGGAGGATTATAGGGATGAGTTGTACATTGCAATGACTGTGGTACTGGATTAGGGTGGTTGGATAGGTTACTATGTAATTTCATGAACTTGGAAGGGATGAGTTCAAGAACGTAAGGTATATTAAGATCGTTATGAAGGGTTTTGTTCCTCCGTCAGCCGCGACGCCAAATACGAGCTAGTGGAGGCTGACGAAGAGCGCGAGAGCCAATATAATAATATTAAAATATTTTTTCATTCAGGATTTTTGTCCCTTTCGAATTAGATTAAAAACCTTAAGGCAAACAAATAGGTATTAAGACAACAGACTATTGAAAATATGTCGAAGATTCTGAAGACTACATTGATGACGGATACTCGGAGGAATGCAATCCTATAAGCTCATGGTGGTTGGATGATCTAATGAGAAAAGATGTGGCGAACGTAGGCGAGGTCAATGAACGGTGGGAGAGGAAAGGATGGTTTAAATTGAAGAAGTTTAAACGGGACTAACAAATATGCGGAGGAACTGTTCAGATCGTGGTGAAGACAGACCTAAATCTGGTACTTAACGCGATCACGACAGTTCTTGATTTCCCTATCTCCTGCGTTAAGACATAATCATATTCGCTCTAGCCTCATCCTCTTCACTCCGACTATGCTGGCTGTATTCTTACATAGAGACTGCCCACTGCCGATCTCAGATGACCTTTCTGTCACGAAGTAACAGAACTGGGCTAATCATCTGTAAGCTGTATCTCTGATTCAGAGGGAGACTGTCTGCTTGGCTCAAAGGTTGATAGAGGAATATTTAGAGCCAGTGGATGACTAACAAGTTTAACAAGCTTTGATGAGGAAGTCGATACCAGCAACGACAAAACCACTCACCGGTCTAGTGAGAAAAAATCACCATGTGAATGTGGCTCACAATCGATTGTACCAAATATATCGACTTCAGGAAAACGATTCATCTCCAATAATTGTTTTATAAGTTATCAAATCGCTATTTCAAAACTGCATTCATGTCTTGCGCACTAAGGTTTCGAATGAATGGAAAAAGCTCCGAATTTCGGTCTTATATAGGCAGGTCAGAGGCTGGGCTATGCCCGAGTGAAGACAGTGAGCTTCAGCTGTGTCGTGAACCAGCTCCCCCTCTCCAACTGACACCTAAGGTTTTCTCTTATTAAAATATGGAAATGTATTTTCTGGTCCGAGAAGAGGGGAACTTCTATTTATTCGTGGCGAAGAAGTTGGCTCAACAACACATTTGAACAAAATTCAATTCGTATATTTCTCGATATTATTCCTTCATTTACTAGCTTCTTAAGTTTTTATTTTTTAAATAGAAACAGTTAATTAAATCAAACGAATTAGTTCATAATGAATGTAAATAAAGTTAAAAATAAATATATCGCAAGTTCGGGTTTGTCAAGTCAAACTTTGTACGGCTGGTCAGTATTGTTCCTACTGCTAAGTGGACCGGTACTGGTTTTTGTTAGTTTTGTATAATATTATACCGATAACTTACCTTGACTTAGTATGTGACTGTTTTAGTTCAGTTTTTCAGTTCGAACATCGATTCAAAGTCTACAAGATTACCACCTGTTGATCCATGGATCAAGTGTCTCGATTTTTTCTTTATTTTAACTACTATTGCAATTTTGAGTAGGAAAACGAGGTTGTAAAAAGTGCTAAGAGAGATACCGCCGGACTCTGAGGTTTTTCATTTTTCAACTCATAATATACTTTATTTAGATATGCATAAAGAATGGAATATTTTTGATAGACGAAATGATTCAGAGAATTTTCTCCCAGTTTTTGTAAATAATTGCACAATCTGGCAACGATTCACTTCGAAAATTATAACCAATGAAGAATGCTCTGAATGAACAATCGTCTCTATATCGACTTAAACTCTGTATTCATAACTAAAGGACCACGTTAATTTTGATATTATAGAGATATCATTCAAGGAATACAAAATTAGCCAAAAAAAAAAACGATTACCTCCTTCTCTACAAAATAAATAATTGAGGTTAATTTCGTTCCAAGCGATCATCCTTAGTTTTCGATTAAGTAGGGTACCCCGGAAACCGGCTCTATACTACATTTGTTAAACCGGGTTTTTCACTAACAGTCGCTTTTTCAACACTTAAAAATAATATGTAAATAACTTAAATAGAATAAAAAAATACAATTGAAATTGTCTCCAACGACGAATTAATGCATTAATTAATTAATATCGCGTTTATATTGTTAGTCCTCAGAAATTTAAATAAAACTTCTCATAACTGCGCCTATGAGGGCAACAGATGCCTTTAACTCTTTAAGGTTAAATCATTGATTTAACTTTGCTTGCCGTAATGCATTTACTATTATCGTTTTTATTAACTGTATTGTGTTGGTATAAGCAAGTGGTCGTGGTTTACAATGAAATCGTAAGAGCTCGTCTGTACTGTAGCAACAATGGCGAGTCAATTTAGAAACAGTTCATACAGGTAGAGAGGGACAAAAGACGATCGTACATGACTGTATGAAAGTAACGCCTACACTTTTGAGCACGGCAAGAATGTTATAAATGATTTCCTCTTTTAATAAAAAAAAAAAAAAGGCTGATTTTTCTAATTTATTGAATTCGTAACTAAAACAAAAACTTTGAAATGATTTGACTATTTTTTTCTAAAACAACGTATACTATATCGAAAAAGACACCACCATACAGAGTACAATAGAAATGGCGGACTAGGTAACTAAGAGTATGGAAATTTTGGCCAAAAATGATTCTAAAACTGTTTTATTTGTAACTGTGGAGTTGTATTTTATTCACAATCATTATTCTTACAAAGGTAAGAGAAATATTTTTTTCCCTCAACCCCTTTTTTCAAACATTTTTAACAAATTATGAAAAATAAAAGTATTAAACATTGGTGATTAATGACTCCCTTTTCTGCATAACATATGCATTGTAAAGAGGGTAGAAAATACAAAAACGGTTATCTTTTTAAACTTAAAATTACAAATCAATAGACTGGACTAGGTGATGGGGCTCACTTTTGGTTTACGAATTGGGAAATAAAAACTTACATACCAAAAACTTAAAAACTAAAGCATTCCTGCCTCGACTGCGTTCGCCATCGATAGGAGAACGGAGCGTGGGTTATCGGGCTAAACACTGGGTTTGACATGTATTGCAACGAGTCGAAGAATTTTACGTTGAATGAATTCATCCACAGTAGTCATATCAAAGATCTCGTGAAGCTCACTGTTCCTCCGCTGCTCGAATGAAGTATTTCTGACCATTTTTATCAGTATACCGTTTTGGAATTTTTGGAGTCACCGAGCTGTCGTATACGCCAGATGACGAAACAGCGGTGCACCATACAGCGGAGTAGGCCTGAATATACTCTTGTAGATCAATAGCTTTAGACGCAGAGATAGATTGGGGGAAGTCAATAAATGTGTAAGCCGGTAAGACTTCGTGCGAGTATGCTTCAACTTCCTCGCAAAATGAATAACTACAAACATGTGGAAGGGGGGGGGGATGCCTATGACGTAGATGTAACTTCAATTAAAACTACAAAATTGGAACACTGAAAATTTAAATTGAGATTTAATATATCTAGGTATTTTTTTTCACCAGAAAGGGACAGGTTTTCAATTCATAGCTAATGAGCTGCCATCGTTCCTACGTACAACGGTACAACGTATGCTTGGATCTGACCAATCGCTATTAAGTAACGCCTATTTAAATGAGCGTATGAAACAGATTGACATTCACTTTGAACATAAATTGCCCATCAGTTTCTAAACTGCGACACTGATCGATGCTTCTCATAGGGAGAGAGACGTGTTTGAACTCCGACCTCAGCTTGCACGGAGACGGACAGCTCCCCAGCGGGCGAGATAATGAAATCAAATTGAATGTCAGTTATCTGCTTACGAAAGGGCAGCATGTGACATGCTGATTATAGAATGCATATGTGAACGCCGGAGCAGCATCGACTGAGCAAATTAAAATATCCACGTCAGTTATGTTTTTATATATTTTCTGTTAGAATAAATCAGGGCGCAGAAGTCGAAAAAAATAGTTTTGATTTTAAAGTTTGATCAGGGTTCAGTCAATCCTTTTTTTTTTTTTTTTTTTTTTGAGAAATCATTTACCGTAATCATAGTTATTGTCAAGACCAGGGGGGCTTAGTAGGCAGGGGGGGGGGTGCAATTGGAAAATGTTTGATGATATATGTCGGGTCGTCACTAGAGGGATGCCTGATCACCCTAGCCCTGGTGATAAGTGAGGATTGTTTGAGTGTATAACCTGGACAATCGTTTCATGACGGCTTTACTATCTGACTCAATTTTTGATAGGTATGTGCCCCGACAGTGCAGTCAGGTTTTCAGAGTTCCAGCGGGAGCCACGAGCCAGTGAGTAGGACCCAGAAGAGAATGATTTACAGGGCCTAGGGGGCCGCCTTAAGTACCCGGCAATTATTGCCCTTAGCCAATAACCATTGAGATTGGTGTAACCAACGGCATTCGACTTCTTTGTCCTCTGGGAGGCTGGCAAGGGTTGCTTAGGGTCTGCGGTCGGTTCCCTCATCTGGTGAGGTACCTGTGACTGACAGCCGGTGACCCATCTCATGTAACCACTTGGCCCCCGCATTTTTTATTGCTTAACACATTTATAATGATTTATATTTTGTTCATGTTATTTACATTTGTTTACAATATATATACAATAGAGTATAGGGTGATTTATTTTATGTATTTAGCGGTCACTACAATATATAATAAAAACATTTATTTTATTAATTTATGTTTGATGAGTTTATTTTATTTGTGATTAATGTACTATTTACAAGATTTAGTCAAGTGACAGTGCTTTGGGAAAGATCAGAAATCTAAGATTGTTCCCAAATGACACATTTAGTAACAAGCAAAGTATTAAATGAAATTTTTAGTAAAAATTATTTTAATAACGAAACAGTAGTTGTCAAGGTGGAATTAAACAAATGCATTGTGCCGAGTCTAAAAGTGACGAGTTTTTAGGGTCGGAGGTCTTGACAACGCGACCTCATCTGGCCGAAACACTAACTAAAGACTAAGGACTAAAGAGAGAGTGATTTTTTTTTTGCAAAATCAGAAAACGTTATATGCTCACTGGTATCGGTATCTTTACCGGCCTGTTACGTTTGAATAGATGAAATTTTCAATGGACGTTCCCTACAATATATCGAACCACTGCAAATATAGCGATTTTCATAACGAGTAACAATAACATAACAATTAATGAGTACCATTAATTAATTAGCTGGTAATCAAAGATTTCGAAATATGTAATTTCTGTTTCATTTTTTGAAACTACAATTACAAAAAGACAGTCGAAACTGTCAGGAATAGTATATTCTCAAATGATAATTTTACTTGATTCACCACATATACCGAAAATGAAACGCAAGGTGTTGTTTCAACTACTTCATCACGAATAAATAGAAGTTGTCCTCTTTTGGGATCAGAGAAGACCCACTTAGCTTTCCATATTTTATCAATAAATCTTCAGCGGCACTTTTTCAGAGAGGGGATTAATTCAATCCCAACACGCCCGGAACTCCACCAGGGGCGCGGGCATAGACCGGCCTCTCATTGGCCAAAATAAACTGTCATAGGATTGGCCGAAATAAAAATCTATCTCATTCGATGTTGACAGGGATTTTTTTTTTTTTTTTTTTTTTTCCCCTTAAACCCCTTTAAATTTTAATACAATGTGTAAAAATATGAACAAAATAACTGACAAATTTTCTCCTCATTCTGCTATGCAAAGATGCATTTGAAGGAGGTTGGATTACATAAAATCAGATTGTAGTTAATAGGAAAATAACATAAATACAAATCTAGGTGATGGGGCTCACATTCAGTTTAAATTCAGGTTAAATGTGGGAGAACAAACTTACAAACCTAAACCTAAAACTAGAGCGTTCCAGCCGCGACAGCGTCCTGCCATCGATGAGGGAACGGAGCGGGGGTTATAGTGCTAAACACCGGGTTTGTCAAGTATTGCAGGGAGTCAAATACCTTGATATGTCACGTTGGATGAATTCATCCACCGTAGGCAGCTCAAATATCACATGAAGCTCACTGTTTCTCCGCTGCTCGAATGAAGTACCTCTGACCACTTTCATCAGTATACCGTTTTGGAATTGTTGGAGTCACCGAGCTGTCGTATACGTCAGATGACGAAAAAGCGGTGCACCATACAGCAGAGCAGGGCTGAGTACACTCTTGTAAATCAATAGCTTTAGACGCAGTGATAAATTGGGGGAAGTCAATAAATGCGTAAGCCGGTAAGACTTCGTGCGTGTTTGCTTCAACTTCTTCGTAAAATGGTTACTAAAATTGAGGTGTCTGTCCATTTTAATTCCCAGATATACTAGGTCGTTGGCTGGTGAATTTTCCTCCGTTCCTACTATGTAACTAGTAGAGAGCGGGCTTTTTCCCTTTTGGAAAGAGAAAATTACACAGTCAGTCTTACCCACGTTTACAGAGATATTGAGACTCCCCAATCTCTCACTGATCTGGTTACAGGCTACTTCAGCCTGTCTTAGAGCTACCTTGGCGCTCATGCTGCTACTGTACACCGCTATGTCATCTGCGAAAGCAGTAACTGTGGTATTTTTGTACCGGGCTCCGACAATCTCAGACGTGTATATGTTGAATAGTACAGGGGATAAGACGCATCAAACACTTAAAGTGAACACTGATCTCTCTCTACACTGGCGCTTGTTGCTCTACGCGAACCATGGCCTCCCTTTCTTATTTAATTACCTCTGCATCTCTCTTTCCTAACCTCGATATCATTAGTCCGGTGTTGTCAGACCCCACACCTTCCTAGTGGGGTTATCTGGCTTCGTCTCGCTAAAAATAGCGCTTCCTAGCAAGGGATCTCTTCCGTGCAGATGACGATCTCTGGGGCCCTACAAAATGTACCTAGTAGCGTCTTCCCCAGCGATTTAGTCTGCCTCTTTCCGGTTCACACGGTTTCCGCCTACCCTCAGATACCGAGTGTGAACACGTGGTAATTCCAAGACCACGTAAACTTCCTATAATACCTAGTCTGTACCTCTTCTCCTGAACATAGTGCACTGTCGGGGCACACCTTCTATGATATAATGGAGTCAGATCAATACGAATAGACTTTCCCGCCGACTAGGACGCCAGCAAACGTCCAAGACCACAGGTTTATTCATATATCTTTCTAACGCCCACCGGGCAGTGGCTGGATCGACGAGACCTCCCCGGCGGGGCCCCCCTACAGCAAGATTTCAAGAAAAATTATGAAGGGTCAATTATTTATCAATTACTTGTAATATGAGAAAATAAACATATAATATAATGAGGCTATCAAATTAATGATCTCGTCATCCTGTTAAGGGATTTAGTAGACTATTACCACAAAAGTCATTAAACCTTGCAATAAAATTGTTCTCCCAACTCTAATTGCGTTATGCATCATAGTTTTTTTATCCTCAAGCACAGATCCTGAACAAAATAAACTACATATCTACAGTTGCTAAGCTTTTCCGCTAAAAACAGTCCTTGTCTGTTTAGACCTCTGGCTCCGATCCCCGCAGGCTGAGAAGCTGAGCTATAAATATTTAAGGCGAGGTTAAGGAAAGTAACTGAACCGGGGGCGAGTTCGCTACAACTGCAAATTAAAGAATTTCGTTATTGATATATATTTTTTTTAATCAGGAGATTTTTTATATTTGCATTTGTTCCTCAAGTACTTAACGAACTTTGGAATATATTCATAATTAGCATAGAAGTATGAAGGTACTCGCTTCGTCTTGTACTTGAGAGACTTGAAGCTTGAGATTTCAAAGGTGCCTTCCATGAAAAAGGCACTAATTAAGGGTTTCATTTTAAGTACTCCTGCTGGTGAAAATCGAACTAAGCCTCAAATCCCTACAATCCTCCTCGGTGATTAAAGTGGCAATAGCCTCCACGGTATGATATTGGGAGTCCTGACACTGGCCAGTATTCTTACCTCATGTCCGGAGCGTCTGTGGCTCACTCAGTCCGAATTTGTATTGCTACTATTTTCGGGGGATTCCTGTACTTTGTATATTATATAACATTATTGTAAAGTCTCTAGAAAAGCGCCGATCCCTTTTTTTTTTTTGTTCAGACGATTCAGTTCCAGAGAAACCTTGTGAGGCGAAACAGGAAGTAACCATGTTCCGATACCGGATACAGGTATACCTTACAGAGCCTCCTAGATAATTATGGGTTGGCGAGATAATGGTCCAGCGCAGATCCGTGGCTGATATTCAATAGCTGTCGAGGTCGAACTGTCACTACTCGGTCAAGACCGTCTGGAAGACCTTGACCAGCCTGTGCTGGGTGCGGGGTCTGATCTCAGCCTCGCTCTTGTATTGGTTCACATCTTGTAGACAGGACGGAGTCTCAGTGGTTAAGAATTTCGTCGGTCGATTAGTCAACTAATTGTCGAAAAAAACAAAAACAAAAAAAAACAACTAAAATGATAGCTTGCGAAAGAATTTCAAAAATAAAAATGACTGTGAGCGACATCAATGAGGTTTCAAATTCCTAGCCCCCATTTTGTATATTATTTTCAATGCGGTTTATTAAATAAAGGTGGAGTCTCTTCGTAATTCTTTTATTGACAACTATATAATTAATCTGTAACGTTTCACCTGTTCAGGCATCATCAAGGATTTGTCTAAATAGAATACAATTGACATTTTTATGTGTAATATTATTAGTAGTGTAATAGCATTGGTATTATTATTAGAAATTTTTGGAAAAAGGATAGCTAATTAATATACATTAAAGAGTATACATAAAAGAGTTGTATCTTTGTTCCCTATACAAGCTCTGACTATTAGACGGATCGGGACCAAATTTGACCCAGTAATTAAATAAAACTTAACTAGTTAAAACGTATTTATAAAATCACAATTCGTTTTTGTCAAGAGCGAAAACTCCACGACTACTTTTTTCATTATTTATTACCTCTTAATTTATGAACGAAAAGCTCTACAATTTTCGTTAGCATTTCATTGCAAAGGATCGAAACCCCCCGTTATGTCCCCAACGTACACTAACATACTAAACTATATTGTTTATGAGATATTTTAACCAGAAATAAGAAACCATCCTTTTTTTTTTTTTTTTTCTCAGGCCCTTCTTTTAAACATTTTTGAAAACAAAATATGGACAATATTATACATTGGTGATTAATGACGGTTTACAAATTGGGAAATAAAAACTTACAAACCAAAACTTAAAAACTAAAGCGTTCCTGCCTTGACTGCGTTCTCCCTTCGATAGGAGAACGGAGCGGGGGTTGTGTTAGGTATTGCAACGAATCGAAGAATATGATGTGTCTACACTGAATGAATTAATCCACCGTAGGCAGCTCAAAGTCCTCATGTAATTCACTGTTTCTCCGCTGCTCGAACGAAGTATGTCTGACCACTTTCATCAGTATAGCGTTTTGGAATTGTTGGAGTCGCCGAGCTGTCGTATACGTCAGATGACGAAAAAGCGGTGCACCATACAGCAGAGCAGGTCTGAGCACACTCTTATGAGCTTAAGGCGCAGTGATAGATTAGAGGAATACAATAAATGTGTAATAAAGGTGTGATGGTGAGCATAGTTGCCTTCCAAACCATCCATTTGACAGTTTTGTATTAAAATATACCGACAACTAAATAATTTTATAACTGAGAAAAACATACGAAGTAATTAATGGTTTATTGACTTAAACAATAAACCGTTGATTAATACCTAAACTGATATTACTAATACCTTTTACACTGTTTATAACAAAATGATGATGTAGCGACCGCTACCTACATAAGATAAATCACCCTATACTCTATTGCATATATATTGTAAGCAAAAGTGAAATAACATGAACTAAATGTATTATAAACAAATATAAATCATTGTGAATGTGTTAAGCAATAAAAGGCGGAAGCCAACTAAGTCAAACGAGACAGGTCATAAACATAACAACCCTTTTGGGGGCCTCTCTACGTCCAGGGCTTGTCACCTGGCCGGGTAATAAGGCGGCGCACACTGGTTCCTAACGACGAAAAACGGGACAAAAGTCTGCAAAACAGTAAAGTTCGCCTGAAAAATTTTTTTGCACATTTTTAATGAAGGTATAGATTGCCCTTGATGGAAAACTGGTGATAAATTTTCCAAAAATAGCGCAAAAATAGTCCGAAAATAGACACACAAAAAACTTTCACAAAAATCAAGTGTGACCCATGAATTTCAAAGTTTTTTTTTACGCTGAATGCAATGGTGTTAGTTTACGCGACTTATTCAACAACCAAGAAAATATTAGGTAAGTTTTCCACATAGTCATCATTGTTTTTAGTGTGAAAAAATGTATTGGTAAATAAATACATGTAGGTACACAGCACATAAGCATAGGTAGCTCCTCACAATAAAACTATTACCCCGATTAATGGCTATATTTGAAAAAAACAACATGATGAGTGAAGTAGTAAAGTTGGTAAACATCAGTTTTTAATTCCGTCTTCGTACATAAATCCAGAGAGTTCGTGATTATTATAATGTTACTTAGATGAAAGTTTGTAAGGAGATTTTCAGCCTCTTCCTCAAGTTCAATAATTGGAGATTTTTGCCAATTTGGTCTCAATCTTGAAAGGAGTGGATCAGAAGAAATAATTAAATGACGTATGATGTCTTCGCTTGTTGATGTCCTCGATATTTTGCGGGAATGGTTCAGCGTAAATCGTTTAAAATCCTTGTTTTTACTTTCTTGAGCTTCCTCTGATATCCAAACAATCGGTAAAACAGTAGAATCCAGAATCGCTTTTCCGTGGATCAAAATTTTATGAAGAGAGGATGGCATGTAGTACCATTCATACAAAGAAACATATAGCTCTGCAGTTTCGTGGCAGTATTTTTCAAACTTGGAGGAGTCCACAGAAGCACCAGAAGAAATCACTTGAAGAATCACATAAAATTTTTGGATCAAGTTTTCCAATCTCTGAAAAAACGTCGCGCGCTGTTTCCATCGTTGGTTGTACCAGATCCTTGTTTCGGCACATCCACTAAAATACCAATTTTCTCTTTCAAGCTGTGCTGGATATGTTCTTTTGTAGTTTTCATTCTACGCTTTTCGTCAGGCTTCCTACATTGCTCATAAGCTCTGAAATTGTTTTGAAAGATGTGTGAGCCCGTTTTTTGTCAAACTATACTTCATTGCATATTGATGTTCAGAAATTGAATATAACTCACTCAATTCCTTACCTTCGCGTTTGTTCGAACTCCAAATACGGCACTTTTATGGCAGAAACCATGATTATTATCTTTAGGATGGTGGTAACAACTGAGTCAGAAGATCAACAAGGAATGGACCACATTGGTATATTTCTTTCAATTTTAATAGCGAGTCAAATACTCAGAATGTAAATAAACAGACGCGTTTGTCTCCACTAATAAGGATCTAAAATCAAGGGTCGCACTCGGTCGCAGCTAATTTGTGTTCTAATCGCTTCTCCATACTTGTATGAACACGAATCAACTTCATTTTAAAAAGCGGGTGGAAGCGGAAGATTCATAAGCTTCTAAAAGCGTAAATAATGTATAAAAACTAGAAATTTTTCTTATATTAAACGATCTAAGCGCACGTTATCGTTACATTTTCCCGAGTGTGAATAACGTGCTAGCTTCATTTTTTGCCCTGTAAAAGAAAGCCACTAAAAGACAATTTTAAAATAAGCTTGAAATATCTTTTACCCGTCATTACAAAACTTGGCTTTTCCTCGCGATTTTCTCGTTTATTCTTAACCCCTTACTCTTTCTTCAAGTAGATGAGCTTACAATATAACGACCAGAGCTTAGAAACCATCGGTTCTGAATACCTTAGGTACCTCTCTAACTGAATTATAATGCCATTTTATGGCCACGAAGGTGTCAAAAATGGACTTTTGTCCCGTTTTTCGTCGTTAGGAACCAGTGTGCGACGGTCACGTTCCTCGCCACAGGTGTGCGTGGGACCCACCGCCGGCTTAGTCCCTTGCAGCCTCCCAGCAGGCAAGGGGAGAGGGTACTTAAGGCAGGGCTACTGGCCCTGTTAGTTATTCTCTTAGCCCCTCTCGCGACTCTCCCGTGGCCTTTACTCATGACGCTTGCTTGGTTTCCGATCGAACTCTCAAAACTTGGCTAATTCTTTATGAAACCTCTGTACCTCTTCTCTTGAACATAGTGCATTGTCGGGGCACATACCTATCATAAATTGAGTCAGATAGTAACGCCGTCATGGAACGATTGCCCAGGTTATTAACTCGAACAATCCGCACTTGTCACCAGGGCTAGGGTAACCAGACACCTCCCTAGTGACAACCCGACAAATGAAAATCAAACATATTTTGTAATCATCAACTTTGGGGGATTTCAAATCCACACCCCCCTTTCATATCTGCCCACTTTAAACTCATTGGCAGTTAATTTAAATTAATGTACCCGTACTCCAATTCCTTCGGGATCACCGTGACGTGTCTAGGCAAATTTTTCGGTCCTCGTCCAAGTATGTGAGGATTCGGTTGTACGTATAGTTTTTGATAGAATGTACTTGTGGAATTCGTAACAAGTCTGACACATATTGCGATGAAACTTTATGATATCTTTATATTTTGTCTAGGCTTAATGTTTCGGTAGTCTCACACTTCTCAAAAAGGTCAAACGTTCCTAAAAAGAGTTTCTTCTTCCCCTCATATCAGCTTTGATAATTCGTGACGACAGAGGAGATGCAGGAAGTATACCAGACGGTATGGCTGTCAGGACCAATAACAGGCCTGACATACAACACGGTGAGATAGACAGTTCTGATTGACAGCGCGGAACTCAGATTGGACTCCGGTCGGTTCGGTAGGACACGACCCACGATAGGACACGATTGCCGCTGATAACTGATAGCTACCTTGCGCAGTGAGATAAGTAACCTACATCAATTACTGCTGTAAAACTCTACCTCGAATAGGGAACGTTCCACTTTTGGTCACCTTGGCAACCGATAAGTTCGAAACTTTCGTACGACAGTGACAGCCGTGTTTTTTAAATTAAACTTGAAATGAGCAACAAACCGCAGAGAAATATGAATATTCACAAAACCGAGATACACACTAAGCTATTATGGACAGTATCGTATTTTATCAGTTACTCAATTTTAGTAAAAGTAATAGTCTTTACCGAAGTGAAATGGGTCAATACGGAGTTTTTGAACCCCCCCCCCCAAAAAAAAGAAAAAAATGAAACTACGCGCACTTCGGGTTGTTCAATTAGCTCATGCCATTTCAAAATTATTTTATTGATATATCGTCACTAAAGCGTCAATGTTTCGCCTCATAATGAGGCATCATCAAGGCATACAATTTTGAAAACAAGTTATATATTTAATTAAGTTTAAGAAACAATATGTATTAAAATTTTGTATATTTAAAAAATATAATACACAGTAAAGATTTATTAAATAAAAATATTTGAGTAATATATACACGCACAGTAAAATTAGTAAATAGTTGTCTATAATAATATGATTAACGTTTTTATGTATGTACCTTAATTGGATTGGTAGGCACCATTACTGTAAAGGATTTAAAATAAAAGATGGTAAATTTATTAAATGTAAATGAACAATAATTAAAACAGAAAGTACTTTATAAATAAAATCTATATAGACTTATTTAAATATTTTGGAAAAGATATATAAATTTTATAATATAAATAGATCGTTATTGTGTTGATAATAATATTATATAAGCGCTACGTTAATAATTTATGTACTCTAGGAAAGAGAAATGATCACAAAAAGTTCTTTCTAACAAAAATGAACACAGTTGGATCAGATACACAGCTTAAGTCCCCCCCCCCCCAAAAAAAAACCCCTTTATTCAAAATTTTTACAAACAAATGTACACAATAGCATGAACATATTGACATATTTATGACCCCTTTTCCTGCATAGCATAACATGCATTTGAAGGAATTACAAAACAGATTTTCTTTTTACAGTTAAAATTACAAAAATCAATAGACTGGACTAGGAGATGGGGCTCAACTTCGAGCATAAGTTTTGGTTAAGGTGATAATAATAATGGGTTTTATTTATATTAAAAAGATTATGTAATTTAATTAATCGATGGCACACAATTAATGTCTGTTTTGAAAAAAACGGCGATGAGTTTTGACGTATGTAGTAATTCTATTGTATATAATCCAATATTGACTTACAAATGATTATAAATATCATGCATTAAATCGCCGAGCGATTTTCCATGTCACACGCTAGACTGTTTATCGCAAAGGGTCAGAATGCGTGAGGCAAAAGGAAGGTCTGCTATGTCACAGAAGACAATGTACCTTTCGTGCGCTGCTCACGCAACTTCTTGCGTCACATTGCAGCTGACAAATTCCATGCGGAGATTTCAATGGTAGTCAGGTCGGATACCTCACGAAAAAGATTAAAAAAAAAAAACGACAAAAAAACAACAACCTAGAAACACCCTGTCGACTACTTTCGCAATCCCTTTTGCACATGTCAAAAGCAAAAGTTTAAAAGGAGTTTTAAGAGTCACGATCTCTTCGAAAATTTATTGTTTATAGGAAAATAGTTTGCATTTCGGTCTGTCCAAGGTGTCTGTCTGTATTGTATCATATTATGGTATTAGTCAAAGTAATTAAGTATATCGACATATCATTTTTATTAATGGAGGTTATATTTAAACAGTGGTTCAATTATTATTTTATCATAGCGGATTCACTGAAAAGATTAACATAAAAAAACTGTACAGATTCTCCAATGAAAATTTCAAAGATTTATCACAGGCGCACAATTTTACGAACTATTCACACTAACTGACCTTACGTTCTCGGCTATATTAGACCATTATTATATCGAAACTTTCACGAGAAACTTCACGGACACCGACCCGGCTTGTCCAAAAGGACTTTCTACACCTTACTTATCTGGTAACAAGACGACTGTATAAATAAATGTAATAATATAAAATACAACAAAAACTTTACCTACTCAGCAAAAAACTAAGAAATGTGGACGCCATAATTAAGAATCGTTTTCAGCAGAATTAATATTTAGAATTTGGAAAAAAAAACCTTCTATTAAATTTTTAAAAAAATGTTAAGATTCAGTTTATTTCCTATAAATATCATTACATTATACTAGAGTCTTAAATTATGGTAGAGCCTCATTTCGGAATTGGCAGTAAAAAAAGGTTTACCAATTCTTTTGCCGTGAATACAATGTTTTTTTTTTTTTTTAAAGGCTACACTTTTTATCTTTAGTGTTTAGGTTAAAAACGTGAAATGTTAAATGTTTCTAAAAAGTAAGAAATAACGAATTAGTAACTGTACAAAAGCGTTTTTTGTAATTGCTATCCTGAGATCAAATCCACACAACGCAATGTTGCAAACTAAGAAGGTATGAAAGCATTTCAATGATATTTCATAATCATAGTGTTTTATTAATATATGATAAACATAAAATTTTAGTCATGATATTTATGAGTATATATTGGTTAATACGAGGGCGGTCTGAAAAGTTTCCGACCTCAACATGAAGATAGCAGCAGTCGTAAATAAAAGCTAGTGAATTTCGTTGTTCATCTGTTGACAGTTACTCACCAAAGTTTCAGCCATTTTGGACGCGCAGTTGTTGTGTAACAGTTTGAGTGAGTCAATGTGAGTGTTTTTATGAAAATGGACAAAATCGAGTATCGAGCTGTCATTAAATATTTGTTTTTGAAAGGCAATACGCCTACGCAAATCAAAGATGAGTTGGATTCTGTGTATGGAAACTCTGCACCATCATTTACCACAGTGAAATTTTGGGCAGCTGAATTTAAACGTGGTCGTAAGAGCTTGGGAGACGATGAACGTTCGGGACGTCCAAAAACTGCAACTACCGACGAAAACATCGCCAAAGTTCACCAAATGGTGCTAGACGACCGCCGAATTAAAGGGAGAGAGAGATAGCAGAGGTTATGAACATGTCAAAAGAACGTGTTTGTCACATATTAAATCAGCATTTAGAGATGAGAAAGCTGTCCGCGCGTTGGGTGCCGCGTTTGCTCACGTTAGACCGAAAACGTGTTCGAATGAACATTTCCAACGCTCTGTTGGCACAGTTTAGGCGCAATAAATCCGAGTTTTGGCGCCGATTAATTACTGTGGATGAAACTTGGATACACCATTATACGCTTGAAACAAAAATACAGTCCAAACAGTGGACTGCAAAGGGGGAACCGGCTCCAAAAAAAGCAAAAACCGTTTTTTCGACTGGGAAAGTGATGGTGACGGTTTTTTTGGGATAGTCATGGAGTTATTTTAATCGATTATCTTCAAAAAGGAAAAACCATCACAGGAGCATACTACGCATCATTACTTGACAAGCTAAAGGCAGAACTTGCGGAAAAACGTCCACATTTTCAAAAAAAGAAAATCCTGTTTCACCAAGACAACGCACCGTCTCACACTTCAGCGGTTGCCATGGCGAAAATCCATGAATTACGGTTTGAACTGCTTGACCATCCGCCTTACTCACCAGATCTAGCCCCAAGCGACTTCTTTTTGTTCCCTCATCTAAAAATTGCGCTCGGAGGAGAGAGATTTTCGTCAAATGAACAGGCAATCACCTTCGTGAACGATTATTTTGCAGAGAAAAACGCCGAGTACTATTTGGACGGGTTACAGAGATGGGAGCATCGCTGGGAGAAGTGTGTAGAGTTACAAGGAGACTATGTTGAAAAAAAAAAAAAAAATTCTGAAAAAACGTCTTGTATCTTTGTTAGGTCGTAAAGGTTTTCAGACCACCCTCGTATGCAATAGAATTAGTACATACATCAAAATAATATCAACTGTCGAACATTTTAAAAAGTTTAGTCCTTTTTGTGAAAGCTTTATATTTTAATGGAAAATTCTCCGGAAAATAAAACCTCTTACAACCAAAAGAACTAAAGAGTTCCTTTACCCTCTTTATAATGGTGACGCTTTCACCACTTCCTATTCACAAATTATTTGTTAGTCAATGATAATTATTTTTATATAACTTCTTTTCATTTTAACAGAAAAGAATTTTTAATTTGAATACCGAGCCCAAAATGAAAACGGGAGTGTACCTTTGAACATATTGTTGTTGCTAAATTGGCTTCGGTATTCATGATCTGTGGCCAATTGGCTCATTGTTAAACCATATTATGTATTTTCTATGAAAAATTTAAAATAATAAAGAATACATATTTAATAGTAATATTTAATTTAGTGCTAATCATAATACTAACAAAAAACAACTAATTTCATATAAGGCAATTAAAAAAAAATTTCCTCCGGGCCGGATTTGAACCAGCGACCTATGGATAACTGCTCACATTATGAAAACCAACTACAGTCCACCGCTCTACCAACTGAGCTACCAGAGGGGGTTAGCAGCGGTTGTGAAATTGTTCAACAAACCACTCCATATGTTAAAAAAATCAATATTACCTATAAAGGTTTTTATATATTCAAACCATATTAATTTTACATTTACATTAAAACATATTAATTAAATTGAGGGATAAGAGTAATGAAAAATGATTCACATCAATGGCTGCTAAAATACATGTCAAAAACAATTTTCTAAATTAATAAACCAATTCTCGATTTAATAAACCGTGCGTAAGGCAACTGGCGCGAAAAAAAACAAACTAGTTTTGGCAACCTGCCAACTCTGGGTGATCCAAAAATAAAATAATGACAACTAACTGTGAAGAAAATACATTTGGATAAAAAAGATTTAATTTTTAGCTATAACCAGATTCAAATCAACTGAGAGGAAATATAAAATGTATATAGTTTAGATTTTGTGATTAACATGCCAAAAAAAAATAAATGTTTACCTGAATCCTTGAATCTTCTCTTGTACTTTACTGACGAGCGTTTTCTTCGGCAATTTAGGTGAAGAAGACATATCCATGCTAGCGATCGCCTTGGCCAGATGAAGATCTTCTTCGTTCATTTTTAAAAGTCGGTTTTATTTAAAAACTTTAACCGGCACTAAAACGAGCTTGGAATAACTACAATTTCACGCGCAGTTATTAATTTAATGGTCTTTAAATGCTCGCGAGAGGCAAACTATCAGCGTAGTTACGATAGAGATAAGTGACAGAAAGGAACGTATGTTTATAACCTGAGGATAACACGTCCAGTTATCGACTGACGGGCTCGAGCCGACCTGCCAGAAACCTCCCTCTCTAGTTCCGCTGTCGGCCATGTCGCGCGGTTCTTCACTACAAATATTATTTTTTAATCTCTAGCAATATTAAATACATTTTAGATTTAAAATTAGCTATAATATTTTTAAAAAAAAATACAAGAGATTATTTAAACAATATATAAAAAACTAAACAGTGACGAAGCACCGAAGGACACATCCATTGGCAAATGCTTAATCGATAGTTTACATAACCTAATTAAATACAGTTCTCTATTGGGTTTTAAATGTGGCCTCCTCTGAGTGGCAAGTTTCTCTAAATTCTCCTTTGTTATAGAATCAGTAACTCCACCGCATTCAATACCGAGGCACAACTTCCTTGAACCTCTGCTCTTTTCATTTTTTATGTACTTAAACAGGTAAACAAATATCATGTCAAACAATTTGTTTTATGAGACCAGTCAGATGTTTATTGTAACTTTTTCTCTGTGTAGATTGATATCTTGAAAATGTTGGGCATTTCAAAAATACTTCTGATTTTTGTATTCACCCTGAACGCTAGTTCTTGGGCTGGAATACAGCTTGATGAAATCGAGGACAATGATTTTGCTGAATTTGAGGATTTTGAAGAGGACTCGGTGAAAGTGAGGATTGAACGTCCAGCGATCGAGAGGAGTGCTAAACCTCCGCCTGAACCCCAAGAGTATGAAACAGATCTCGACTCTGTCGTTGAGGTATGAACTTTTATCATTTGCAATAATTTAATATGCCAATTATTTCAAATTACACCATTTCCATAAGATTTCATTCAAAATTTATGTTAGTGTAGCTGGAAATTTTCTAAACGAATACTTTTTATCCTTAATTTAATTTAGAACAAACCTTATCCCCAGAAACAATTTATGTCTTCATCTGATGAAGTATTGTTTCTCATTCTGTTTACTACGAATATTTGTTAAGAAGCTTTTATGTCATTTAGAAAAAAAAGGCCATCTTTATTTTAGTGGGGGAAGAGTTCTAAACTTGTAACCTTGACTAGAACAGGACACAAACTGAATGTCATGAAAGATGGTTCTAGATGCTTTTGTTTACTGTTGACGTGATCATGAACTGAATCGTTTCAAATCAATTAATTTGCGCTTTGTGTGCCAATCATAGACATATTCAACTAAACTTCAATGAATGGTGATCAATAATCCAACATCACATTGTCCACTCCCAACAAAAAAAAGCGGATTTTAATAATCAAGAATATTTATCCAGTTTGTTTTTGAATTAAAGATACTTTGGGCTTTTTCAGGACGAGGACAATGAATTTGAACACTTTCAAGATGAGGAAGAATTCGAAGGATTTGATAGTGATAAAGTCACTGTCGGAGGCAAAGTTGACGAAAAGGAAGCACCAAAAATCACTATTGCAAAAGTAAGCTTTTTTTTTTTTTTTTTAATATATAAGAAAGCAGTTATACTACTTAATTTTAAAAGTATTTTTTTTATTTTCCTTTAACTTATACCGATACACGAGTTCGCTCTCAACTAAAAGATCTCGACTCCTTACTAATAATACTTATGTTGTTCTCGTGTTGGGACTTAAAAGAACCCTATCTACTAAAATTTATTAAAACTGCTGCGTTTTTTCTGTAACATTCTTCTCCCCCAAGTGAGAATTTAACTCTCACTCACAGGGTCTGTGAGTTTACTTGGTTGACAAATCTAGTCCCCACGACCTTTAGGATGCAGGGTTTTGGTGTAGATCTTGCCCTGAACCATTTCGAAATGAGTAAACAAACATAACAATTGTTTGTTTTAAATAAATATAGATACGCTTTATCTCTGATATAAGGCAGCCCTCATAAAGTAAATTATTCTGTACGTTATTGTATGAAAAATATCTCTTTTTAATCACTTCTACATCTTTTTGGCCAGTCTTAAAATTCTAGGTCTTCAATTTAATTGGAATGATTCAAAATGGTTTTATTGATTTTGTACATTTTGTTTAACTAAAAAAAAAAAAATTATACACAAATACCTTTTAACTTTAATTTAAAATACAGGCTGCCACACAATTTTCCCTTTACACCAATAATTTAACCAATATTATTTTGCAAATTTGTAAAATTTAACTTCAGGCTATGATTTAGTACAAAAATTAGAAAATACTAATGAAAAATAGAAGTACACTGTTTTCTTGTCATTTTTTGAGATATTTTCACTCCGCTAGAAGATATTTGAATTCATAAAAAAACAAAAAAAAATAAAGTCATGTACACTTAACATAACATTCAATGTTAAAATTAAGCTTGAGTCTTTTCATAATACTTTTATTGACCCAATATCATAAACACCGTCACCGTTTTGCCACTTCAGCCATCAAAAGGACTACAATTTTGAAAGCAATATCTAAATATATATATGATTACATTAATTAAAAATAATGTGTGTACTTATGTTGTGTATTTAAAAAGTATTATACCATTTTAACGATTAGATACATATTATTAGGAATGTAATGAGCTACAATGTATTAAATAAAAGATAGGAATAACGAATACCACAAATTTACTAAAATAACAAACCTGGGATATTTGTTTGAAATAAATATGATTGACATTTCTTTCGTGCACCTAATAGCACCGGTACCATTATTGTAAATAAACTTTAAAGTTGTAACTTGATCGTCTGAACTGACTTCACGCTCCTAAGAAATCAGGGTACTCGCTTCCTCTGCCTGGTCTAAAACTTGGCTGGTATCTTTCTCTCAAAGAAACCTTCTCCCAACATTTCCTAACTATTTTACATTTTAAAATAAAATTCAATTTGGTTATAAAAATATTGTTACAATATTTTGTATGTTTATGGAAACAGGTACCTCTTCATTTCCGCTCGAACTGGCACAGCTTCTATCTCGAAATGCTCATGATCGCTGGGCTCCTCGTCTATTTCATTAACTTTTTCAGTGGTAAAAGTAAGAACAGTAAAATGGCCAGCGTTTGGTATTCAACTCATAAATCTATTTTAGAAGAGAACTTTTCACTTGTTGGTAAGCATTTCCTTTCTTCATTTACGTCTAAGATCAATATGTAAATTTAAGTACTTTGTTTCTTAATATGTTCCTTCTCCAGGTGATGATGGGAAAATGGAAATAGAAAATAGAGGTCTTGTCAAAGAATCAGAGCATCTCTACACGTTATGGTGCAGTGGAAGAACGTGCTGTGAAGGAATGCTGGTAGAGCTTAAATTTTTAAAAGTAAGTTGCATTTTTTTTTTTATAAAATTAAGTGAGGGCTGTTGGTTCAATAAACATTTTCTTCTTTCATTTGATGTTTTTTACTATTATTTTTATTGTTTGTAATTATATGACAAGCCGAACTAAAATACTATTAATTGCCGAGCCCAAAGGTGCTGAAATCATTTTTGATATGTTTATCTGTGTTCGTGTGAGCAAGCTTCTAAAAATGTATTCAAGAACTGGACAGCTCACACTGCATATATTCTGGTTAGGATATAATGATGGGAAGTATATGAAAAAAGAAATATTGTGAAAAAAAGTCAATGATGTATCTCTTTACAAACCAGTTTCAAAATGCAGAATAGTTTTTCTTATTATTTAATAAGTATTTAAGAAACTAACTTCCTAAGAGACTAACTCTTAACAGTGTCCCTGCCAGCACAGCATAAATAAATTAACAAAACAATTATAGCCAATTATTACATGAATATAATTTAATCTATAGTGAATAAAAACAAATTTTATATGTTAAAAATAATATTTTCTAACCTCCATGAAATATATTTTATTCGACTAATGCTTTCAATAACGTTACATTCATCAGTTGTCATTCTCAGGCTCATCGCTGAATGAACCTCTCTTGAGATTTTTTAATAATGCTGTTAATTTTGTTTCTAGCGACAAGATTTGGTTGCAATAATCGCTCAGATGATGAAGCCCTCTCAGGACCAAATCCACATTAAAGTGGACATGAACAAAGATGATATGGACACGTTTGTTTTCAGTGTAGCCTCCAAAAAGACTGCTGCCAAGCTCTTTAAAGACATGACTGATTTGGTAATTATATCTTATATAATATTATACAGTTTGATTGCTCATTTAAATATAATGGGATTATATTTATATAGATTATTACTCTTTCACCTCTTTATGAGGTTATTATCAGTGTTTTTTATATCCAATTTCTCTACTTTAAAAATTATTTTAATAAAACTAATTGATTCGCTAACTTAACAATAATAATTAATTTGAGTATATTTTAGGGGAAATGAAAGTAATGTCAATTTTTTTACATTAAATTGAAACAGATAAATTTTTAACAAGTTTTTGTTTTTGATCAATGATGTAATCACCCTCGTTATCAGCAACCTTTTGCTATCTAGTGTGCAAATTTTCAATGCCTGATCGATCAAAATCAATTGGGTTTTGAGCAAAATATCTAGAGATGGCATTTTGGACATCATCAAAATTTTGAAATTTTTAGTGATCGGAATTAATTGAAATCCGATGGCGCAATATCGGGCGAGTATGGTGGGTGAGGCTGGAGATGAAAAATGGGTCCTCAGTGATAATCCAAGAATCTCTCTCCGCATGAATCGGCACGAAGTACAGCTATAAGCCAGGTTTACACTCCAAAAAGGCGATTTGTTTGTTTAGTGGAGTATTTGTGGGGTCGTTCATCGCTGATACCTGGAAAAACTGAATGCAGATCTTGACAGTGAACAATTGGATCGAGTAAATCAATCTTTAATTGAAAATTGCCCAGCGATTGTCAATAAAAAAGGCGTTATTCTGCAACACGATAATGCAAGACCCCACTGGGCCTATTTTTTCCACAAGAACCCTGGAAAAAATTAATGAATTGGGGTGGGAAGTATTACCTCAACCACCATACTCGCCCGATTTTGGATTTCCATTTATTCTGATCACTACATTTTCTAAGTGGCAAAAAATTTCAAAATTTGGATGATGTCCAAAATGCCATTTCCAGAAATTTTGCTCAAAAACCAATCGACTTTGATCGATCAGGCATTGAAAATTTGCACACTAGATGACAAAAGGTTGCTGATAACGAGGGCGATTATATCATTGATCAAAAACAAAAACTTGTTTAAAGTTTATCTGTTTGAATTTAATGTAAAAAAAAAAAAGACATTACTTTCCGGCCCCCAATATTAGAAGCATAGTTTAACTGATTGACAGCTCTAGTTATGGTTCCTGGTTCTTATAATTGATCTATTTGGACTAGCCAAGGTCATCGAGTCCGTTTCTGCTCAGAAAAACTTAGGGTAGGTAATAATGTGAAGTGGGTTGTGCGGGGAAAATCCCTTCTGCCTTAAAAACATTCCGTTAAGAGAATGACCTCTTACATTCCCAAGAGCAGGTCAACTTTTTCAGTTTGGTCTATACCTGTCAAGGACTATTACCCATAAATAAGTGCCCTGTGTACCTCCTCCTAAACCGGTCTCTGTTTCCTTCATCATGAATGAATAATGCCTACCCCCCTCCCTAGAACAAGAGATATCTTGTTGCCCGAGTTTTAACTGATTCCAAAAGAACATTGACAGCTTTCATTGACAGAAGGTCCTCTCGATAAACTGACTGTTATATTAAAAACAACTCAAAAATGGTCGAAAAGACAGATTCAAATTAAAATAAAATATATTCTATATTAAATATGAATTTATAAAATATTGTTACAATATGTATATGTTCGATTTCAGAGTATGTATTGTGTGGAGCGGAAGAGTGGTGATAAGGTGGGACTCCCGTCACAGTTCCAGATCATGTCCGAGATGGGAGAAGTGACCTCGGCGATTCTTGACTCCAAGATCACTTCGCTATTTGATAGTCACCCTGATCTCATAGATTTTATCCATTTTTCAGACCAGTTCTCCGGTCCCAAACAGACTGAGTAATTAATCATATAAATTATATAAATATATATCTCTTAAACCAAAACAATTTTTTTTTACTTTATATGTATTTTGTATTTTAAAGAGAAACAAACCTTACCAAATTACCTGCGACCAAGAAAATTCTGATGTTTGGATTTAACATTCCGACTAAAGGTAGATCTGCTCAGGAAGCAATGGACGCCTTGAAACCACTTATGAATATGGTTTTCTATTGTATGGAAAAGATTAAAAGATACAGGCTTAGTAGAGAGGTAAGGTAGAAGCTATTTATTTTAAAAAGTGATTGTATCATCTTATTTATTAATTACACAATTAAGTTATTATTATTTGTTGTCAGGGAAAAAATAAGGCTGATAAAAATAGACTGAAAGTTGAAGAGGCCTTTTTGAAAACTACTCACGCGGCACGTGCCGAAGCTGCGGCGACTAGGAGAGAAGAAAAGAGAAGGCAAGAAAAGGAAAGGATTCTTCAGGTGAGCGATTTCTCCCCAGTTTTTGTTATTTCAGAGTCCAAAGACTCAGTTGCGAAAATTGTCGAACACTTCATATAGCAGTGCCCTGTCAAGGGATTGGACATAAATTTGTCGCAAATCAAATTTAATCATGATCGAACTGGGAATTTTAAATCTTCCAATCATTCGCAATTGTTTTGTCAAATCTCTTGCCCAAAAATATATCTACTAATGACCGGTACTGTTTGCCTCTAGCAAAAAACATACATAAAGTTGAACACTGTATTTATTGTTCTATAAGTCATGTCTTTTTTCTTGATTAATAATTAAGATATGTTAAGTTCATGTGCAATCAAATCATGTGTAATGTTATATGTGATGTCCTAATCAATTGTTTTTTAGAAAACATTCCAAAGTAGGATTTGGCATGAATCCTAGTTAGGAAGGCTTCGGTTTTTCTTTTGTGGTTTACATGACAGAAAACGTAAACAATTGATTCTCCCTAAGCAGTGGTCCGCATGCCAAAAACAATAATTCAGTTGTATCCAAGTCGCTAATATTCACTATTAATCCATCTTATAAAATGAAAAAATAAAATAAAAATATTGTTAATTTTGCAGGAGGATGATCCAGAGAAACAAAGGAAATGGGAAGAGAAAGAAATGAAAAGACAAATGAAGAAAAAAGCGCCTAAGATGAAACAATTGAAAGTGAAGGCGCTATAGTCAATTTTAGATTTTTGAATGCTTATAAAATTTATTATAGTTGTCGACTATAAACTCTGTAAAAGATTGTTTATTTATTGCTAGTGTGATTTATTATAATATTAGTACATGTATCAGTTTCCTATTTAATAGTGCAGTAAATGCTCTGCCATTTTAATTTGACCTCTTTGAGATCGTTCTGTTAGGATTTATTAAAGAAAAAAAATATATGGTTACATAAAATATATTACCTACATTTTTAGAAAGAATAGACTAAAATTCTAATTATTAATATATTAAAACGTCTAATCTTATTCGGCGTTAAACATGATTTGATTTACCTAAAGAATAATACTCTCACAATTATCTCAAACATAACCTCAACTATAGAGGATTCACGTTGTCGTTCTGGATGCCTTCCAGGATTTTCTTCCTAGTCTTGTTCCCAGCCTATTTGACTGCGGGGGATTTTTTTTTTCTGTCTGTTTAGAGTATCCTTTTCCTACTGGCTATCGTATTGATAATTTTTTACAAGGTTCTTTCAAATTTCGGTCAGATGACTGAGGAAGAATTCCAGGTTACGGTTATGTCATAGCAATGAAGCCAATAATAGCTTTGAGATAAATTAGTTTCTCCTTCTTCAGGTCTCGGAGACACGTTAAGTAATAATGTATTGTGATTATACGTTAAGTAATAATGTATTGTGATTATACGTTAAATAATAATGTATTGTGATTATGCTTTTAATTTATGCCTGTTGATGATGTATAGTTTGTTCAATTCATTGTGAAAAAGTTATTGTGCATTTATAAATTATTTTAGGGTTGCCTCCTTCCTTCCTCCGTAAATCTGCATGCGGGGCTTCCTACACCTTGACTGGCCTATCCCATTTACATAGCTGTGGAGGCGTGCTAAAAGAAGTAAAAGTGGCCCTTGAAAATTGAGACATGCGATTTTCTGTTAAAGAAAAATTTTTCCTGGTAATTTCCTTGTTGAAGCAAATTTAAGTACTCGCAATTCGAATTTTATCAGATCCTCTTTCCGCCGATGTGTCTATCTATCATTTGACCTTCTGGAGATGCTCTTTCAATCCGTTCTTTATTCTTGTATCAGCCACCTTATTCTAATTTTTTTTACGATCATTGCTACTGGAATATCCGATTCCTAAATTCATGTATGTTGTTATGACTGAACAATAAACTATTAATTAGGTTCAGTCGTACCTAAGAAACCAACAAAAATTTAGTATTGATTTTATTCTTAAGATATTTCTCAGTCGATCGAAGCCGTTAATAACCTGTTGGTAAATAATCTTATTGACTGTTAAACATCTTAATAGAAATATGTCATTGAATCTATCTCGTATTATATGTCACACATATCTGGATTGAATATGTTTGCTTTTATTAGTTGTTTTTGAAAACTAAATTAACTTTTTTTTTTATGTATTAATCTATTATCTGTTATTATAGAGTGTCAGAACTTCTATCAATAGTTTAATTTTACAGAATGTTTATATATTGTTTATAAATTGTTAAATTTATCGGAGTATTAATTATTCAAAAGAAGTTGGACAGAATTTTTTTTTTTAATTATTATTAGAAAGATCACAGTATTTTGTATTGTAATTTTCGACTTTTATTTTTATGTCGCTTACATTCTACAAAATTTATTACTTAGTCGACATCTTACTTAAGCTTAAAATCAATTTATCATCAAAAAGGCTTAATGAACAATAGTTTTACTAAAATGTGAGTTACATTATCGTAAAACATTTATTGTTAAATTTTGTATTTAAACTTAGTGATGATTTGTTTAAAAGTACAAGTTTGTAATTAAATTACAACTCTCTCCTAAAAATTGTACGTATTATATTTATATTAAAATAAAAATTAAATAAATTGAACTAACTCGTTATTTTTATTATCCCATAATGAACCGTTTACAGTAATGTTGCAATTTTCCAGATTAATTCCTGGATGACGATTAATCTCTTCCTGAAGCATCATCGCCATTTTATGAAATGTTGCGGTATACAACACTAGTCTTAAGAGGAAATTTACTAATAACTTATAATTAAAAAAAATGCAGGAATATTTAGGCCTGATACATTTTCATCATCTGAATAAGCAGTATTTCTCTTCTGATTTATTACATGATGTTATTTGGACGCTGGTTGTGGGTCTGTTGTATTTGAGGGCTTGTCTGTCCGCGTATGTTTTATTGCAGTATTGGTATGTACTTTCGACGGGTCATACTTTCATCTTCAGGTGCTAAAATGGACCAAATATAATTATATACCAAATATAAATTTCACATACCATACTGGTCATAAATAATTTAAATAAACATTTCGGCTAGTGTAAACTGTATGCTAATATTGTGAAGTATGGAATTTATTTCTGATGTGTCAAACGTTAAATGTTAGAAATTGCTTGAAGTTAAAATATATGTACGATATTCAATTTCATAGCCAATTTACCTTGACATATCAATGGTGGTGATTATGGAATATTAAAAATAATGGTGCTAGCAGACTTCAAATATAGTTTTTGACTCGACTGTCCTCATTGGTGAGGAGGGGGGGGGATATCATCGTAGTAGTTTTTACTATTTCACCTCTTTTGTTCAGGTTGTTGGGACTCAGTGAATCTAGTTTGTTATTCAGGAAAAGAATATTGTCGTGCAGTAAAATGACTATGGGCAGGCAGCATCATGGTGTCCAAGAAATTACTTTCTTTCCGGAGAGCGTGTTCTTTATACCTTATCTTGAGTTTTTGGTTCATTTCCCTTTCGTATTGTCCACACTTTATTCTGTAGTCCCCAGAACGTTCTTAAATTTGTATGTGGTCTTTGATGCGAAACATTTGTTTTTTGAAGGAGTTATGATTTTTAAACGGCTTGTTCTTTTTTAAGTATCCGAGCCAATTTGTTTGAAATCGGACCTAGGATATGGTGCATCTGGTGTTTTTCTTCGTATTTTTAAAAATCATTTTAAATTCTTTCCTCTTTAGTACTTTGTGTATAACCTCATTGCCTATCTCTGTAACAGCTGTTTCCTGTTCCTTTCTTCATTCAGACGAACGTTGTTGAGTTTCTCTGTCAGATAGTGGAATATGGCCTGTATAGCGACCGCTAACTATATATGTAAATAACCCTACACTCTGGTTCATAATTAATGTATTATAATAGAAAATGTCATGTAACTTCATTATGTAACTTCTGGTAATAAATCATAGAGAGGTCGGAAGTCGTAGACAAGTGCTAAAAGGGTGCGGCAATAAACCAAGAGAATTAGCCACCTGGTACCATAAAACCTGGGCAAAGGACACTTACCCCTATTAAAATAGACCTTCAGTCACGTTCCCACGGTCAATAAATCATGCTAGGAACCCTTTTGGGACCCATGGGATAATAACCTTGCTATAGGTGGTCAAATAACCCAAGGGGGTGAAGCCCTAGCAGCTATATTAAACACACCCTTGTATCCCAACGGCCTTCCACGAGGGAGGGGGTTATCATATTTATATCAGTAAAATTTCACTCTTCAGCCCACTCGGTCTCTCAAGCTTCATAGCCGCACAACTTATCACTTACACCAGGGCCACCTGGCCCTGGTGGGCTACTCTGTCTCTCAGTCTTCCGAGTAACTCGACACCGGGGGCACTTGGCCCCTGGTCGGCCCACTCTTCATTCTTTTATAGTTTCTACATACCGATATCCGCTATCACCGTCGCGATATGCCTACTCAGCCTTCCGCTACTATACGACGGCACTTCGCCTCACAGCCTATAGCAGACCCCTGACGACTTGTACTTATTACGCTGCCGATCTCTCGCCCGAACTCTAAAACTGGTCTTATTCTTTATGAACCTCTGAACCTCATCCTGAACACAGTGTCTTGTCGGGACACATTCCTAATCATATATGGAGTCAGATATTAACGCCTACATGGAACATGGTCCATGTTATTAACTACAACAATCCGACAATTGTTGACCTCAGACAATTGTTCACCTTTTCCAACAATTGTGCACCTCCGAAAATTGTTCAACCAATATCCCGACAGCCTGTTTATGGATGTCATGGTCGATTGATGTGTTGTAGATAGTAGTGTCAGTCATGGCAAGTTTCCTGAATATGTTAAACTCATGTTTAGTTCCTATCCCTTTTTAAAGTCATGTCCGAGCAATTAATTCGATTATTTCCTTCTAAGCATGATAGAATGTCTTCTAAGCACCTAATCTAATATACCTTCTTATGGTATCGATTTTTTTGTGACATAATATGTTTGTTATCAAAATAGTTCAGCCAAGCGGGGAGAAATGAAGTTAGTCCTTTATTATTATTAGTCCTTTCATTTGTTGGTTATAATCTTAATTGTGTTCGGAGTATTTTTTGTTGGAGGCACAGTTTAGGTAAGTTCACCAACTCCTCGCTAATGAACGGAATACATTTTTTTAGATTTAAGTGTAGTGCCTTAGCGAAGATTGTAGACTTATGCGGAGGTATGCTGAGAAATAGGTTGACAGCACTGAAAGAGGACCAGCATGCAATTGTTGGGCAAGTAGATTATCTTTTAATTTGTTTATGACTTCTAAAGCATTATTCATGGAGTATTTAAGTTTAAAAAACTGCGGAGTCGCAGCCTTCGAACAGTCGAATTAAGAATTCTACTTGAAGACAGCTAACATTATTCATCACAACTATTAATTTTTTGAGGAGCCGAATATGATAGTATATCCCATCAAAAGTATTAGCGTTGTATTCAAAATACTGCAGACAGACGAGCCTTTTACTTGAGGCACTGCAGTCAAATCGCATGAGCCCGTTTTCATTCTGTTTAAGAAACTGGTACTAACTGATCTTTTTGTGTAATGTGGTGGCATCTGATGTTTTATTTAGCTATACATTTATATTATTGTTTGATTATGTGAAGAGAGAAAACATTATGTGAAAGATATGGAGTCCGACAGATATGAGGAACCGAACCTGTTTAGTAAAGAATCCCAGGCTATCCTTAATTTTCTTATAGCGTTAAAAGGCTCAAGTAATATTTATCTTACTTAATTCTGAGGTAAAATTTTACTACTGGTTGTTATAGCTGTCCTAATTGACTTTTTTGTTTGTTATATTCTATGTGATTTTTTAATATTGATTTCACTACATGACTGTAGAAAAAAAATTGCAAGTAACCAAAACAGTTAAAATCCGATGAGGTGCTCCCATGATTCTAACCCATCCTATACCACCTTAACTTTTAATTAATTTAAAATAAGGGTTGCTCGAGAATAAATAAAAAAACAATAAAATGCAGTTGTTTTATTTAAATAACACTTTTATCTTGCATATATATATGTATATATATATTAAATATAAAAATCACAATTGTGTCATTAACAATATCAGCTTGTAATATCTATAGCAGCGCAATCATCAAAACCCTTGTGGTCTACTTCTTGATGTATATAAAGATAGAACTAAACTAACTCACAAAAGTATGTACTAATATAATACATACAAATAACAATAATAAAATATTTGACTATAAAAATATAAAAAAAATTAATTTTTATAAAAATGCACGAAATTCAGAACTTTTTAACCAAATAACTCGGTAAGCTATTTTGCGGCCGATTTAAATACATTTATTTTTTCATAATAGTTTACAATTTGAAAAATCAAATTTCAATGGCCGAGCATTAAATTGAAAAATATAAATATTTTAATGAAAAATAGAGGAGGCACTGATCCTGAATTAAATTGTCTTAATATGTCAATTGTGTGCGATTAAAATTTATTTCAATAGGTGAGCTACTAATTATAAAGTGACACTTAAAAGCAGCATTAAAAATTTATATTGCTACTTTGTTACGAATAATGTAAAAATATTAAATCCTCCGAAAGCCGAAGTACTTTAAAAGGACCTAAGACATTGACTAGCAAGTGAGCAGTCTAAGATTGGTTCAATAGTTAATGACTGAGCATCATGTTTCGTGATAACTATAAGGCAATTATATAAAGCTTTACGACAATAATTCTTGTACTCATGGCTTAACAAGCAAACATCCATAAAATTACTGCAAAATAAGGTAATTTAATTAATTCTTAGTTACGAAAAGTGTAATTTGCTTATTAGTGATAACCAAATCTCTTTGGTAAGCTTAAGTATATAAGTTGTTTTATATTTACAGACGAAGAG
The DNA here is from genome assembly GCA_930367205.1 of Acanthosoma haemorrhoidale. Classification (NCBI taxonomy): domain Eukaryota; kingdom Metazoa; phylum Arthropoda; class Insecta; order Hemiptera; family Acanthosomatidae; genus Acanthosoma; species Acanthosoma haemorrhoidale. The sequence continues at coordinate 114,448,465 of OV884014.1, read as the reverse complement.
TTTTTATTTGCAAATAAAAACATTGTCAATGATAATTTAAATATAATATACACCCCTGGTCAAAATCAGAAACTAGCTAACCTTTTCCACTAAATCAAAAATAGCTCTATAATCTTCTGTATTTTTAAAGTATAAGGCGACGCGACTCTATGAGAAAAACAGTGTCAATTCAGAACTATTTTATGGTTTAGACTGAATTTTTCTAGTTGACTAAAGGGCTGTTGTAGCGTTTCCAGAAAAATGTTAACTGGCTAACTTCCGCATCACCCTCTCAGATGAAATGGTCAACTTCCATTCTTAACGTTTCAGAACTATGCCATAATCTGATCGCTAGTTTTATCTTCAATCCTTTGCCCAACTGTTTAGAGAGACTTGAATTATATTTAAAGATTTTACAAAATGATATGATAATTTGACCAAGAGTGTAATTTGACAATATAAAATTCATGTTAAAAAATATCTGATATTTTTTGTTTTGGACTGTTGTTGTTCATTGGTTCTAGCTAAAAATTACGATAATTTTTGGGCAAACGCCATTTAGAATATTAAATGGAAGCTTAGTGAAAAGATGGAAGTGCATCCCTACAATTATAATTAATGAACGGATTTAATGAAAAATCGAGTGCACTACGGATGATAGTTTGGAGTGTACAATAATGGAATTGCAAAATACTATATTTTTACAAATGGTGATAGTATAATTGTCACCTCAATGATAAAAAATTAAATATATCTATAAGGCATATCGCATAAACCCTGTTAACGACTTTAAAAACAAAGAATAGCTCGGAATATCTTATACTAAAATGAAAACTTATTTTGAAGTACAAAACAATCACAAGAATTGTGGTAATGACTAGACTAAATAAACCCGCAATAAATAAACAATGGAATTCCAGTAAATAAGTACTAGCTATTTTGACATAATTGAAACAAAAATAATCTTTTATGAACAGGAATACTTTTTTTTGTAATTGAGGTAGCAGTAGAAGTATTAGGTACTCTTTTTTGGACAAATGCCTTCTAAATAACCTCTGCAAGTTTGAAATTGTTTCTTTTAATAACAGTTTTGTTTTTTTAGAAAACAATTTCCCATTATTAATATAATGGTTAAATAACGTAATTGATTTCTTGGTAAAAAATGTAGCAAAACATAACACATAAAATATGAAATAAAGTGTAAATTAAAAAAAAATAATCTCAAAATACACTTTTGCTAAATGTGTTCTGTTCTCACCTAAGGCATCAATTACATTATTGAAAACAACAAAAATAATAAATTATTAAAATTAACAACAAAAATAATATCACAAAAATACAAATGAAATACAGAAATAAAATTAATTTACACATGCAATAGATTTACTACAACACGTTATATAATAGACAATATTAAACAAAGTCAGATATACAAAAATCAATATATTGGCAGGTAGCTATGTTTGTAGTCATGATTATATAATGCCCAACTCCGGTCAAAATGTAATAAAATATTGAGATATCGCTCAAATAGCTTACTATATTTTTTGGCTCATCCACACAATTTTACTGATAGTTTTATAAGCAAGAACTATTGTAGGTACACACCAAAATTTAAAATATAAATAGTAACTATAATAATATCACATATTTAAAAAAAAAAAAAATTAAATTAAACAAGAATGGAACTCAAAAGTGGCAGCAGAACATTTAAAATTTGGAATGTAAGCATGGATATTCCTTTGTACTACCGAAACTAATGTGCTTCCTAAATAATAATAAAAATATAGCAAAAGCATATAGCTAAAAATACAATTTTAAAAAATGTATTTGTATAATTTAAAAATATACTATAGTAAAAATATAACAATCACATTTTTAAAGTTATTTATTATTTTATCAGAAAAGGTTTTAAGAATGAAGAAATAAAATCCAACTAAAGACAGTGAATAGAACAAACACAGCTAAACCAGTCTTATGAATTCCTTTAAATCAGAAAAAAATAATAAAATTTGAAATTGTTTTATGTAACATCAAACATTTACAAAGTAATTTTAAAATGCTGCAAGCGACTGTATTGTACAGTAAAACTTCGCCTCTGAATCGGCTGCGGCATTATTATTAGCATTACTATTAAGTGTTATCTGGGACCATCTGTTAAGGGGCTAGGGTAAGATAACCATAGTTTTCCGGGAAAGATAGACCATTAAAAATAGCAGGTTGAGGATATGTGAGAAATTATAACAATTATTACTAATTAGTTCAGCGGAATTTTAAGATGGTAGCTAAAACTACCTGATAGGTCTTGGTCTGCCGAGCAGTGTACATTATAGTGACATGAACAGGTTGTTTTGTTACACTCAGTCCTCGACAGGTTATAGGTAAATAAAAATAAGTACGACAGGGAATATATTGAATATCAATTTTATTTCATTATCTACAATTATTACTTTCTGCTGATTCAATCTGTATTTATAGTCAATATACATTCTTGATCAATATATATTAGACTGATAAAATATATAAAAAGCCATATTGTAGAAATAAAATTAATTTTGAACACGAATTCTTATTTAGCTAATGTAACAAAGTTTGTAAAACCGTTTAATAATACAAAGCTTCTTCCTATAATAAACGAGACACTTTACTCAAAAGTTCAGGATGATACTAATACGCATTAAAGGAAATATTTGCTTAATAAAGCATTATTAATAATTGGTGTTTACTTTTGATACTATAGGATTTGAGATGTTTCTTTATACATCTGAATTCCTGTTATAGCAATTCTAAGAATTGACATAGGACCTGCTGTGGATAAACTTTTTAGTAACTTGTTTTATCATATATAAAAAAAAAAGCGAATGACATATTTTCTTGTCAACAAATTTTTGAATAGTTCCATACCACAGCGACAAACTTATCCCAACGTCCTAAATAATGTTATACTGTACGTGTTTGTAGGGAAAAATTATAAATGTGACCTAAAGCAATTGGCTGATATTAGAAAGAGTCTATAGTCATAGCGGATTTGTCGTTCTTAACAATTAAACAGAAATTTGTCGTTCTTAACAATTAAACAGAAATTTGTCGTTCTTAACAATTAAACAGAAATTTGTCGTTCTTAACAATTAAACAGAAATTTGTCGTTCTTAACAATTAAACAGAAATTGTTTAATTTGAAAAAGGATTTGGCAAGAAATCTGAATATTGAGAAAACTTATTTTAAAAAGAAGATTTGCCACGAAAACACAGACACAAGATTCCCTTCATTTGATCGGTTGTCCATGCAGAATATCGGCAAAATGCCAATACATATCCCCAAGGTCTTCTCGCCATTAGAAATTTTAAGAAAAATGTCTTTAACAAAAATAGTTCAGGGTTCAGAAAGCTTGAGTGAAATATGTATTTAAGAGGAAGCAGCATATATTAATTATAATGAAGTTTTTATTGTTTTAACTTATTGTCGGCATCTTTTGATTTCGATTGTGTCATTAAATATTTCTTTTTTAAAGGTTAATTAACATTGTCACTGTTCTCGGGAAGGAACTTTCAAGACTAATAAAAACAATAAATAAATTCACTGTTTCTAGCTTCTCCAAAACCTATTTCTAAATTAATATAATCTTTTCAATACTGAATTAAAACTATCAGGGTCAAATCTTAAAAAAAATATTGCACAAATGTATAAAACAATCATTTCATAAAACTTAATATGTCTATAATTGTGAGTGAATTGTTTCCTGGCAATGCAGTTGCTCGTCTAGATCAAAAAGCGCCATTTGAAAAACATAACATGTGCTCTGTTATTCAATTAATGGTGTGACTTACACACCGATATATATGACATTCTTGTCATCAATTCACACTGATTCTCAATAAAACAATCCACTCAAATTAAATTCACAGTTAGCAATGTAATAAATAAAATGACTACACCTTATTAACTCATCTTAAAAGGAAACCAAGGGCAGCACTCAGTTATTTGAAATTCAAAGCAACGACCGATGACGGAAAGCAATAATTGTCGATTTGAACAAAATCAGCTATAACTACATTAACTGAGCTGGGCTGCCTCCCGTTGAGCCAAGGCAGAATCACTTTTATACCCGGGATTGCACACTTTGACCTCAAACTGGAGAACGGAGACTTCATGACGGTGCAATTGGTCGGGGTGAGTACGCATTGGGAGACAAATCCGGCATCTTTCGGGCGATTGTTGAGCTGGTTGTCAAGGAATTTGATCAGCTCGTAGGTGGACATCGTCTGAGGCCAGGGCGTCGGCCAGACCTCCGATCTCCAGAGGAACTTGTACAGCTTAGCACAACTATTTCTGTATATGACAATGACCTGAAACGAAATAAGTGATTAAACGTTTTGAGTTTCATTTAAATAGAAAAGACATTTTGTTTTTTGCTCAATAGATGAAGTTCATCATACACCATTTTACGAAGACTGAGTCTGATATAAAATGATCATGCCTTTCTTGCGTCACTTATACTCGACGATGTCATGGAGAGAGGATGGTGTTGTAAGAGGGAAGAGGGATTTTTAGTTGTTAGTGAAGGGATGGTGGTTAGTGAAGCGGAGGAGACGTGGCACCATACAGTGGTTAACAGGCAGAGAGAATCATCCGTATTAGCCAGCAATTGAATTATTATCTTGACGAGACAGCATTTAAAAAATTAAACTTTGGCAAACAGCCAGGCTGTGGCAAGGCTGAGGCCAAGATGGGTTGGAGGTCTCTCTGGAGTAATGGAGTTCCCAGAAACTCACCGGGGATTCTGGTTAGGTACAGGAGGGCAGGAAGACGCAGTAGTGCTCCCCTTTCAAGGTCTGGAACAGGCAAGAGCACAACTTCTGCGTGTGTCAGGACTATACGTATATCTCGCGGGAAGCTGATTTCCTTTAGCTAGTCGAAAGAGAGGAGAACTACAAGGCTTTTCTCACTTTTGTCCAGAAGTAGAAAAGTGTTCAGGCCAAAAAAACAAAAGATTCCAGAAAATGTGAATAGGCAACAGACAACACAGGGGTAGTCTCGTTGAATAAATATCGCTCTGGTGATGGTTTCAGAGTTTACATAGGGTATCCAAGAATTAACGCAAGATTTGATTTAGATAGAAAACACAGTTTTTAGTATTTTTGTTGTTATTTTTTTATTGAATTATAATGTAAATAGCATAGGGTTATCTATGGAATAACACATCGGGGAAATGGCCTTCACGACTTTGCTGGCACATACGTACTCTTTTGTCAAAATTTTCCATGACCATTTGCCATAAATGTGGTTGAATTTTGTTGATGCAGCGTTGAATTTCCTCTTTTAATGCACGGGTGGATGTGGGCTTGTTGACATACACCTTTGACTTCAAATAACCCCATAAAACGAAATTTAAAGGTGTTAAATCACACGATCTAGGGGCCAATTCTGATCACCGAAACGAGAGAGTACACGAAATGTCTCATGCAGTATTTGAATTGTTTCATGGGCTGTATGGCATGTAGCACCATCTTTTTGATTATTTTTAAGATAATGTTCAACATAAAGACACGTTGTTCTATCTTGTAACGCTCCATTTTTACTAACTCTAAACTGTCAAATTGTTTTTTTTTTTAGGGTTGCCAGCTGCACAAATGGCGGCAAATTTAAATCTTGCGTTAATTCTGGGACACCCTTAATGAGACCTGATAGTTGAAAAGAAACATTGGGTAGTGACACAGCTGTTGTTCAATGTACAATAGCTCAGAAGGAACAGCACCTGGCCGGAGATGAGTTGGTTCTGGGTTTGAACCCCTGATCACTTTTTCTTTGACTAATGATTATTAAAACATTGGGATTAGAGAAGACAACTCCTAATTATTATTTATAACCCTGATTAGTTGAGCTATCTAAGACGATTACATTAAATTTAGACCTTTTCAATTCGGATATCGACTTCGGTTGATGAATTAATTAATCGACAATGCTTCGGCATAATTTGTTTACATCAGGTCCTATTGTGAGATTACGTGGATGTTGACTGTTTTAAACATTTTGTGGAACTGTGAATAACCCTAGAATAAATTTGATAAAAACCTAACAACCCTTTTTTCATCAACCTAAGCCGATCTCCCAAAAAACTCTTCTACTCATTTATGTACTCGCGGATAAGAATGAACTTAAAGTACAATTAGACCTTTTTAATTTATAATTATCTTAAGAATGTTCTTTTTCATAGATCTTCACATGCTTCATCTATTCAAAACATATATTTAATTTTATCACAATCATTGCCTGGGCTATATTCTCTCTCCTTAAAGTTCATTAAGGGATGATGATGAAACATAAATATTATTCAGTTGACTGAGATAAATTTCAAATAAAACATGTTTAATTGAAAAAAAAAAAATTAAATAACTTGTGAGATATAAATACCCTATATTGATTCTGCATCATCCAGTTCAGAGTGACATCTTTGATATTGTCTGGAAACGGGCACAACATCCTCGGGAACATCCCTTCTAATAAGCTGATGTAATTTTGATGGTCACTCTGGTTGAACCAATAGAAATGTTGCATATCTAAAATGACGATTTCCTTCGGATGGCTGTCGAGAAAGTCCCTTATATCTTGAAAAATGGTGTTGACCTTGTCTCCGTAGAGCCCGTGAACAAAATAAAAATCATCCGTTCCCTCTTTTGTAGCCAATCTGAGATCAAAGTACCTAAAATTGATAAAATAAATTTAGTAAATGCTCTGTCTATTCGGCGCCCCCAAAAGTGGGGGTTCTACTTTCAAAAAAGGTGATTAGTCTTTTGTCTGTTTGATTGTCTGTTTATTCATTAGTGGTCATGAAAATGATCTAAAATTTTAAAGTTACATTTAACAACACCTTGGGCTATGGTGTATACATTTTTGTTAACATATAATAACAGGAGGTAGGTTAAACATATTGCCTCCATATCTATTAAGAGACTTTGAAGCATTTTCAAGTTATTTCTCACAGGCTATTTAATTTTTCAAGTTATGACTAAATCTGTGAGGATAGAATATATAAATAAAAAAAATACATTCATTTTTACCTAATTCCAAGATCGAGCTGTTCTAAAACTGTGCAATTTTGTGTTACACACCAGCTGTGGACAATGGGACGTACAATAATGCCACAAAACTTTATAAGTTCTTGAACAATTTTTTCTGCATCAGGAGCCACCGGAGAATCTTTGGTAATAGTATAAGTCATCGAATCGTGAGAACCTACACATACAGATAATGTGTACCATAATATAAGAAAAATGACACACGGTAACAGTAAGAAAAAATAATAAATACAGTAAATTTTAAAACAGATAGCATTAACTTAAACAATTACTATACAGAATTATAACTGCTTGCAAATATACTAAATCAATAGCTGTATTATTTACACATAAAAAAACACAATAATGTTTTAGTTTTTGTAATGAGAAATTTTTCTAAGTGATTTAGAATTAAACCATTGCTATCTCACTACTTCATGAACAATAAGAATCGATTTTTTACTCAATAAACTTAAATTACATTATCAAAACATTTGTTTCCTCTGTAATAGATGAAATTCTCTCAGTAATACAAGTTTGATACATATCAGATTAGAGTTAAATTTAAGTTTAAGCATAATTAAGAACTAGTATCTAATGTGAAATATTTTAACAAAAAATTGACATGTACTGTAAGGTGACGATGAAAGGAGGGAAAGAACGCCATTAGACCATTAGCCTGGGAGTATAAGCTGTTCATTCCTCTTATTCTGGTAATAAGGTCTCGAATGTGAAATAATTATTTCATAGCTAGGATTAACATAGTATTATATAAGAAATAAATAGCGCAATGGATGTTACACTATTATTAAAATATTTGTTGTGCTTTTTCGATAAATATTTCTAGTACATTCTTTAAAAAATATTTGAAAATGTGTTGGTTACCTTACAATTGTAAATTGTGTTTTGTCCAGTCAGAATTTCTAGGATGGAGGGTTTAATAATATATATATGTACCAAAATTAAGTACGATTAAATCCTGTTTATATTGTTTTAGAGCAGACGTATAGATTGAATCGATTGTCGATCATAATAAATAGCAACTTTAGGGTATTCTTCTTGAACAGATAATCAACATTTATATAGAATTTATTAAGAAAATATTTGACTTTAGTCTCTGATTGAACCCAGATGAAGTATAATCATTTCTGTGAGTCACATTTGAATAGTATTTATAACTACCTTCAGAGTACCAAGTTTTTAAAAATGATTGTAGAAATAGGAATTAATTATAAATTCCTTCATTTTGATTTAATACTTTACCCACATTAAATATAACAATACAAAAAAATTGATAGATGAGACCTACACAATACTATTCTATAATAGCAAAAACCGACATTCATAAGGAGACCTCATATGGTCATTAGGTTGACAATATGAAGATTCCGAGTTTCAATCACTAATACCTAAGGGCTCAGAATAACAGTTATAACCTGACAAGCTGAGAGATTTAAGCTATAAAATTGGGTTTTAATCAATTCTAAATGAATACAGAGATAGGCCAGACGTACCTGGAATGGCTAGGGATATTATCGGAGCTGCTTTGAGCTGAGGGCTGAGAGATGCCATCCAAGTCGGCAGGTTGATCTGCATGATGACAACTATACTCTGTGTTATTTAACAGCGCAACAAGGTCCTCGTCCAACTTACCTCAGCGGCAGCAACCAAATGAGGAGAGATTATGCAATAGTCATCCTTCTTTACCTTTACATCACTATATTGTTCACGGTTCCGTTCGATTATCCTCACATTTCTATCGATCCGAAGACGTGGTAGCAATGTGCAGAATGAACAGCCCAAGAGATGTTGCTATGAGAGCAATGGTCTACTAAATGACAACGTAACCTCCCCTGTCAAACCTAACCTGACCCCCTGGCTCATGTCACAACTCACATAATACAATTTTTTTTTGAAATGCTTATTATATCCTATTTGAAAATACCATTCGGCTAGTATTAAAAAATTAAAAATACTAACCACAATTTAAGAGAGTTATTAATAATAAGTAATAACAATTAGTAGTATGTGATTCAATCATTGCTAATTGTCAGGAATTGGCGCCTACTTGTCGCTAATTAGATTACATATTTGCAAGGCTAAAAATTCATATCCTCACACCTTCTTCTCAATCCAGACAGTGACAACCTTAGAACACAGTCGAGGTCCAAATATTGTTTTTTAGTACATATTCTAATATCAATTAATATTGTTTTTATTTCAAAATCACCACTGTTAATCTGTTGAGGTAACGACATTGAATATCGTACATATATTTTAACTTGCAGCAATTTCTCACATTTTAACTTTGACACATCAGAAGTAAATTCCATACTTCACACAGTATTAGCATACAGTTTAGACTAATCAAAATGTTTATTTAAATTATTGATGATTCAGTATGGTATGTGAAATTTACATATTTCATATATGACCCGTTGAAAGTATATACGAGTGCTGCAATAAAAAAAATACCGTGGGCAGGTTAAGAATTAGTATGTAAGTTAGTTTTAAGGTTGATCAGAAAGGTGAGCCCCATCACATTTACTAGTCAGTTTAGTCCAGTCACGTATATCATTATACTTGTTTATTCATTATATAATTTTTATAAAACAACAAAACCTGTATATAATGTAGCGACGCTACAATACAAAAATAATTTGTAAATAGATTCGCCTGAGGATTTATAATTATATGTAAATTTAAAGGGGCTATGAAAGAAAAAACACAACAAAACAAAGCTTTTATTGAAAATTTAAAATTAAACAGTTCATTACTTTTGATGTGATGGCATCTGTCAAAGGTATAATTTAAGTGACCACTTGTTAAAATGGCGAAATGATCTTTTAAAGCCATAACTTCCGCTTGCAGTAAATGAAGTCACTTCAAGTATAAATAGCCTGCCCTAATTTCCATTCCAGAATTTTATTAAAACTTTACTCGTAAATAAAACATTATGATTCAAAAATTAAAACAAAGCCATGCAAATTAAAAGAACAAAACAAAAAAACAATTGAAAACAGTGCATTCTAGAATATCGGTCGAGTAACACGCACTGTTTAATTGTTCAAGCCAAATTAATTACGTGTAGTTAATAATCAGATATTACACAAAGAAAAGAAAAATTAATTCGAAAAATATTTCAAAGTCAATGTGATCCTTGGCACTGGATTTCATTGGCATTGTTTCATAATTAGGAGAGTACGGTGGATATTCCTACTCGTTAGCGATCGGGCAAAGTCCTTTGAGCTCAGCAATGCAAAGCAATTACGGTAACCACTAAACCATGCAAAAGTCTCGTCTAAATATGTACTATCTAAATTATACATTATTATTTTAATTTTATTCTAAAATATTTTGGATTTAATTTATTTTGCTTTGAACTCTGACTTTTAGTAAATCAACTGAGCTAATTTAGTTCTGTCTTACCTTTATTATTTATTTCGATCTTAATATACCTTACATTCTTGAACTCATCCCATCCAAGTTCATGAAATTCCATAGTAACCTATCCAACCACCCTATAGCACAGTCATTGCACTGCACCACTCATCCCTATAATCCTCTTCGGAGACTAAAACGGCAGTGGCTTCGTGACCTGCTATAAATGCGTGACAGTGGGAGTCCTGGCAATTGCCAGTTTCTCCAATCATGTCCTGATCATCTGTGGCTCTCACGCTCTTCGTCAGCCTCCGCTGCCTCTATCCGGTGACGCGGCTGACGGAGGAGCGTGGGGGACTTCCCAAGAGTCCGCTTCCTCTTTCGCATGCGAGGGAGTTGACAACCATGTGGACTTGGGAGGCCTCCGGGCTGTTTGTAAATGCTGTATGAATGAGCGAGTGAATGAAAATTTTAAATATGGTATGAATGAGAACATTTATCACAATTACTTATTGCCTCATAAGACAGATTGTAATTTTATCATAATAAAGGTTTTTTAATTATTTATTTATTTTTAATTTTATTGAATGCCAAACTGCGGAAAAATTTGTCTTCTTTAATAAAATTTAACTCACTCAACGATCATGTTATATATAACAGATTGTTCTGTAGAAAGGAGATTTTGAAAAAAAATATCTCGTAAATTAAAAACTTATTTTATTTATCACTTATATATAACATTAATAGTTTAAATACATTTTAATTACAAATAGTATATAGAGGGGTCACAAATTCATTAAAAGGATAATAGCTGAAATAACGGATATTAAGTTAAGACGTAGAAAAACAGCTGGTTTGCCGGTCGGGACAGGTTCGCCAACTTGGACTTTGGACGATCGGTCAAAATACAGTAACTCCTTACTGCCAGGTCGAACGCTACATATTTCGGTACTTTTATGTTTGTTTGCTAAAGCGATAACTAATTCTCATTCAATAACTAACTAAGCTATTACGATGTCCATCAACAATTAAAGCTTTACATATCTCAACACATAATCTTCCTGGAAGTGACCTTATGACCAGCTTTAAATGGAATATTTTAACAGATTTTTCAAATTACAAATTACTGTTGATTACAAAAACCCACCAAACGTGCCCGATATTGGGCCATCGGATTTCCATTTATTCCGATCGCTATAACGTTTTCTAAGTGGCAAAAAATTAAAAAAAATTGGATGATGTCCAAAATGCCATCCCTAGATATTTTGCTCAAAAACCAATTGATTTTTATCGATCCGCCATTGAAAATTAGTACACTATGAAAAAAGACTATTAATCAAATTAGGAAGTGTCCCTTTCCACATATGAGTGCCTGAAATTATATCTAAACTTTCTTGAGATGGGTGTCTAATTTTATCAAGGCAAAAAATTGCCCCCCTAAGAATATTAATAAATATACAAAACAATATAATATTATTAACCATTACAATCATTATATCAGCTACAATAGGAGCTGTAGGGGGAATTAATCAAACATCCCTACGAAAAATTATAGGATTTTCATCAATTAACCACATAGCATGAATATTAATAAACAATACAACAAATTCATGAATACTATATATCACAATTTATAGAATAATAATAATTTGCTATTTATTTAATTATTACATGATTATATTCATCAATCAAATAAATAGAATTAAATCAAACTCAGAAAAATTATGTATATCAATTTCTATATTAAGAATAGGAGGACTTATGGTGATTGATTAAAAACAAAAACTTGTTAAAAATTTATCAATGTAAAAAAACGACCCTAATATATTCAACTAGCAATTGATAATTTAAGTAAATCCAACATAATAAATAAATAAATCCAACATACAACGGGTATCCCTACCATTTCTTTGAAATAAAAAAAATAGTCACCATTGTCATAAATTCAATGGAGCAATAAAAAAACTTATTACAAGTATAATGTCTATGATAGGCTTGTTTTTCAAGTGTCATTTTTCTTTTAAACTAGTTTGACAATACTGACGAATATAGTTTGGCAGGTTGATCATAATAATTTATCCTGATTGAAAGGGTTCTGTCCTTTGATTAATGTAAATTACATTTTTTAAGACAGTAATAAGACATAGAAAAGGCTAAATAAGCAAATACATAATTAAATATAGTAATTTTTATTCTTTAATAACTAACTGTTTTAGGGCTGTATTTCACTTATGATAGTGATTAATATTGAATCTAAAGTTGGTCCACGTGACACTTGGAGCTGCACTTCACACTCACCAGAGTTTTGGATATCTATCGACATGTAAGTACATACATCAATATAAATATGTTATATTACAAATAGTAACGAAGAGTAGGAGTGTTGGGAAAACATCTCATAAGTTAAAATATTCATCTTATTGTATCACAGTTGGTAACTATAATTAGTTTTGACACAATTTTTAACTAATATTAATAGCGCGAGTACAGAAATATTGTCATTAATAGCCCAAATATTTGGCATTTAGATAAAATTCCAGGCAAAAAGCTGGTCTATAGAAACTTAGTTGTAAGCTATATTGAATTTCATTTGGTCGATCAGTCAATTCTTACTGCCACATCGAACGGAACAGGTTTTGTAGCCGAGCCCGAAGGTTGGGCCCCTACTTTCAAATAAGCAAAATCATATTTCGCCGGTCCTGTATGTTCCTAAGATAGCAATACTTAAAGTGTGATTCTATCGAACTAAAATTTATAAAATGGATAAAAAAAAATAAATGGGCGATGTTAAGGATGATGAATGAGTGATATTATATTTCTATTATATTCGATCAAATTTATTAATGCTAAATTTGTCTGGAAACTAGTAACTTGACGGCATTAGGCCTAGCATGAGATAGTTGGAGAGAGACGTTGACTGATTCAACTGATGTTGAAGATCTAAAGTCTTTCTATAATCCACATAAGCCGATACCCTGACAAACTCGTCCACTCATTTATACAATCACGGCTCCCAGCATAATCGAAATACAATTTGTTGCTGCAAAAGTTTAGTCATTAAAAACTAATATATTAATATTATAAATGGCTTGGGCTACTGATAAGTTATTGTACCGTCCCCTCTTTAAACAGTCTACCAATGACATATGAGAAGTGTGTAAGCCTTCTTGATATTATAAATATGCAGTATTGGCCAGCACTGGAAGTTAACAGCCTGGGTAGTGTGGTGTCAGATAAGACCTGTGTTAGATATTCGGAATATAAACTATTTTTTTAACAATGACCACTTTTATTAAATTTGCTTGCATTTAAAATTTAGATAGAATGAATAATTTGTAGGACATAAAGCGTTTGCCCTGTCGTCTGGTATTCGGGCTCGGAAATTACTAAAAACAATAGGCCACTTAATATTTATCATTATTTTTATTATTTACATCTTAGTTCTAATTTTTTTCCCTTTGTTTTAGGTTCGGTGTTTGGGGTTCAGTACTGATTGTATAGTTTAGTACCCAGAGTGCCCTTTTAGAATGAAGTGATTTATTTATTACTCTGGGTCAATGATTCGAGTAACAGCACTGCTGCTCATGACAAGGAGCAGCTTGGAGTAAGTTAATTCTTTTTTATTTTTGTGTTCACTAATTCATTGTTTAAACTACACCTTGAGATGTTTCTTATTTGTGAAATGTGGTCAGATTTCTTGATTAATTTTAAGTTGATTCAAAAACTTCCTTATGTTCAAACAATTGTTTATTTAATAATTCTATGAAAGCATAGGTTGAAAGTTGAAAATATTAAGTTTAGTTGAAACAGCAGTTCATTGCTTTGATATTAAAATAATATTATGTCAATACGGAAATGTGAAATGACAGTAGACATTATGAATTTCAAATAAGGAAACATTCAAAGTTACTATTTTGTTGGCATAGAAACTATTTTTTAATAAAATAAATAAATATTTGTTTTGTTTTTTTCAGGTGACAATTATCACTCCAGGTGAGAGGTATAATGCATGTTTTTTTTTTGTTTTATTTGAATTTCAGATTTTCCGATTTCCAGCTTACACAAATTACATACACACACAATGTCACAAATACTTTATTTGTAAAAAAACGTTTGTCGAGCATTAGAAAATTTTGTGTTTTAATTCTTTGCCTATTTAGTTTATTATATAAACAAACTAATTATTGTTAATTTGAAAAATATTAGAAAATTGTTTGCAGTCAAAGTTTTCATTCTAACATTACTTAAACTACTAATTTGAAAATAATTTGTAAATATTGATTTAGAGTTTAGTTAAAATTAATTATGATTAATTCGGAAAACAATTATCGGTACCTTTCACAATATTAAAATTTAATAACATAGTTAGATGTTATTTTTATATTGCATACAGTCAATTCACAATTATTGGGTTGGCAAGAAAGTGGTTTCGGTTTGCACCAGTAGGTAGCGTTATGTTTGTTTCGTTATTCTTTTGTCAATGTTAGAATTGTTTTATTTTGAGATGTGATAGTCGATACCTTTAGGTTGCTATAGAAAGAAATTCTGTGTAATTTTGTTTACAACTGTCAGTTTATGGTAGGTTTTAACATGGAGTTCAAAAATAAGCATTCTACTTTTTTATTTGTATAAAGGCAAGAAAGCGGCTGAGGCTCACAAAGAGATATGTGAAGTTTATGGTGTTGATTGTTTAACAGAACGCATGTGTCAGAATTGGTTTAAAAAATTTTGTTCTGGAGATTTTTTACTGAAAGATGACCGACGTACTGGTCGACCTTCTGAAGTTGATGACAAAATGAAAGCCACAATTGAATCGAATCGTCATATAACTGTGCGAGAGATTACAAAACAGTTAAATGTATCACACACAAGAATTGAAAATCATATAAGACATCTTGGACTTGTTAAGAAGTTCAATATTTAAGTTTTCTGCCATCACAATGCGAGGGCTCACACATCTTTAGCAACACGTACGAAACTAACTTGGCTGGGAAGTGATGTCGCATCCCCCATACAGCCCCAACCTTGCACCATCGGATTGTCATTTATTTCGAAGTTTACAAAACTTTTTAAATGGTAAAAATTTCAGTAATAATGATGACCACAAATCGCACTTGATTGAGTTTTTTGCTGATAAGGACTAGAAGTTCTATAAGCACGCGGGATCATGAAGTTACCAGAGACATGGCAAAAGGTCATCGAACAGAATGGAAGATATTTGACTGATTAAAGTTCATTTTTTGTATAGAAGTTTTATTTCACATTAAAAAACCGAAATTACTATCATGCCAACCTATTTACATAGATTATGAACTTCAGAACTGACGAAGCAAAGTTGCATGTTGATCTTTTTTATTTTTTTTATGAAATTATTTTCAGGTTTTTCCATGTAATATCGGTAGTAAAAATCCGTTTTGTATCGGTAGAATAGTATGAATTTATATTGTGAAGTTGAATACCCGGAGTTAAAGTGCCCTTTTAGGATAGTGTTTATTTTCCGCTCTGTGTCAGTGGTTCGAGAGTGACGTCTCATCACGGTAGCAGCTTATCATAAGGAATAGATAAGCTTGGAGTAAGTGAACTATTTTTTGTTTAATAATTTATTATATACTCTACATCTTGAGATGTTCTTTTTGTAGTAAAATGTGCAAAGATTTCTTGATTAATTTTAAGTCTTAAGTTGAAATAAAAATAAATTAGGGACTTCCATGCATTCAAATAACTGTTTCTTTAATAATTCCATGAAAGCTTTTGATGAAAGATGGAAGTATTACTAATGTAAACAGCAGTCTATTTCTTAAATATTAAAATATTATTATGTCAATACGATAAAGTGAAATGGATAGAAATAAGAAATTTTAAAATAAGGAACCATTCAAAGTAGTAACTCTGTTGGCATAGAAACTATTTTTTAATAAAATAAAGTTTTAAATAAATATTTATTATTTATTTATTTTTTTTCAGGTGACAATTATCACTCCAGGTGAGAGGTGAGTTGCATGTTTTTTTTTGTTTCATTTCAATTTTAGATCTTTGGGATTCCAGCTTACACAAATTACATATACACAAATTCTTTATTCATAAAATATTTTTGAAAATTTTGCTTTTTTAAAAAAATGTAATTTTTCTATTCAGATAATTATTGAAACAAACCAGTCATAATTCATTTTACAAATGCAAGAAAATTGTTTGAATTAAAAGTTTTCATTCTAACACTACAATAGTTTGTAAATCTTGATTCAGATATTAGTTAAAATTAATCATAATTATTAATTATCACAATATTAAAATATAATAAAATAGTTAGATATTTTTTTATATTGCTTACAGTCAATTCACAATTACATAGGTCATGAACTTCAGAACTGAAGAAGCAAAGTTACATGTTGCATGTTGATTTTTTTTTTTTATGAAATTATTTTTCAGGTTATTTTCAGGTTTTTCCATTAAATATCGGTAGTAATAATCTGTATAGTATCGGTAGAATAGTATGATTTTGTATTGTGCGGTTTAGTATCCGGAGTTAAAGTGCCCTTTTAGGATCGAGTTTTTTATTTTCCGCTCAATGTCAGTAGTTCAAGAGTAATTGGTGTTGCTTTGAATAAATAAGCTTGGAGTAAGTGAAGTATTTTATTGGAATATTTATTTTTTGTTGCCTAATTTATTATTGATACTACATCTTATAATATGTACACCATTCAATAAACAAAGTATACAATTATTAATTTTAGTGATATTCTCAATTTTATTACTAAGCGAGATAAATTTTTAATGAATTATAAAGAAATCATTTTTATTTTTGATCAGAATAGAAGTGTTCATAGTGTTCTATAAAATTGAATAATGTGATACAGTTTCAATTTTTCAACGAATAATTTTCCTTGAAGTGCCTTAACACCAGCTTTAAATGGAATGTTTTAACAGATTTTTCAAATTACAAATTACTGTTGATAACAAACCCACCATACTAGCCTGATATTGGGCCATCGGGTTTCAATTTATTCCGATTGCTACAACATTTTCTTTATTTGGATGATGTCCAAAATGCCATCTCCAGAAATTTTGCTCAAAAACCAATTGATTATTGATTATATACATTATCAATTTTTGCAGATATTATGTAGGTTTTAGTCTATCTTTCCCTTGTCAAACTTTTGTTGATAGATAATATTTAAGACATAATTTCAATAGATGGCCAACAATAGAAAAACGTCTCCACTTAAGCCTATACAATAAATAAGAACTATACATACAATTTTAAGGTAATTAATTATTTATTGTTTTTGGTTTGTAGGTTTTTTATTAGAATATTTGTTGCACTCAACGAATCTGCTTTATTGTTGGATCGTCTCTGCCATGCTTTAATAATTTTAAGTTTCTTCAAACTCGACAGACATTTATCAAATTCTGCCGATTTAGGCTTGAATAAAAGTCAGATTCATATTACAGCTGGTCCCTAAAAACATTTTTTTTGTCCCTTTCAGATTTTCTGCAATACATTTTTGGTTTTAAATTGACCTTAAAAGCTTCAACTATGCTCTTACGTTTCATGAAATAAATCAGAAAAGGAAATGCGAACAGTGAAGTTTTTTTAGAGGGATAGAGTAAATAAGATAACCGTAACCTATTTGAATAAAACTCTTTTTAGAATTCACTTTTAGACTCCGTGCAATGGAGTTTGGCGTTTTTTTTTATCTATGCATATTAAAATCTACTTGTTGGGGATTTTTTTCTCTTTTCATAAATTCTCCTTTTATTTATTTCTATTTAAGTTGTTTTTTTTTTATTAACATGTTAGTTTTTAACTCAGTTACTTTAGTTTATATTTAGGTTAAACTTTAATAGAACCAGTTGTTCTAAACCAAAAAACGTCATTTATTACTTTGAATCTATTTATTACTCCTCTGTGTAATACTGAGTATTCGTGACCCATTCCAGATCTGTGACCATAACCAAACCGGGTCACTGGCTTAAACCTATTTGTACAGATTAGTCAGGGGTCAATTTAACTCATAACTATTGAACAAGTAAATTCATGTATAATTGAACACCACCAGAAACAAATAATTTACGCAGAAAAAAATAAATAAAAGCTTTGTAATAATTTATTGTAATTATTTTTCAACTTGGAGTAGACAGAATTTCATATTACATAACTGTTTTACAAAACTGGAGGTGAATCTCAGCTTATTGTGTAACATACCTCAACTTAATTAAAATGGATTTAAAGCTTATTATTAAACAAGGAAGGTTCCCTTAAAGTGTGGAATGTGTAGTCCTGTAGGAAGATGATAATTAAAAATCGCGAATAAATTTTTAACTGATTTTATGGAAAACAGAACTTCGCGTGATTCAGCCGCTTAAAAGCTCCCTTTAAACTTAAAATTTATAAACATATGAAGACAAACTCTTCGTTTTTTAAAGAAAAGGTTTTTAGTTATCGCTTCCTATTCAACAAAAAACGTGACGAAGTTACAAAAAACGAGTTAAATTTACTCCTTCCGTGCTCGGAATTTGACTACAGCCCCTAAAGCCCAAATGAACTGTTCTGTTGCATCTGAGGTCTACTGCCACTCATTTAAGTTTCAGACACCATTTACGTTACACCCTGTATATATTATGTATTATTACGTTTTTTATCTTTATTATTAATCTGAGGTTTTATAGAGGTTCTGTTAATATAAGCAAGAATTCTGACTATAGGAAAATTGTTTAATTACAAATTGTTATAAACGTATGTTATAACTTTACAATGTTAAAAAAATAAAGATACAATGTACCTTACTACAATTGCGACTGGCCATTTTTTCTAAGTTGTGCGTCCTTTGCTGTTCGTTTCATTCTTCCTTTGTTCTTTGTTCTAAGAGCGTGGTTGCCATATCTCGTTGTCGTCTGTGTGCCGAGCGTGGTTCTGGTGCTGCCTCGTGTCTCCTCCGACGATCGTACCGGACAAGCGCACCTTGTCTCGTCGGTGGGTCCTAGTGAATGAGGACGATCATTTTTTTTTTTTGCAAATCCCCTTAAAAAAAATGACAAAACTTTTATGTACTATAGATTCTTAGGCGAATCTATTTACATATTACGTTTTATATGCCCTGTACCATCGGTACACTTTATACAAGGTCTGAATCGGTATAAAACTTATGTAATCAATACAAGTACAATGATACACAATGTACTTGGCTTCATTGACAAGACTCTACAAGGTGATGGGACTCACCTTTAGATCACAACAAAAGAAAACTTAAAAACTAACTTACATACTAATTCTTTACCAAAATTTCTCCCGATAGTCTGTTGCCATCGATGTGGGAGGGATGGTGGGGTCATAGTGTTAAACACTGGGCTGGTTAGGTGCTGCAACGCGTCGAAAAACTTGATGTGTCTCCGGCGGATGAACTCACCCACCGACGGCACACCAAGTAACGGGTGCAGGTCAGCGTCCTTAAACCTCTCGAGAGAGGTATGTCGGACCACTTTTCTGAAATTGTTAGAGGCTTTAAGCTGTATTGTCAGTCAAGTGGGTAAATAGCGGGGCACCGTACAGCAGAGCTGGCCGGAGGACACATTTATATATTAACAATTTGAGACGAAGCGACAGGTTGGGTGAAGTCAGCAAGTGTTAAAGCCGGTAAGACCTGTGTCGAACTTTTTCTATTTTATTACTAAAATGAGTAGATAAATGGAGATGCCTATCCATTTTTATACCCAGATAGTGCATTGAGAAAGCTGGTGAGTTCTCTTCCCCTCCTATTGTATATAATTTTGGCAAGGATTTTTTCCCCTTTTGGAGGGAGAAGATTACGTAGTATTCCCAGCGTTTACACTGATCTTTAACATGCCCAGTCTGCCACTGATCACGTTACGTTAAGTGTATTCATCTGAATAAAATTAAACCAATATTTATAAATAACACTCCGATAGCAACAGCGAGACTTAAACAATATTTACAGCAGAGCTGGCCGGAGGACACATTTATAGATCATCAGTTTGAGACGAAGCGACAGGTTGGGTAAAGTTAGCAAGTGCGATAGCCGGTAAGACCTGTGTAGTTGGTTTCAATGTCTTTGAATATTTCAAAGAAGTTCCATCTCATATTTAAAATTTAAGGTTATGATTTTTTGAATTATTGAAAAAATATTTCTGAATGGTAAAGATAAAGGAATCAAAGGCCAGCCACTAAAGTGCTTAAAGAATCACAATTACAATTATCCAGCTTTAACCATAAAAAAAAATAAATAAATAAAAAGGACGAAAGAGATGGAAATAAAAAAATGGCGATGATCCGGGGATGAAAGGGTAAAAAAGTTAGCGGGTGAGTTCTTTGTCCGATCTGGGGCTATATTTCCTCACCTAAGCCGGAATATCGGCCTTCAAGTCCCGGCTTTTTTTTTTTTTTTTTTTAATCAGAGCCCTGGCAGCCTCTCTCTGGTTCTTGCTCCTTCATAAATCCCCGGGTCCTTCAGGATGAATATAATCTTTTTTGCTGGCGATGGAGTGGTGTTCCCGAAGGAGGGATTACACGGTGCTCACTGCTCCTAAGTGAAATAGAGGTGGAGATTTAATGAGATTTTTAATATGTTATACTCAGAGCTGCTGTTGTTAACCTTATCTTCAGTGAACGATTATTAGTATCCTCCTAACTTTTTATTTTTAATTAATAACTAAAACAGTTTGGTTAAAGCCAATTATATATTAAAAAAAAAAAAAAATTGCATGGGGTCCACTGAAAGTCGTCCGTGTCACTGAGATTACTTAGAGTAGCCGAGGATCGAAAAAAAAATTAAAATTAATTTCAATTTGATAATTAAGACTGACATGGAACCCACCCACGTGACTAAAAAGACAAAAACTAAACAGACGCTTTGGACAACTGTACAGACTACTTCAAAGGACATCCCATCTCTCAATAGAAAATAAATTACTGATCTACAAAGTTATACTTAAGCCAATCTGGACATACGGAATAGAGCTATGGAGGACAGCAAAAAAGTCGAATACATACGACAGCGTATCCAAAGTCCAGAGAACTATAGTAAATGCCCCTTATAACGTGATCAACAGAACCCTTCATAACGATCTTAATACACCCTACATTCTTGAACTCATCCCTTCCAAGTTCATGAAATTCCATAGTAACCTATCCAACCACTCATCCCTATAATCCTCCTCGAAGACTGAAACGGCAGTGGCCTCGTGACCTGCTATAAATACGTGACAGTGGGAGTCCTGGCAATGGCCAGTTTCTCTTATCACGTCCTGAGCGTCTGTGGCTCTTGCGCTCTTCTTCAGCCTCCGCTGGCTATTATCCGGTGACGCGGCTAACGGAAGAGCGTGGGGGACTTCCCAAGACTCCGCTCCCTCTTTCGCACGCGAGGGAGGTGACAACCATGTGGATTTGAGAGGTCTCCGGGCTGTTTGTAAATACTGTATGAATAAAAATTGTAAATATGGTATGAATGAGATCATTTATCACAATTACTTATTGCCCAATGAGACAGATTGTAATTTTATCATAATAAAGTTGTTGTTAATAATGAGACAATTTAATAATTATTGATAGTTACTCATGCCTGACGGAGCTGGTTATATTTTTCAATTTTTTCCCAATACCAAATGAGGCCTTGTATTTCCCTACTACGAAAAAAAGAGAGAGGGTTTCCGGTTTTGAAATCATACAAAACCAGAATGTAACTTAGAGAAAAATTACTCTAGTTTAAATTATGACCAAAAATGGGCTGTGTAGGGTTTTCGAATTCACTACGATATCGCCACTATTAATCATTGGGGAAAATCTCGATTCGTAGGGACCCTTTCGCCCCCCCCCCGAAAACACGCGAGATAGATAGCTCGTCTATGCCACACACGTGTCCACGATGTCAGGCGAACAGACAACTCCTTACGTGACCTCAGATTTGACGTCAACTTTTATCTTGGACCCTCCGAAGAGATGAGGGGGGCCATTATTGTTCAAGAAGTGGCTTTATCGATCTTCACCGGTGGAAGTCCTGTCACGTTCCACGTAAAGGGAATGACATATACAAACGCACTTACACTTGGCCTGAGAAAGAACGGGTTCTACTTCCGGAAAGGTACAAAGAAATATTCTGTCTGTCATACTAAGACATTAGTAAAAATTATCCAGTAATTTTAATTTTTTTTAATTTATCCCATTTTTGGATCGTTAGCAAAAAAAAAAAAAAAAATTGAAAGATATTGCAAAACTAAAAAATGTGTTCGAACAAAACCGTTTATTTAATGATTGTCGGGAATAACGCCCCCAAGGCGGGAGGAGGACGCCCGCCGCGGGCTAGGGTCACTACAACCCAGCCGATGTCCGGTGAGCGCAAAGAAAGAGATAAAATGGGTGGACCTGTGGTCTTTGACTTTTGCTGGTGGCCTAGTCGGCGGGGAGCTTTATTCGTATTGATCTGACTCCATAAAATATTAGAAGGCATGTCCCGACAAAGCACTATGTTCAGGAGAAGAGGAACAGGGTAGGTATTATACTCGTAGGTAGTTTAGGTGGTCTTGGAATGAACACGAATTCACACTCGGTATTTAAGAGTAGGTGAAAACCGTCCGGATTCCAAAGGTGAGTGAGCCGGAGATAGGCAGACTGGATCGCCGTGGGAGACGCTACTAGGTAGCTTGTGGGGCCCCAACGACCGTCGTCCGCAAGGAGGACGTCTTTTCCAAGGAGGTGCTAGTGTTAGCGAGACGAAGGCAGAGATTCCCACTAGGAAAGTCTAGGGTCTGACAAGGCCAGACTAAAACATAGCGAGGTTAGGAAAGAGAGATGCAGAGGTAGTTGATGAAGAAAGCTAAATTGGGAAAAAAATGAAAACTAAACCTAAAACTGGAACCTAAGACTAAAGCGTTCCTGCCGAAACAGCGTCCTGCCATTGACAGGGGAACGGAGTGGTAATTGTGTTAAACACCGGGTTTGTCAAGTACTGTAGGGAGTCGAAAAAGTTGATATGTCTAAGTTGGACGAAGTCATCTACCGTAGGCAGCTCAAAGATCTCGTGAAGTTCACTAAGTCGCAAGCCCCAAATCTGGATCCTTATATAGGCGGTCAGAGGCTCGCCCGCGCGCCCTAGCGGGCTTCAGCTGTTCCATGCACTAGTTTCCCCCTCTCTTAACTGACGATTTAAGGTTTTCATTGTTAAAATATGGAAACATAGGTAGATATTTTCTGGGCCAAGAAGAGGGGAACTTCCAATTATTTTTGATGAAGAGGTTGACATAACAATGATGTTAGGGCATTTATAGTTGGACCTGTCACGCGCCTAGTTTAGCCAAAAGAACCTGCCCAAACAGGAATTCAGTACTACGACTAAGGTTAGGACTTGATAATGTTTGCTCTTACATACCTTCCTAGTTCCAATATTACATATCTACCTAGACCTAGGTCAGTCGATGAAGGTCTCCAAGGTTAACCCATGGCCGCCATCGGCTTTGCCTGCCCGCAATTTTTGGCAATCCTACTACCACCAGCCTCCATGTGTCTTTGTTTTTCCTACGAATCAACCTTCCGTACCTGGTATTATATTGTGACGCCCAAAACACTATTTCTATTCTGATTATTTCATAATAGTTAACTGACTTCCTTAAAATTAATTATATCATAATAAATAAATTTATTTGATCTTAAAAATATCTGGATTTGTATATATTTGAAAAAAAAAAAATAGTTTATAATGATGAGTAAAGACTATATTTAAGGGAAACATATGTTTTGGGATTAGGGCCGGCTATGTGACAAAAAGAATGGAAGTTCCCTGCTGAGGGAGGAGCAAACAAATACTTTGCCTGATCCTGCAAGCTGCGATTAACAAAGTGTCCTGTATGTTTGCGGACTGCCGAAGAGGTACGAGGAGGTCGTTAGTGTTGTTGACATTGTATTCACTGACACAGCAAGGATGTGGGCATGTGGGTAATCTCATTCGGTTCTCGGATCATTGAGCTTTGTATGAAATCAAGTAATACTATGTATATGGAAATGTATTTTCTCACCACGTTTTGTAAAAGAAAATTTTTAATGCATATTCTAACGTATATGGCAATAGAATAATTAAAATGATTGGCCGTGAAAAACAAATTTAGAGAGGCCTTAAAGCCATCTTCAACAAACACATCTTGTGAAACAAATTTAGAGAGGCCGTAAAGCCATCTTCAACCAACACATCTTGTCAAACATTTATTGTGCTTTTTATTAGCTGCATTTTTTTTTTCATTGTATATTATCAATTATGAATTAAATTTTTAGTTTGTAATACACTGTAAGGGTATTGCCAATATTTGTTGTATTGTAAAACATTCAATTATCTTCGTCGGGTTTGTCACTAGGGGAGTGCCTAATCACTCTAGCCCTGGAGACAAGTGCGGATTGTTGTAGTTTATAACATGGACCATGTTCCATGTCGGCGTTAATATCTGACTCCATTTTTATGATAGGGATGTGTCCCGACAATACACTGTGTTCAGGAGAAGAGGTACAGAGGTTTCATAAAGAATAAGACCAGTTTTCAGAGTTCGGGTGGGAGATCGGCAGTGTAATAGGTACAAGTCGTCAGAGGGTCTGCTGGGACTGTGAGAGAGGGTGACGGCGCAGAGGTGTGGTAGAGAGAGAGAGTAGACTAGTAGAAGACTGAGTGGACTTACTTCCAGGGCCCCGGGGCCCTGTCGTAACGCGACCGAGTGATAGTGGCTGTTGAGATGAGGAGACTGAGAAAGAGTCGTGTTACAGGGCGAAACCCCCTGGTTTAAATATTACTACCCCTACCTACCGGAAGGCGGAGCCTGGCTTGAAAGGGGTATGTTTATGATGTCACACCTGCACCGAGGTACGTGATCCCTCGTTCCCTAAAGAACTGTTTTATGGCATGGCTTTTAGATTTTATGACCGCCGGAAGGTGACCCAAGGTCTGCCCGGGTCTGTTTATGACAGTCAGGTGGCTTACCCTCTCAGGTTTATTGCTGACGACCTTCGTCTCTCTGTGACTTGTTTACATCTGCCGATCCCTCCATGATTTATTACTAGAAAAGGCTTTTACCATGTTTTACATCTAATTACAATACATTATATATGCACCAGAGTATAGGGTGATTTAACACTTATGTAGTTAGGGTCACTAAAATCTTAATATCTTGTATATGATTGGAGAGGTCATATCAGCCTTGCGATTGGTGCTCTAAGAGGCCATGGAGAGCGGATGGTCAATTGGTGGTTAGTTGTCAGCTATTAAGGAGGCAGTGGGAAGAGTCAGGATATGTTACTAAGAATCGAATGAGAGACTAGCGAGTCTTAAATTTCTTTTAACAACAACACAAATTTTTAAACAAAAAAAGTTGTTTCTTGTCTTAAATTGTTCGCCTTAATAAGTAAAAGCTGTGAGGTGACAATGACTGGTACTGTTGTTGAAATGGAACTCTTGAAAGTCACAGGTACGTCCAGATAATACCGTTTACACTGACCTGAAAATTTCTTGGACTGTAACAGAAAATTATCCAAAACGTTCCACGACAAACTGCACGTACGGCCAAATCAACTGATACAAGGTCTACTTGTCTGTACCTGGGACTGAAGAGAGATATTGTACATTAATAACAATAACATATCTTCAAATTTACCTTCAACAATATAAGAAAGTACTCACTCTATGGCTATTTTTTCATGTCTGACATGCAATTTTGTCATATCTACAACAAATTCGCTTGCTATGAACTAATTAAGAACTTATACTTCTTACTTTAGCTATAAAATATCTAATTAATATTAAAATAATTCTCTTTTGTTATTTATTAATTCAAAAATTTAAAACTCAGGGGAATATATGAAAGAAATATAAACATATAAATGAAAAATGAATTGAAACTAAATGTGACAATATTAAATAAGTCATTATCATTATGAAATAATATGATATTAGCATAATTCAAATACATTTTAATTTGCTTACTTAACTAGCTTCACGCAGGGACTTTAGGGAGTAAAGTTTTAAAATCAGAGAGAAGCAATAGATCTAGAATTGTTCACGTTTATTTTTTTATATGATAATTTACAACACATGTTTGGATATTTGGATTGAATTGTGTGGACCAGACATGGGATCCAACGTACATAAGATGCAAACAGTCTTATGTATAATAATTCTTAGACACACTGGCAGTCTTACTACAAGAGAACTGGATAAGCTGTTGGTACTTCATGGGTACATGCAGGATATGGCCAGTGCTTCGCTCTCATTAAATAGTGCCTTTTTTACGGGTATTTGTCGCTGTGTGTGGCTGTGGGCTGAGACATGATAGTTAATTAATACCTGCCCACAGTGTTATATAGGTTAATTGTAATATTGTAAGTGCTGTCGATGGCTTTAAACCTTACAACAAAAATCAGTTACCAAAGTCCGACATTGCCCAGGTAGGATATATTAGCTGGACTCGACAATGGCAGCGTAAGCAGGCGAAAGCGCTTGTAGATATAAATATTTAGACAGGACAATAATCTGCAATAATAGCACATACAGTGAATTCACACTAAGAGCATAAGCCAGAGGACCCTCACAGATGGATTAGGGACCCATTTAGCAAAAAAACTGTGGGGGTCCTTATCTCCTCTTTAGAGATTTATGTGGAGCTGCAGATTCAGGGGAGGGGGGGGGCCTCCCTCTATATACAAGATTTCAATTAAGCGGTTTTCTTCTATTTTTTCCCTATTTATTTTTTGATTAAAAGTCAACTACTGATGTTATTTCCCCATAATATACAATAGCCTCGCAATTTTACCTCGTTATTTCTGAACTGAATGGTATTTACAATATATATTCCGGGCTGCATCATCATGCATATCACGTAATTATTAATATAAATGATTTCAACCACCAATTAAACGTGTCGTCCTTGTCACAATCAAAACTTCTGAACTGTTTATTTTATCGGGAACATTGGCTGTACTGATAAATAATTTATTCTATACAATGGAGTAACCGCAGTGAAAGAGTTCATAACCTTTTCAAACTTTCTATGTTCGATTGACTGGGTCCTTGCTGATATTTTCTTCCAAGTCTAGTCGATGGCTGAGGAAGGTCAAAGTGAGAAAGGTTTCACTCCGCCTTATAAGGGTTCCTAGTGGGGCTATGAGCTTCTAGGTGGAATTCGATTATTGGTTAGTACATTCTCTGTATCCGAAAAATGTCCTCCATTTGTCCACGTGGTTTTTACCTATCATATACATATTGTAGCGACCGCTTACTACATAAGATACATTACCTTATACTCTATTGTATATATTGTAAATTGGTTATAATATGTTGTAAATTAATTTAAACAAATGTAATTAATATTACCAAACCGCAAGTCATACTAGTGTAAATATTGTAAACAATAAAAGACGCAGCTGCAAAAAACTAGCTCAGAGGCCCCTGCAGAGGGAGTCAGGTAGCTATTGGCGCTGGGTGGGTCCTGGTCTAGAACATTCTAGCTTCATCCAGGCCTGCAAAGCGGTTGCCAAGATTAAAACCTCACTCTATTGACTGGACGCGATTAACCAGAATAAGACCCTAGCCCATTGGTTACTGGGGGCTATATATACCCCCTAGTTTTAGCCGATAAGTCATTCTCACTACGGCTCTCCTGACTGGTACTTGCAGCTGCACTGATATTTCAAGATTTGGCCTTCTCCAGTTAGTTTCTTTATGACATACACTCCTTAAAATGCATGCTATGCAGTACAAGGAGAAACCCTCAGTTCATATTATATCCTGTTATAATTTTAAATTGTAATTTTACCCACAGGGGTTGAGGGAAAAAAGAAAAAACATGTCATTCAAAGTACGGCCTCTGGACTGGTACTTGCAGCTGCACTTATGTTTC
This sequence comes from Acanthosoma haemorrhoidale, assembly GCA_930367205.1. Lineage (NCBI taxonomy): Eukaryota > Metazoa > Arthropoda > Insecta > Hemiptera > Acanthosomatidae > Acanthosoma > Acanthosoma haemorrhoidale. Next base: position 114,420,172 of record OV884014.1, on the reverse strand, counting down.
TAGATTTGGCCTTCTGCATCTCTCTTCCTAACCTCGCTATGTTTTAGTCCGGCCTCGTCAGACCCCACACCTTCCTAGTGGGATTCTCTGACTTCGCCTCGCTTAAACTAGCAGGTCCTTGGGAGAGACCTCTCCCTCGCGGACAACGGTTGCCGCGGCCATACAAACTTTATCTGGTAGTGTCTCCCACGGCAATCCAGTCTGCCTCTCTCCGGTTCACACTCGCCTTTGGGATCTGGACGGTTTTCGCCTACCCTCAGATACCGAGTGTGAATTTGTGGTCATTCATACCTACAATACCTACCCTATACCTCTTCTCCTGAACATAGTGAACTGTCGGGGCACATACCTATCAGATATGGAGTCAGATAGCTCAGTAGTAAGACCCGTCATGAAACGATTGTCCAGGTCATAACCTATTCAACCCTCACTTCGTCACTAGGGCTAGGGTAACTAGGCACCCCTCGTGACGACCTGACACATATATGTTTTGTATAAGCTTTTTTATAGGACTCATAGATCGCTGGAAAGTTATGGGTGGTGAAGTAGTGTTTGGTTGATTCAATGTTTGGTTGAGACCGAGGGCTAATTGCACGACCACTACTGTTAGGCTGGTTTCTGGTCAGCCCCTTTATCGTTTTTTATTCAACCCTTCCTAATCCTATAGAACTTTTGCAGGTTTTTTCCTATGCGTTGAAAAATCGGTCATAGTTTCAGCCCTTGTTTTCACTCTTGTAATGTTAAATAATTTTTTTTATAATAATGCCAACTTGTGGTGTTTTTTTTTGTTAGGGCGCAGGTGTTGAGTTAATCAATTCAAGGAATCAACTGGTGTTTATTCCAGTTAACTTAATGATAAGATTATAGATCATTTTTAAGGACCCTGTCACTGTGAAAAGGTTATGAAGACAGGCAAAAGATGATAAACCCCTGCCTGTTTGATAGTAGTTATGTACTTCCGTCACAGAAATCCATATCTCATCCTTGACCCGAAGTTGTCTTTTGAATCAACAGCTCTGATAAAGGTCGATGACTCTAGCTGATAAGATATGTAGAAAAAAAAAACCTTTTAAGCAAGTCTATTGAAATTTATTCCACGGTATTTGCCACCGCGATACAAAAGAGATGATGATGCTATTATGTTGAAAAATGGTTGTGCTGTGGTGGCTGGAGCTGTTGATGGATGCTGAACCATAATCGTAAATTTGGTTTCGGCCTCTATCTCACCTCTCCTGCCTGCCAAGGGATTGATTAGTTTTAATCCACCTCTTCATCATCGATGCCGATTGGAAAATGGATTTATTTATTAATAAACTATATTCGATCCGGGGATTACATCAATTGAGTGCTAAATTGCATTATTTAAATAAATAATAATAAACGATATTAAACACTAATCAGAAAGAAGTGAACACTCTAAATATAGTAAAAAAATCATAAATAAATTTCTTATAATCGGCATGCAACGTATTAAATACGCGTATCTATTATTGGCTATCAGAAATTTATTTTTCCTTTAACGTCTTTAAAGTGTACATAATCCTCAGATTTAAATTAGGGGTTTAAATGAAAAATATTAATATATGTGTATATAATGTAGTAAATATATCATATTAGGGCTACTTAAGTAAGATGTGCTTAAAATGTCATTTGTTATTTACAACATATAAAGTTTTCAAAGCATTAATAAGTGCATAAGGATTAAAGAAAATAAATAAAAATTGGACAAGCAAGGAGGCAACTCCTGTACCACTCAAGTTGACCTTAGATTTTTTTAATTTTTTACTTTCAAAATCCCCTTGTTAAAGTTTACACAGATATATAATACAAAATATAGATTCTCAAGCGAATCTATTTACAATTTCTGCATTGTATTTCCTGAGCTTTGCTACATTATATACACGTTCTAATATATAAAATACAATAATAAAATGAAGTACAAAGTATACTGATGATATATGGACTGAATTCACTAAAGGTGACAGGGCTCACCTTTTTTTATCATAAACTTAAAACTAACTTACATACTAAATCTTAACCTAATTTTCCCCCAACAGTCTGTTACCATCTTTGCGGGATTGCCCACCATTCCCGGTTGGGTCACAGTGTTAAACACTGGGTTTGTGTGGTGCTGCAACGCCGTAGATGGCAACGCCGACCCGAGCATTTGTGCAGGTATTTGACACTGAGTGTGAATTCGTGGTCATTTCAAGACCACATAAACTACCTATAAACCTACCCTGTTCCTCTTCTCCTGAACATAGTGTTAGTCAGGAGCACACCTTCTAAGATCTTATGGAGTCAGATCAAAGCAAACTAGGCTGCCCACCGACTAGGCTGGGTGAAAGACCACAGGTCCACCCGCCTTATCTCTTTCTTGGCGCTCGCCGGACGGCGGCTAGAGGTTGTAGCGACCCTAGTCCGCGGCGACTGCGCCCCGCCTTGGGGACTCACATATCTGAACCCGACAATGGGTATACATATAATCTCTCCCTCTCTCTCTCTCCCTCCCTCTCTCTCTCACTCTCTCCCTCTCTACCTCTCTCTCTCTCTCTCTCCCTCTCCCTCTCTCTCTCTCCCTCTCCCTCTCTCCCTCCCTCTCTCTCTCTCTCTCTCTCTCTCTCTCTCTCTCTCTCTCTCTCTCTCTCTCTCTCTCTCTCTCTCTCTCTCTCTCTCTCTCTCTCTCTCTCTCTCTCCTCTACACAAAATATGAAAAATCGCATTTGCAATGCAAACGGTTTTCCATACACGGGAACTGTAGCAGGAGAACCTCATTTTCATACTGCCAGCCAGCGAGGGCGCAGGGAAGCTTGCAAAACGAACCTATCTAAGTCTCAGATTTACTTTTTTCATTTTTTATTTTATATTTGATCTTAGTAGAGCTAAATGTATAAACAAAAGGCTCTCTCTCTCTCTCTCAGAAACTTTGAGAATAAATTGTCTCAATTTCGTGAAATGTACTGCATAAAACCTCGCTGCCTCTAGCCTTGTTCCCCATAGAGTAATCACGGTTTCTGGACGTTGCGTGAATTCTTTGTAAAGCATTTACTCTACGCTGGAAATCATCTAAAAACTTTTTTATAGAGTTCATTAACATATGGGACTTTTATACCGTCCCACAGTGTAAGCCATTTGCCAAACAAGTAATATGGAGAATGTGTAGGGAAAAAAATAGTAGGGTGCGGCATCTGTTACCAACGGAAGAACTTAGTATTGACGCGGCGTATCTTTGAAAAATTTGATTTAACTGCTGTTGACAAAGCGAGAATCCGTTTCGAAATTTGTCCTCCCTGACACCTCACTGCAGATTGAAAAAGGGTTAGGGTATTTTTCCGGATGTAGTATTCCAATCGTCGAATCACAAATATGAAATCCTTTGAATCTGTGGTCTGGTCTACCGTTGCGTAAATAAAGTGGTCCCGTATTTTTTTTGTAGAATTTTCGAAAAGGGTCAATTCGTAGCACTTTGGCAGGTATTTCTTTCTAAGAGTGCTTTCGTTGGGAATACTGTATGTACTGTGCAGTACTGCTGTGGTGGGTTACTGTAATTCAATTACAGCCACATGCACTTCTTAAGATATGATAATATAATGTTTATTTTTTTAAAATTAAAAGTAATTGATTTATAATTAATTTTTCATAAGTTTGCTTCTGTTCGTTTATTATTAATGACTCTTCATTATTTGTCATGGGAAAGGTTTTATTTTTAGCATCAAAAGTGCAAAATTTCAGATTTTCCTCATCGACTGTTTTTGAAACGTTTTGAAACATTCAAAAGCGTTGCCCTAGAAAACCTAAAATATTACCTTTCGTTTCAGTAGTTCAAGGGCTTTAATTTGACTCGTTACTTGACTTTACCATCTTTAAATATTTTAAAATTTCCAAAAAAAATATTTTTTTTTGGAAAAGACAAAAATATGTTTCTCATTCACACCCAATTGTTTTCTTACATGACGTGCACAACACAGTCTTTTCATCGAATTTGTGTCCACTATAATTAATTATCCAAGTTTTATTACTTTGAAAGAATGACTTCATCTCACTATTGGCATGATAGTGTTTCTTTTAAAACCACCGTTCACACTTAAGAATAAACTGGGTGTAAGGAACATAAATGGAAGAGAGAGCTATTGCAGGGTGCTTTAGGGTGGTTTTCCAGAAATTTAAAGAGACAAAAAAACAGTCATATATTACTTCACGGATTTGTAATTTTCTTGATATGTTTACATTTTAAAACTATATAAATATTTTTTTAATTTAGGAAAAATATGCAATTTTCTGCAGTAAAAACATAAAACTTGCAATTTACACAAAAAAGTTGAAAACGTACAATGTCGTGCAAAATAAAATTTAAGCTTATTAATCAGGATGTCTTAATAATTCGTGAAAATGAATTGTATCTAATCGATTTCGAAGCCAGCAAAAAAAGTGCAATTTCAATGAAATTACTACAAAAAAAAAAACAGCAATATAATATATATAACAAATATAATATATAGTAAAAATATATATAACAAGAAGAGATTGTAACATAATTGTGTAGAACTGACGCCAAAAAAATAAGAAAACAATTATTGCAAGGGAGAAAAGAGCGTGGAAAGTGCCTGGGATAGATGAACAATAAATAAATAATAATAATGAATAATGAATTGTTGGATTGAAGGGAGACAAGACAACTGGCAAAGCCTAGATTTAAAGATAGGGAGAATTGACGAATATCTATGTGAATAGATTTTGCAAAGAGTTAATCATCAATCCTGCACCAAACTATTTATTAACGAAATGCGAAATGCAATTATAAATAGGCGAGTTTGAGTACTTACGTTACAAAATTATATTCATAATTGATATTTATAAAATAACTTTATTATGATAAAATTACAATCTGCCTTATTCGACAATAAGTAATTGTGATAAATGGTCTCATTTATTTTCATTCACTCGCTACAGTATTTAACAACAGCCCAGAGATCTCCAAAGTCCACATGGTTGTCGCCTCCCTCGCATGCAAAAGAGGAGAGTCTTGGGAAGTCCCTCACGCTCCTCCGTCTGCCGTGTCACTGGACAAGATCCAGCAGAGGCTGACGAAAAACGTGAGAGCCACATACGCTCAGAACATGATTGGAGAAACTGGCCATTGCCAGGACTCCCACTGTCACGTATTTATAGCAGGTCACGAGGCCACTGCCGTTTCAGTCTCCGAGGAGAATTATAGGGATGAGTGGGACAGTGTAGTGATTGTGCTTCGGGATTAGGGTGGTTGGATAGGTTGCTATGGAATTTCATGAACTTGGAAGGGATGAGTTCAAGAATGTAGGGTATATTAAAATAATTATGAAGGGTTTTGTTGCTGACGTAATAAGGGGCATTTACTATTATTCTCAAGCAGGGCACGAGGCCGCTGCCGCTTTAGTCTCCCAGGAGGATTATGGGGATCTTAATTGATATAACAAAATAATTTAATATCTAAAACTTCTAAGATGTATTAGTTTAGTAGTTCTTCAGCAGTTGACCGTTTGGAATTAGCAAGGTCCAATCGTGGTCTTGTACTTAGTCTCTCTCTCTCAGTACAACTCACAGCTGATTCGCAGCATAAGCCCCTAAGTCGAAACAGCTTAAGCATTAACACTATTGATAGGAAGTTCACTGAGATCTTGAATTTAGGAGGCTTAAGCAATACATTGCAAATTATATGGACTTTGTTTCCATAGAGTTATATGTAGTTCTAGAAAGAGCCAATAGTATTCGTAGACTGATTAATTTGAAAGCAATTTCAATAGAAATCAATCATGACTTATGATTTTGGTTTTATAGAATAGATTCATAACATCTTTAGTCAAGTAGCTCCTTAGTTTATTTAGTTTATTTCACGAAGGTCAGTGGTGATACGGAAATCAATTAGGAAACTAAACAAAAATTTAGTTTTTTCAAGCTGGGCAGGGATTGGATGTGAACAAATATAAATTGTCCCGTTACAAGTGAGGTGTTCATTTTCCATCTAAGATTTAAAATATGTAATACAAAACAGCACCTGTTTGTCTGGTTGAAATTTAGTGACAATGGCGATACACGAATAATGACAAAATCTGTTTTTTATTAGTTAAAACATGCTATACCATTGCTCAGAAAAAACTATTTATTAAAGAATCAAATATTATTTATTATCATTATTACTAATTAAGTAGCATTAGGTTAAGAATTAGTATGTAAGTTACTTTTAAATTTGATCCCCATCACCTTTATTAGAATCAGTTTAGTCCAGTCACGTATATTGTGTATCATTATACTTTTTTATTCCGTTATATAATTTGTATACCTTCAAGCAGGTACTCCTAGTACAAGGATCCGCTCAACCCAAATATCCCTTTATTTTCCCCTCATCTATAATCTTATAATTAGAGAGCTAAGAAAAAAAAAAAAAAAAAAAATGAAAATAAAATATCAAAACCTGTATATAGCGTTGCGACGCTACAGGAAATACAAAGTTAAATTGTGAATAGATTCGCCTGAGGATCTATAATTATCTGTTAATTTAAAAAAGTTTAATTAGCAACCAGTTTTTCTTGGTTTCTTTTAAGACTTGTATCGGTTTGTAGATACTCTAATAAAATATTCAACAACCTTTTTTATTCACTGTTTTAATCTTTATTTAATCTTATTCATACCAATTATGCTATTTTACAAATACAAAATTTGGTATCTAATTCATTACTATATCGAAGCATATAGTAGCCCAAGGATCTACAAAATTCAGAATTTTTTTCTTCCTACTTGTGGGAAAGAAGGCAGGAATCGCGGAGATCTTCGAAGACTGAAGGAGAGCAAGAGAGCCGCAGACGCTCAGTACATAAGCAGAGAAAACTTACAAGGGCCGCTGCAACCTTCGATTAAGATAAATAAGATTATAGGAATGGGAAATGCTTGAAAGTGATCTAACTAAATAATATGGGCTTGGGTTAATTTTTTACGGACTTAAAGAACTTTGTGTAGTCATGTTCTTGGTGAATGTGTAACTTTCATTCAAAGTTATCCTTGTGTAATTTATCTTTGAGCTATTTTGATATTAAAATTCTTAAGGCGTTGTTTACCTGTTTCGGATTCCGACTTCTCAATTTTGTGCTGGTCTCAAATAACTTTCCCTTTGTTATTATTTCGGGTACATTGAGGGACTATGAAGATATATTCCTTTGAAATGAATTGAATCCTTTGAAGATAAATTGTTGTTATTTATTTCGTTATAAGAAAAAACATTCTCCTTTTTACCTAACACAGTTGAATGAACCCCGACAAGACTTAAACTTTTTTAAATTAAAAGCAATTGATTTATAATTAATTTTTCAAAAGTTTGCGTCTGTTTGTTTATTATTAACGACTCTTCATTATTTGTCATGGGAAAGGTTTTATTTTTAGCATCAAAAGTGCAAAATTTCAGATTTTCCCTATCGACTGTTTTTTGACACGTTTTGAAACATTAAAAACTTTGCCCTAGAAAGCTTAAATTATTTCATTTCGTTTCAGAAGTTCAAGGGCTTTAATTTAATTAATATTACTTGATGTAGCGACCGCTAACTACATAAGATAAATCACCCTATACTGTATTGTATATATATTGTAAACAAATGTAAATAACATTACCCAAAAATAAATCATTGTAAATATGTTAAAAATTAAAACATGCTGCCCAGTGCCAATTAGTTATATGAGCTGGGACACCAGCTGTCAGACAGGTATAAGGCCCAATCCGCCGGCAGACCCTTCCAGGCTCTGCCAGGGAACAAAGGAAAGCCACATCATTGGCCACTATAACGACGATGATGATTGGCTGCTGGCAAGGTCAGCTGGGTGTTTAAGCCGCCGATTTGGGCCCTGCAAATCATTCTCCTGAAAACTACACTGGCTCGTGGCTCCTGCTTGAAACTCTGAAACTTGACTGCTTCTTTATGAAAAACCTTTGCCTCTCTTTCTCTCCTCGTCTCGCTACGTTTTAGTCCGGCGTTGTCAGACCCCACACCTTCCTAGTAGGAATCTCTGCCTTCGTCTCGCTAAATCTAGCACCTCCTTGGGAGAGACCTCTCCCTAGTGGACAACGGTTGTCGTGGCCCTGCAAACTTACCAAGCAGTGTTCCCCACGGCGATCCAGTCTGCCTCTCTCCGATTCACACTCGCCTTTGGGATCCGGACGGATTTCGCCTACCCTCAGATACCGAGTGTGAATTCGTGGTCATTCCAAGACCACACAAACTACCTACCTACCTACATACCCTGTACCTCTTCTCCTGAACATAGTGCATTGTCGGGGCACATACCTATCAAAAAATGGAGTCAGATAGTAATGCCGTCACGAAACGATTGTCCAGGTTATAAACTCAAACAACCCTCACTTGTCACCAGGGCTAGGGTAAACAGGCACCCCCCTCGTGACGACCTGACACTTGACTTTACCAAACCAATCTTAAAATATTTTAAAATTTCCAAAAAAGTTTTTTTTTTGAAAACACAACAAAATAGACAGACATATGCTTGAAAACCTAAGGTTTGAAACTTCCTCAGGATGGCGGAAAATAAACCTGGCTTTTCTTTATTACTGTCAGGCACATTAACCTTAACGCCATTGAAACGGTTCGTTTAATTTACAAAATAAAACGTTTCTCTCTCAACTGTTATAATTTATTTAAATTATAGTATATTCATTATATGCGTGTTTATTGTATATATTTCCACAGTACCGTAAGAGTTTGTCCGAATATACAATACTGCGTCTATCAATCCATACTTACAATATTGAAAAACAACTTGTACAATTTTTAACATGGAAAAAAACATAAAATAATTAAATGGAAAATGCCCCCTTAAGTACTCCTCTGTGCAGTGTCATGCTCACTTGAGACTGTTATTTTGTGAACAGTTTGTAGTATCAGTTATTTAAATCTGTACATAAGTTTGTAAGTTTGCTCCGTTCCGACAAAAGTACGATTTCGATTGTCATTTCAGTGATAATGATCAGGAACTACTTTGACTGTACAATATTAAACTAATCGTTATAACCCCTAATTAACATAACCATTCGACCACAGTTGTGATGAATAAATTTGTTCTTTGTTAAATTCACGAATGGCGAGCTCTAGGGGAGTGGGAATCAAAAAGGTGAGCCCCATCACCTTATTAGTCAGTTTAGTCAAGTCACGTATAATGTATATCATTATACTTGTTTATTCATTATATAATTTCTATAAAATAACAAAACCTGTATATAATGTAGCGATGCTACAGGAAATACAAAAATAATTTGTAAATAGATTCGCCTGAGGATCTATAATTGTATATAATTATCTGTGAATTTAAAGGGCTATGAAGAAAAAAAAAAAAAAAAAAAAAAAAAAAAAAAAAGGGAGTGGGGCAGTCAATGGGGAAATTGTCGTGTGTTTATTTTATCTAACTGAGTGTTCTATGATAGTGCTTGTAAAAATTATCGAAGTGAAATTTAAATTTACAAAGTTTATTTTACAAGAGTCCTGGATTAAAATCATTGAAAAAGTTGCCTCGTTTCATTAACTTTAAACATCCCTCAGGACACAGCTCAAAAGGTATTTAAGATTTAAATTTACAATTTTTACTCTGGTTTATCAACTTATTAAAAACGATAAGTAAAAATAAAAATGAAAAGATATTACAAAAAAATTAATTTTAGCAACCAATAATAGATATTGCGAATTTGATATCCCTGTTATTATTTACATTTATAAGTTAATATACAATCACATATCATAGTCTTCACTCTATCTATATATCACGAATATATTTAAATAAATATTTCTGGGTATCTCTATAACATAGTTAATTATTCAAAAACGTATTTAACGAATACAAGCTGTCATCATAAGCTTCTAAAATACAAAGTCGGATGCTAAAAATTATTTATAGTAACATTTGGAGGGAAACAAAATTAAACAAGTGAAAGCAAAATAATAAATAACAGTCAATAAATAAAATTTTCTTACAATAATTTAAATGTTTATTTTTTCAATGCGGTTAGAATTTGAAAAATTAAAGAGTGAGAAAAAATAAAGCTACTGAAGTGAGGGGATCCTTTTTCTAGTTTATTATTATTAAGTTTATTACACTGATTTTTTTTTTTTAATTTTAAAACCCGTTTATTCAAAAAAATTTTTACAAACAAATGAACAATAACATGAACAAATTTACAGATTGATGTCCCCTTTTCCTGCATAGCATAAAATGCATTTGAAGGAGGGTAGAAATACAAAAATTTTCGTTTTATACTTAAAATTACAAAAAGAATATACTGGACTAGGTGATGGGGCTCACCTTCGGGTTACGATAAGGGAAGCTGATAAAGGTATCTCGATCCTATGTAAAATAAAATAATAAAAAAAAAAAACGGGAAATAAAAAATAATAATATTAATCGTATGTCTACTTTGGCTGGAATTAAAATTAGTATAAAATTTATAATTTATATAAATTATACGACAGTTAAAAAAGGGTTGTTAGCAGGACTGACTTTACCCTACGACTGGCTTTATTATGGAGGGGGTGTGTTTCATAGCATTTTTCTACAATCTAATGATCAAGCCCGTGGAGAGAAGAATTTAAAATAATCCCTAACATTGGTGGGAACTGATTATCCACAAATATGAAAAGGTGGAAGAATTCCAAATTCCTGAGCTACGTATTTCACTATAAGTGGATTCAAAAAAACAAAAAAAAAAACAATTTCTCTAGTTTAAACAATTCAAAGTATATACAGTAGAAAAATGACCATAGCTACTTTTATTATTTTTTTTACTTATGCAATGTTCCCAGCAAAAGTCAAATAAAATATATATGTGAGATATATAAGGATCTCTGTCTATATATAAGAATATAAGTGAGAGGTTTTCAAAAGTGAATATGAACCAATTTTTGGTTTGAAGTTTGAAGTTCAAATGGAAAATCGAGGCTGCACGTCAGGTTGAACTTCACACAAGGCACTAACACGCTCAGGTAAACAATCGCAGATAACGTGTTATTTTTTTGCAGTCCTCAAGGAAAAATGAATTCACATTTATAAATTCATACATACATATATAAATTGTATATACTGTAATTACAAAAAACACACATTAAAATAAATTGCATGTGTTTTTGTCTTTGGCGGCCATCATAAAACGTAACCTCCCCCCCCCAGTATTTACACAGGGTGATAGACTCAGTATTTGGGTGGTGTTCCTCGCGAAGGTTAAGGGATTGCTTCAAATTCCTTTGACAGGTTAATATGGACAGACTATATCGAAAACTAGTCGATTCTAGAAGTTCACTCAAAATTGTAGACTAGTCGATCTTAGAAGTTCCACTACTGATAAAAACAGCTCCTCGTGTAGTGAATCAAACCCACACTGGCTAATTGTGGAGTTGATTACAGCCTGAGGGGGGGCAGGTGCCCCAACAACTCCCCCTTGCTAGTGTGGACTTGCGCCGGGGCGGACTCGACTGTACTCAGTCTGTGCCGGGTTGTCGCTCGGGTCGCTTCGTTTGCGATCGCTTTCTTCGGCTGTTTTCGACATCGCGTAAGTCACCCGTAAGTTCTCGTACTCCCAGGCCAGCTCTTCTCCATGACAGTTAATATCTTTTATTTATTATTATAATTACTTTGCTATAAAAAATAAATCATTTCATAAAGTCCTTTCTGACATGTATTAACGTGCAATAAAAAAACCCGCATTTACCGTCATTTAAAGTTGTATACATATATATGGCTTATTATTTCCCTTAACCATTAAGAATAAATATTACTTAATAGTATAATTTAGTTGTGGCTATTAAAATTATTAATGTACGATAAAGAAGGTGTTTAACACAATTCACAATTTGTTTAATGGCCGATTATTATATTTCGAATTCTGACACGTCCCTAGGCCCAACTAGGATCAAAAACAAAATATATTTTTGAAAATTCAATCCCAAATAGTCTTATGTCTGTATGTGTGCCTCTCTATTTTTATGTTCTACCAAAGAAGTAGTATAAATACACAAAATTATATTCCACTGAGGCCTCAACACATATTAAATAATATTAATTATGGCGTTGATGTATTTAGTAGCCTAATAAATATGATTGTTTTGTTCTATTAATTAATTTTTTAATGACAGTCCTTCAATATATTTCAAGGGGCTGGTATTTTATTTTTTTGAGCATCATCGGGATATCATGCCACTAAAACATATACTGGCTGAGTCAAAGTGTTAATGATAATGTTTATGATATGTATGTAATAAACAAAAAAACACACGAACTAAATATTGTCTAATTTAGAAGCTTTCAATGGAAATTGTAAATCTTTAGGTCAAACAAGGAGCGCATAAAAAATTTTTTTTTATTGTTAAAATCAAAAGGCAACGATTGAATTTCTAAACAGTCTTATATATTGTATATAGTTAAATATTGTATTTCTGCCTTCGAATAAATCACAGGACTTATAATCTTCGGAACAGACAGTCAGACAAATGAGCGTAATTTTATTCGTTTCTACGAGCTGTGGTTCTGACTCTAAATGTGACGGTGAAATCGTTCTGTAAAACTATTCCTACTGTTTGAGTGAGAATGTTTTTGTTTTTTTATTATGATCATAACTCTCAATTAAATATTATTAACTATTATAGAACGCTGTTACCCTGATTTTGGAATCATTATTTTAACAATACAAATTACTAGCAGTATGAAAATGAATTTTCAAGCAAACCAAAAGTTAGGCGTACACTTTTGTTATATGTTGTTAAATATATTTTTATATGACATAGAAATATCTTAAAATTAACATTGTCACAATCCTAAACAAATGTTTTTCCAAGTCCATATTTGCAGCATTTTGTAAAAAAATAATAACTTTTATAAATCTACAGCATTCACGCTACAATAAACAGTTATCCAGGCAATATAGAACCAAGAACCTAGCAAAGTATCAAATTCACAAATACATTTTTGAACACAAGCCTTAAAAGTCTGCCACATGCTAAACAGTAAGGTCAATTTATTCAGTAAAAAAATGAATATTATTTGCCTCTAAATAAGAATTTATATTGACTTTCCATACATGAATATAAAAATAAAAATCAATCAAAAAAATTTTTTGTAATAGGAGTTCCTTTTTTGCACTTATACGCTTTCGAGAATATTAATAAAAATTACAAAACATCAATCCTAGTTCATTATAAGACTAAGTGATATTAAAGTGATATATCGACATTTGTTAAGATCGATTAATTCGGTTGGCGTGAGTCATTCGATTAGCCTTGACCAGCATTTGACCAGCCCGAATGTCGATAATACGTCGTCGTATTTATCGGCTGGTTAGGCCTTCGATGTAAGTGTAACAAAGTCTCCTGTGGATGGTTGAAACCATATTAAGCATGATTAATTAATTATATCTGTCGAATGTGCACTCAGTCGGGATGGTGGATCTGAATGTACACATTCAATTTTGAAATATAATAGGCGACTGAATTTGTGGACTAGGCATTACTATGGATTAGTTAAATTAGTTAATATCGTTAATAAACAAAGCAAAAACTATATGTACAACTGAGCTGAAGGCCGAAACGAATACAATGAGTTACAATGGTTTTTAGTGAACGGTTTTTGTAAAGATAAAAAAAATGTGGTATCATAACATTTATGCAGCAAAATTGTACTCTTCCGGTGTGCAGATGATATGTTCTATTATTGGGTGGGCTATATCCATTGTGTCTATGTTGAATATTCTGTATGAAGTTACATAATTTTTACTGGCCAGCCGCTGTTCTCCCTCACCTCGACGGAAGAGAGAGCCTCTCTTGTCTTATTAACTTAGAAGAAAGGCGATTGAGAAACTACCAAAAGGGCAGAAGATATCGCTCATGGGATACGTTCTTGATCGACACGAATATGTTCAGATATCCAGCGTACAAGTGGTGCAACTCTCAGATGAGTTGGTCACTCCTTTTAACCGAATCACCGAAGGGAGGCGGCGCGACAAGCAGATAATCCACGCCACCCCTCGCTTCAGAAATAATATTTTATGAACAAGATCGATGAGTCGTTTATAGATAAATTTTATTTTAGTGTTATTATGATGAGCATACAATGCGCAAAAGAAACAGCGGTATATCTTTTTCTATCGATATGTACTGTCCAGCCACGATCTTAGCGTTTCATTGTTTTTTTTTCAAAATTAGTCAAAACCTGTTATTTAGACTTTTTGTACTGGAGAAGCTCCAGCTCCGGGTTCGAGGCCCAATTCTGGTAGAGTTTTCTTTTTCTCTTCGGTCAATAGATATTGGTAACAGTGGTTGTCGGGTCGCCACGAGGAGGGTGTCTGGTTACTCTAGCCCTGGTGACGAAGTGAAGGTTGATTAGGCTATGACCTGGACAATCGTTTCATGACGGTCTTACTATCTGACTCCATATCTGATAGGTATGTGCACCGACAATGCACTATGTTCAGGATAAGATAGGGTAGGTAGATAGTTTGTGTGGTCTTGGAATGACCACGAATTCACACTCGGTATCTGAGGGTAGGCGAAATCCGTTGCCGTGGGAGACACTACTAGGTAAATTTTGTAGGGCCACGGCAACCGTCATCCGCGAGGGAGAGGTCTCTCCAAAGGAGGTACTAGTTTTAGCGAGACGAAGGCAGAGAATCCCACTAGGAGAGTGTTGGGTCTGACAAGGCCGGACTAAAACATAGCGAGGTTAGGAAAACAGGTCCACGGGTTTCCATAAATGAGAAGGCCAAATCTTGAACATCACCGCAGCCGCAAGTCATCAGTTAGGGAGTCGTTGGGAGAATGATTTACAGGCAAAGATCTGCCCCTATTTATAGTTAGTGGTCGGTCGTTAGACCCAATCATCTGCCTAGTTATTGTACCCAATGAGATCCCAGTATGCGGTCGGGCCTGTTTCCTCGGCAGCCCTAGGCCTGGCCTGGCAGGGTCGCTTTACTACCTGATGTGGGTAGCGGGTTCGCAGCTCCTATAACTAATTGACTTGCAGCTGCGACTTCTTTATTGTTTACAACATTTACAATGACTTATTTATGTTATTTACATTTGTTTAAATTAATTTACAATATATATACAATAGAGTATAGGGTGATTTATCTTATGTAGTTAGCGGTTGCTACAGTGGTCTCTTAGCAATAACTTTAATTAATGAGTCGTATCTTGTTAAGAAGTTTACAGCCGTTCTGGCAGAGTCTGACCAAAGATATTTAAGGGGAAGAGCATCGGACTCTATATTGGGGCGGTCCATGGTTCCAGTCCCGATTCTACGAGTGAAATTTTACTTTAGCTAAATAATTATTAATAGAACGCCTTGTGGCTTGTTGATTGTGTCCGTTCTTCCTGTATTTGGGTACTTTTAAGCTACGTACCATGATATATAAATATATATATAAAAGTGCTACTTGTATGCCTCTTCATATAGATTCAAGAATACATGAATTTTTCAACATAACTGGTAACTGACAATGAAAACTTTTTTTTAAATTCACAATATATAATTTTTTATTGCAAAAATGAACCACGTTTTATTGGTTTTTTCATCTAGAAATAAATGTGTAAATGAATTCGAAGAGGACGCGTAACAGGAAGGGAATTAAATAACTTCGGTTGGTCTCGAAGCTAAGCAAAATTAATAATCATCAAAGAATTTTATCAGAAACATCTAAAAATGTATTAAAATGAGATTTATTTATAATGCTGGTTCTCAAAAATATATTATATTTTGAATATTTTTCGCTTTTTCACATCGAATTTTTTTTTTTCACCTAATAAGAGGTTATTATGTCTAAACCGACATAACAGCCAAATAATGTTTCTTGTGGAATCTATGCTTGTAACTTGAATCTGATGGGATAAAATTTTACTCCAAAAAGATTTAGCGTGAAGCATCTTGCGTTTGGTAGTAAGTATACACAACAGCTTTATTAAGATAAAATTACAATCTGCCTCATTTGGAAATAAGGTATTGTGATAAACCGTTTCTTGTAAACAAGCTAGAGACAAGTTATTCCATTTTCGAAATCTGATTTGGTATTGTCAATACGTGTAAAACCTCCATAAAACATTATTATGTCATTCGTTAATTAATTAGTATTAAAAAAAAGGAGTAAAATTAAAATGCTCTTAACTCAAATTAACTGAATGGTTTGAGTTGAATTAACTATAACTACCTAGGACACGGTCATTCGCTTTTTTAAACTCGACTAAAATAACCTTTATTAGAAAAAGTATTATAATTATTGCTTATGACTTCAGTTTGTGGGGGGGGGGTTACCCTGTCTAGCTTTAGCTAAAACTATTCCACTTGCAGTTTATTACACGAGGCTCACATGAAACGAAAGGCTTGCTGGTTTGGAGGGGTTCGCGAGGCAACCTCCGCTTTAGGCGTCGATGTGGGTTCACTGGGATGGGGCGGGAGTATAGAGCTTTAGCATACGGATTAGGCCAGGGAGGCGGGAATGGAAGTTGAGTTAGCTGGAGGTGGCTAGGTCTTGAATGGTATGTTGAGATTGTCGTGAAGGGTTCGGCTGTTGATAAAGAAGGGAACATTACCTATCCTGCGGGAGGTTGAGGATTGCAGGATATTTGAGGGCTTGGCACTTCCTCAGACTTCAATTCCGTCGGACTAGGTAGGCTGGAGTATCGTTGTGTAGTTCAGTCTTCATTTTTATAGTGTTCGACTCAACAAGTATTCGATTTATATTTTTTCTAAGGAGCACGATGCTTCGTAAGATAACCTAGGGTTGAATCACTGAAGTTGCTAAAAAAATAACAAAAAAAAACCCTTATAATAAATGTTCTTCTTTTGTTTTAATTTTTAAATCATACTTGGAGATGATACACGTAGTGAAAAAAACATAAAATTGTGTCTTCCTATAAAAAAACTAAGAGACAACTCGGGATTTGTTTCAAGGATATAGTACTTAATGAGACCACAGTACTTAATAAATGAATACTATTACATTGGGGATATATCATTAACAAGCATATATAAAGGGCGGCCGATAATTAACGCAAGATTTGAATTTACCGCCATTTGTGCAGTAAAGTGCTGGCAAACCTAACAACCCTTTAAAAAAAAACAAAAAAACAATTTGACAGTTGACAGTTTAGGGTTAGTAAAAATGGAGCGTTACACGATGGAACTACGTGTCTTTATTGTTTAACATTATCTCAAAAATAATGAAAGTTTGGCAGCCGCAGTTCGAAAATTTCATACAAAATATAGTCGGAATAGTGTTTTGACTTCATCAACTGTGAAGAGATTAATTGAAAAATTTAGGGAGACTGGATCAGTTGGACAGACTAAACACACTGGTCGTCCAGAAACAAGCCAATACATAACACAGTTCTTTGTGCCTAAATGGATGATGTTGATGTGGCCAATATGTGGTTTCAACAAGATGGTGCCACATGCCATACAGCCCATGAAACAATTCAAATACTGCATGAGACATTTCCAGGTCGTGTACTCTCTCGTTTCGGTGATCAGAATTGGCCCCTTGGATCGTGTGATTTAACACCTTTAGATTTCTTTTGATAGGGTTATTTGAAGTGAAAGGTGTATGTCAACAAGCCCACATCCACCCGTGCATTAAAAGAGGAAATTCAACGCTGCGTCAACGAAATTCAACCACATTTATGCCAAATGGACAAAAGAGTGCGTATGTGCCAGCAAAGTCGTGGAGGCCATTTGCCCGATGTGTTATTCCATAAATAAGCCTATCCTATTTACTTTATAATTCAATAAAGAAATAACAACAAAAATACTAAAAACTGTGTTTTTTATTTAAATCAAATCTTGCGTTAATTCTGGGACACCCTTTAAATAATTAAAAACTTTTTTTTCTTAACCCTTTGGGTAATTATTTAAAAAAAAATAAAAAATTTTAATTGATTTTCAATTTACAATTTGAATTTTCCGTATACTATATTGCATACTTTTTAAGCAGTTATTTATTGTCTTAAAAACTAACAAACCTGTATGTGGTTAAAAAGTTATATAAAGTGAAAAGGGACTAGGTGATGGGGCTTACCTTCGGGTAACAATGAGGGGAAAGTAAAAACTAAACTTACAAACTATAACGTTCCTGCCTCGACTGCTTGCTGCCATCGATGGGGGAACGGGGCGGGAGTAATCGTGTTGAACACGGCGTTCGTCATGTATTGCAACAAATCGAAGAATTCGATATGTCTACGTTGAATGAATTCATCCACTGTAGGCAGGTCAAAGACCTCGTGAAGCTCACTGTTGCTCCGCTGCTCGAATGAAGTATGTCTGACCACTTTCATTAGTATGCCGTTTTGAAATTGTCGGAGTCGCCGAGCTGTCGTATACCTCAGATGACGAAACAGCGGTGCACCATACAGCAGAGTAGGCCTGAGTACACTCTTATATATTATGAGCTTTAGGCGCAGTGATAGATTGGGTGAAGTCAGTAAATGCGTAAGCCGGTTAGACATCGCTTTAGTTTCTTGGTAAAATGGCCGCTAAAACGGAGGACTAAACATCTATAGTTACGCAGTAATGTTTATAGTCTCATAAAAGTTATATTACGTCATTTAAGCTGACATCGTATTATATAATTTTTTCGTGTATTTTAGATTTTTTACGATTTAAGAATTATCTGCCTCAAATCCTTCCCTCTGGGTTGTAGTTACTGAAAGCGATATTCATAAAAATAACCCGTAACTTTAGACAAAAAGAAGTATTAAATATTATTATAACTCATTAAAATGTAAAAAAGTACGAACAAAAAACTTTTTCTGAAGGTGAGCCAGCTTTGGGATGGATCTTATTGATACGAGTTTTTGTCTACTCACAAGGATATTTTTCGCCGAAAAATTGTCATTCTCGGCCACTTAAAAGATTACAACCTACGTCAATACATAACTAAAATACTACACTCAAAATTGGAATAAATAAATTATACATAAATAGCAGTGTAAATGTTACAACGGTGGTTAAAATTAATTTCGTAAAAAAAATTGATTTTTGTTGAATATTTTAGTCGCTGAAATACAGACCAAGCGAAATA
Source organism: Acanthosoma haemorrhoidale (assembly GCA_930367205.1). Taxonomy (NCBI): domain Eukaryota; kingdom Metazoa; phylum Arthropoda; class Insecta; order Hemiptera; family Acanthosomatidae; genus Acanthosoma; species Acanthosoma haemorrhoidale. The sequence goes on along the minus strand of OV884014.1, from coordinate 114,401,097 downwards.
AATATCTTAATTAAATACGAGTTTGATTAAAAATCAATAAGAATAAAATTAGTGTTGTTATATGTCCTGAAAATCATTCGCATCGCAGCTGCGTCTATTTCACATGTCTGTATTATTGAACATATATTAGCCAGTTAATTGATACCTAGAAACCCTTAAGTGACGAGTGAGCATTACCTGATTGTAATATTGACAGAAACAGAACCGCATTAGATTACCTGTGAGAGAAGTGCCCATTACCGCTAAGACAGTTGGCGGAAGCAACAGGTCCTGCTGTTGTACTGGGACCTAATATAGATATCTTACCCATTGTTTCCTCTAATTAGGCAATTGGTTATAATACATATATATATTATTATTTATATGCCTTCTGATATATATTATTGTATTTAACCCCTTTTGTCTACTATTAGTTTGCCTGAAAATTAATGTTCTGATTGTAATTAACTTTTTTTAAGCACTTTAATAATTGCCTTTGTTCGTTGGCTTTGTGTAGGAATATGTCCCTTGAGTTAGGTTTAATTGTTAAAGACAAGAGGATGCAATAATAAATAGGCAGTTAAGGAAAGCTTCATTAATTTATTTTATATTTATAAATTTGAAAATGGCTTTCAATTGCAATATAAAATACTAAATTAATACTATAAACAAAAATTATGTTATTGAATTTAATTCTTTTAATAATCTTAACTAGTCTTTGAATGTAATTGATTTCGTTGAATATTTTCTTGAATAAAATGTTTGAGCTTACTCATTTAGGAAGTCATGACCAACAGAGCTTGGATCTATTGAAAATCGTCCTCTGGTATCGAAGATGGAGAGTAGGAAGACGTCAGGTGTAGATTCGACTCCGACTGGAGGCGGAAGACCACCCTTTCCTCGTTTACCCTTGCTATTTCGCCCTCTGTTCTCAAATTTCATTGGCAGTTTCTTCTCTAACAATATGTCGTGTTGAAAAATAATTTTTTTGGGTAATTGGGCATAGTTTTATGTGGACTGTTCGATCCTGTATATTGAGCTCACCCTTTCAGGCACTTGCATCTAGGTCCCTGTCGGCAAGACCCGTAATAAAAGCAACTTTTAATTCTTAATTCACTGATTCTAACATGAAAAAAATCTCACTTCTTGTTTCACGTTTCTTGAACTGATTCATATCACACATTTTTACATTTAACGGGCGCATTGATTATTAATACAATTTATAAATGCAAATAAGATAATTTGAAGATTTTTATTATAGGATGGTTTTAATTATTTCTTGACTATTTAATAGTTACAATTCGATTCTCAAAGGCTCCGTACCATAATTTATAAATATATATATAAAAGTGCTACTTGTATGCCTCTACATGTAGATTCAAGAATACATGATTTTTTCAACATAACTGGTAACTTACAATGATAACTTTTTTTTAAATTCACAATATATAATTTTTTATTGCAAAAATGAACCATGTTTTATTGGTTTTTCATCTAGAAATAAATGTGTAAATGAATTCGAAGAGGACGCGTAACAGGAAGGGAATTAAATAACTTCGGTCGGTCTCGAAGCTAAGCAAAACTACTAATCACCGAAGAACTTCTCAAAATGTTCTACTAATCAGAAACATCTCAAAATGTATTAAAATGAGATTTATTAATATAGCCGGTTCTCAAAAATATATTACATTTCAAATTTTTTTTTTTTAGCCTAATAAGGGGTTATTATGTCTAAACTGACATAACAGCCAAATACTGTGTCTAGTGGAATCTATGCTTGTAACTTGAATCTGATGGGATAAAATTTTATTCCGTAAAGATTTAGTGTAAAGCATCTGGCGTTTCGGTAGTAAGTATTCACTACAACAACATTATTATGATAAAATTACAATCTGCGTCATTGGGAAATAAGTAATTGTGATACAGGATATCATTCATAAGCGGAATCTTGGGAAGTCCCCTACGCTCTTCCGTCAGCCGCGTCACCGGATACGAGCCAGTGGAGGCTGACGAAGAGCGTGAGAGCCACATACGCTCAGGACACGATGAGAGAAACTGGCCATTAACAGGACTCCCACTGTCACGTATTTATTTTTCTCACGTTTTAGTCTCCGAGGAGGATTAATGGGATGAGTGGTGCAGTGCAATGACTGTGCTAGGGGACTAGTGTGGTTTGATAGGTCACTATGGAATTTCATCAACTGGAAAGGGATGAGTTTAAGAATGTAAGGTATATTAAGATCGTTATGAAGGGTTTTGTTGCTGACGTAACAAGGGGCATTTACTATTGTTGTCAGGATTGGATGCGCTTGATGTTCGACTTTTTTGCTGTCCCCCATAGCTCTATTCCGTATGTCCAGATTGGTTTAGGTATAGCTTTGTAGATTAGTAATTTATTTTCTATCGAGAGATAGGATGTCCTTTGAAGTTGTCCGAAGTGCCTGTTTAGTTCTTGTCTTTTTAGCTTCGTGTGTGGGTTCCATGTGAGTCTTTTGTCGAGATGGAAGCCTACAGTAAGGTATGTCTGGGATACAGAAAGAGGAATGGAATTAAAAAAAAATGTAATGTACAAGACTTGCGACTGAGGGTAAAGTTAATGTGGGAACATTTTGCTTCATTAACTTTGATTCTCCATTGGTTGCATCAAAATGTGGCCAAGAAGGTATAGGTGGTAGAGGTGATATCAGCGGTGTATAGATTATAGAGAATGGGAGACAGGACGCTGCCCTGTGAAACTCCTGCTTGTATGGGATAGTAGTTAAAATATTGTAAGCCACAGCGGACTTGGAAGAAGCGGTTTGAAAGGTAGGACTGTAGGATTAGGAAAAGGGTCTGGGGTAAATATCTTTTGAGCTTGTAGAGTAAACCTGCGTGCCAGACCCTGTCAAAAAGCTTGAGCTATATCGAGAAAGGCAGCAGTGCAATACTTTTTGGTTTCAAGGGCTGAGGAGATGTGATCAACAACGCGAAGGCCTTGTTGAGCAGTGGAATGTCGTTGGCGGAAACCAAACTGGTGTGTGGGAAAAAGGTTTTTGGATTCAACAATTGGAAGTAGACGTTTTAGTAGGAGTTTTTCAAATATTTTTGAGAGGATACTGAGTAGGCTAATTAGACGGTAAGATGAGGCGTCATTGGGTGTTTTACCGGGTTTGGCGAATAGGACAATAATGGGATGTTTCCAGACGGGAGGAAAGTACGTCGTTCAGATAATGCAATTATAGTTGGTAAGTATAGACAATTTGTTTATACGTCAACTAATTACTTTGATATAGATTAAATTGTAAACCGGGTTCGGAAAAGTTGCAAGCAAGACTTTAATATAGATTACGAATTTACGATGAGAGTGCTTTCGCGATGAGTTTGTAAACGTCAGTTGTTAATATTTATCAAAATTTCAATAATTGTTTTAGATTGAGAAAATTTCATTTAGTTCTCGAATTGAGTAAAAACGTTCCGAGCCAATTAATTATACGTGTATATTTATTTTATTTATTCTTCGCTACACAAATTTTTCCTTCTATACTCGAGCGAAGCGTACAATGGACCGTCTATCGATTCATTTTTCACTGTATGCGTTCGTTTTTATGTATTTGTTATCGCTCCAACCACTTTATCAGTGATAAATAAAATAAATGATAAGTAGTGAATATTGGACAAGAAGCTCCTGCACCACACGAGTTGACCGTAGATGACAATGCCAACTCGAGTATTTGTTCAGGTAGTGTGACCTAGATCTCTCGACCACCTCGCCCAGGTATTAGGTATGACAACAGGGAGGTTAACACTTAGACCAAACTATGGAACAAACAACTAACTCGTTGAGATAGAATCAAGCAGGTTTGAACTCTGTTGAAAACTGATCCGGGGTTCATCCCTCAACCTCTCATTTACGGTCTCTGTCCGTCTTACCCCGTCACTCCTCCAGTATGAACTCTTCCTGAGTTGCTTTTATCAATAACATGTTTATATATATTTACCGTTGTGGCTGATAGTTGCGATACGGAAGGGATAAAAAAAATGCGTATTTCTGGAATAAATAATATTAAAAAAACCTAAGATGGCTGCAGTGATATGTTCTGTAGCGAACTGGTTCGTTTTTCTTTCTCAAAGGCTATTTGGAAATTTTATATCCGGCTGAAATCCTTTACAGTTTGAAATTTATAGGAGTGTTATTTCCCTAGGAAGCGATAAAGGCAGCAGTGGATCTGGAGATTGCAATCTTTGCAGTGCCGACTCAGAAAGAGACAAAGGCTTTAACAGCTCTGGCCCCATGACCCAGAAAGGCCCAAGGACGATCTTTACTTCTGTCCAGTAATGGCAGTGGATAAAACTTGCTATCGTGTCGAAGGAGGTGAGGGATACAATAATCCCAGCATAAATAACTGCAAGACCTATTTGTATTTATAATAATCAGCTGTATTAAGATACAATTACAATCTGCCTCATTGGGCAATAAGTAATTGTGATAAATATTTTCATTCATACCATATTTACAATTTTCATTCCCTCGATCATTCGTACAGTATTTAAAAACAGCCCGAGGCCTCCCAAATCAACATGGTTGTCACCTCCATCGCATGCGAAAGAGGAAGCGGAGTCTTGGGAAGTCCCCCATCAGCTCCTCCATCAGTCGCGTCACTTAATAAGAGCCAGTGGAGGCTGACCAAGACCACGAGAGACACACACGCTCAGGACATGATTGGAGAAACTGGCCATTGCCAGGACTCTCACCGTCACGCATTTATAGCAGGTCACGAGGCCACTGCCTTTTTCGTCTCCGAGGAGGATTATAGGGATGAGTGAGGGGAATCTCTGCCTTCGTCTCGCTAAAACTAGCACCTCCTTGGGAGAGACCTCTTCCTCGCGGACGACGGTTGTCGTGGCCCTACAAACTTACCTAGCAGCGTCTCCCACGGTAATCCAGTCTGCTTCTCTCCGGTTCACACTCGCCTTTGGGATCCGGACTGTTTTCACCTACCCTTGGCCACCGAGTGTGAATTCGTCATTCCAAGACCACATAAACTACTTACCTACCCTGTTCCTCTTCTCCTGAACATAGTCGGGGCACACCTTCTAAGATCTGAGGTCGGCGGCTAGAGGTTGTAGCGACCCTAGCCCACGGTGGTCGTCTCCTCCCCACTTCGGGGATATTCGACAATTTTGACCCGACAATGATATTTATAAATATACGTTGTAGTTTTATCTGAAAGATATTTCCGACCTTTCACTGTTTTGATTGAAGGGGGAAGTGAAGAGATTATCAGACAAAAGCGTGTTGCCATCCTAAACCATGTTCGTAGGTGTGTTACATTGAAAGGATCGACATGAAAATCCATTACTCAAAAATTATGTTTATTTAGCTCACAAGCGCTTTCAGCCAGATTACATTATTTTATTATCAAGTGCCAAAAAAAAAAAAAAAATGATATATATATATTTATATATTTGGGAGATTGGGCATCAAAGATAGGATTGCCGGATCGGGATAGGAATAGGCAATGTTTAGATATATGGGATTACTGTTTAATAAGTTGTGCGACCTGGATGACCTGGATGAGCCGGTCCGTTTGTCGTTCAGGGTGCTCCGCAAGAGGACGCTTGCTTTGGAGCATATATATACTGACTGTTCACTGAGTTCATAATACTGCACATCATATCAATCTCATGCACATTAAAAATATATCATACAAATATAATAGGTACATAAATAAATCACAATATACAATATAACTGTAACATAAATGCATTATAATAAAAGCAGATAACAATCCATTATGCCAAGTGTGTCCGAGACTGAACTGCTGGCCTTAAGCGTTCCTGATCGATTCTGACTACGGCACCTTTACGTGAATTTTTTTCATAACCCCTTGTTACAAAATTATTACATAATTCAATATAGATTAGAATGAATATATTTACAATAGGTCCATTATTTTTCCTAAATTTTATACAATTTCTGATTATCCTCCATTGCTATTTGAGCTCGTACGAAAGTATATTGATGCAAATTATACTAATTAATTTATTGAACATCTTTAAAAGTGATGGGGCTCAATTTATTTATCACAGACTTAAAACTAACTTAAATTTAACAATAACAACATAAACTAAATCTTAACCTAATTTTCCCCGACAGTATCAATGCCGGAGGGGTGGTGGGGTAATAGTGTTAAACACTGGGTTTGTGAGGTGCTGCAACGAGTAAAAAAACTTGATGTGTCTCCGGTGTATGAACTCACCCACCGATGGAAGACCAAGCAACGGGTACAGGTCGGCGTTCTTTAACCTCTCGAGAGAGGTATGTCAGACCACTTTTCTCATGATCCCATTCTGAACTTGTTGGAGACATTTAGCTGTATTGTCAGTCAAGTGGGTTAATAGCGGGGCACATTTATAGATCATCAGTTTGAGACGAAGCGACAGGTTAGGTGAAGTTAGCAAGGGCGGGGTACTTATTAGAAGTTTGTTACGAAAATGGGCAGAGCAATGGAGATGCCCAAACTATATGCTTTTCACTTTAAACTTACCCACGCCAATCATATACTTCTCTATATCGATTTAGAGTCATTGAGTCCTGCGACTCCTGTAGTACGGTCACATTATAGTTTAGCTCAACCGGCTTTGACACCAGTACAGATAGAACTGCTGAGGAGAACAGGAGGTGATAGCTGATCTACACGAAGATATGCTGGATAAAGAACTATGCATAAGAAATGCGAAGATTTAAAGGAATGGCGAGGCATGTAGTTAAAGGGTACGAGTAAAGTTGAAAAATTTAACTGTTTAATAATAACAAATTTCATAAAAACCTACACACGTTATATAGATAAGTGAAAATCGCAGTAGTTTATTGGATTTAACAAAGACAAATGAATTAGATTTAACTAGGTTACAAGGGCCGTGACCAAATAACTTATTCAAAACCGGAACAGGACATTCCAATTAGCGAAATTGAAACAATAATTGGTCACAGTGACAAGGAATATTAAAACGACCGGTTAGCATTTCTGACCGGCTTATATTTATCTGTATGCTTTAATCTTTGTATCACACAGCTCGTTTAAATGTTACTTTTAATTTCATTTGGTATTTCAATCCTGGTATAAATTACACAATTATTAATATAAAATAATATATATATTAAAACGTTAATTTTCATATTATGACTTAAAATTGGAAAACAAGTTTTCGAGAAAACTTAAATAATTGATTGTAGTTTATTTTTTTTTCCATATCCCCTTGTTACAAAATTAATATAAGTTACAAAATATAAATTTTATTTAGAATTGCTTCATTATATTTCCTGTAGCTTGGCTACATTTTATACAAATAGTGATTTGCATTGTACAAAATTTTTTTTTCTTTCAAAACCTTTTTATTGATAATATATATACAATGACAAAAATAAATAAATAAATTTGGAATTACAGCGTCTTCTTGTGCTGCATTCGGAGGAGTGAATAAAATATAATACTTTCAAATTGTTGTTAATAAGTCCAATACACATACACTCACTAGGTGATGAGGCTCACCTTCAGCTTGCAGCCGTGGTTGTATAAAAGATATTGATGTACATTATACATTAATCGACTGAATTTATTCACTGCGAGAGGTTATAAAAGAAAAGATTCATTCGTGCTGGATTCCTCATATATATATATATTGTAACATTCATGATATTTGAGAATATAGACCAGGAACCCTCACATCTGGTAAGCATTTTCCCTTATGCTCCTAGGAGTGGGGATGAGATAATAAATTGGCGGTTACCATACGGTTATCATCGATTGGGTGATATTAATATTGTTTTTATTATGGATCCATTAAAAGAAATTGAGCTCAAATTCATGTTTTGTAATTAGTAGTAACTATCCTAATTTAAAAAGGAATTGAATATTTTTTTATACTTTTTGTCAGTACTATATGTTAATTATGATTATTTGTCATAACCATTTTATTTGAATATATTTCACAATTCCTAGTTTCTCAATTTATTAATAACCACAACATTAGCCTTGAGATCGGGCGATTCAATCGGGATAAATTCCTATGTCAAAGACATAAAACAATTTGAATTAATGATCTCATGACGGACCTGCCAAGTTAGTTAAGTTAAATTGATTAAGTAAAGTAAAAAGAGAAATGGTAAAAAATGAGGTAGGTTACAATATATATATATATATATTTTTTTTTTCGGTTTCACTAAAGCCTCTCAATGTTTTCCGAGATGCTCACCAAAAATATTCGAGTACTTATGTGCAGAGCTCATGTGTTCGTAATCCCCTTCAAAGTACTTTTTGCCATATTGAATACGCCGAGCTGATACACAATAATACCCAGTATAATTATTTACTATATATATATCTAATAATATGCATATAATTTTATCCTATTCAACGAATATGTTGTAAATGAAAAAAAAAAAAACTAAAATAACTAAAGCCAAATACTTTACTCCTGGTTTCTGATTATATTGAATATTTGACGATAATCGATAATAATTGATGATGTCTATGATTTTCCGTTTTAAGAAAAGATGACATAATTTTTTGAAGTAAATAAATCGATCATATAACCCCTAAGTGATGGCTTTTATAAATGGTGCAAATAATCCACACTATGCTTCCATGTTCTAAGGCAACAGAAGCTAGTAGAAAAAAAAAAAATTATTAAAAAACCTTCCTGGGCACATTTGCAGTGGGCAGTGAAATCATGTCATCCCACTCAGACCTTGATATAGCATCACATAACCTTCAAAAACACCTCGATGAGATCAAGCAATGGTGCAACCAATGGCGGATCACAGTCGAAGCAAAATGTTCCCACATTACCTTTACCCTCTGTCGCAAGAGTTGTCCACTAGTTTCTTTTAATTCCATTCCTCTTCCTGTATCCGAGATATTACGGTACTTAGGCTTCCATCTCGACAAACGGCTGACCTTAAACTCATACGAGGCTAAAAAGACAAGAACTAAACAGACGTTTTGAACATCTGTACAGACTATTTCTAAGGACATCCATCCCATCTCTCAATAGAAAACAATTACTAATTTACAACGTTATACTTAAGCCAATCTGGACATACGGAATAGAGCTACGAGGGACAGCAAAAATGTCGAACATCAAGCGTATCCAATCCTTTCAATCAAAAGTCCTGAGAACAATAATAAACGCCCCTTATTACGTCAGCAACAAACGATACGAACCCTTCATAACGATCTTAATATACCTTACATTCTTGAACTCATCCCTTCCAAGTTCGTGAAATTCCATAGTAACCTATCCACCACCCTAATCCACTAGCACAGTCATTGCACTGCACCACTCATTCCTATAATCCTCCTCGGAGACTAACACGGCAACATCTTTTACAGACATACAATTTAAACTTTTACAATTTGCATAAGTTATCATTTTTTTTTTTTTTTTAACTCTAGCGGTAGCTCACGCGGTATTACATACAAGCGGGACATGTTAGCCGGGAACATGTCAGACATGTACTGCATATTTCTGCCTTACACGAAGGCACCTACAACAGCTGTTCATTGATAACAGAGCAGAAACTTTATCCTTCTCGAGAATTACTTGTATAAGCTGCTTGCTACTCTGATGCCTAGCCAAGGGATAACTAATAAAGGGGTTATGTTCTAGCTGCAATGGCGGCTCAACTGGGTCAGAAAACACAGAAATTAAATAATTTACTCTCATAAATGCAATGGAATTATAGAAGAAAGCGTATTCTCTATTATACTTTCTCATTGTTCCTATTTCATTGGCTAAGAATGTTCTAGTTCCGTAGATTAGAGTGAGATTGTTCGACCATATGACCGTCAACTTTTCATACAAAACTATCCTCAATAGTCAATTGCATACAATTGCTAATTTGAAAGCATAGATTTTTTTTTAATTTAATTTAATTTTTTATCCTTGCTAACCCCTTTAAATTTGCAGATAATTATATACAATTATAAATCTTCAGGCGAATCTATTTACAATTTATATTGTATTTCCTGTAGCAGCACTACATTATATACAGGTTTTGTTATTTTATAGAAATTATATAATGAATAAACAAGTATATCATTACATTATACGTGATTGGACTAAACTGACTAATAAAGGTTATGGGGCTCACCTTTTTGATCAAACTTCAAACTAACTTACATACTAATTCTTAACCTAATTTTTCCTCGACAGTCTGTTGCCATCGATGCGGGAGGGGTGGTGGGGCCATAGTGTTAATCACTGGGTTGGTTGGGTGCTGCAACGAGTCAAAAAAGTCGTGTCTCCGGCGGATGAACTCACCCATCGATGACACACCAAGCAACGGGTGCATATATTAATTTATACGAATTATTAACAGCTCTCGTATTAGTAGAGAAGCAATTGTGAATTGCGTTGTCTGTTAAAAAAAAATTGTACCCGTTATTCAACCATTGTCTTTTCAAAGGATAATAAAAACTCAAACAAGTTAAAAATAACATTTATCAATATGAGAATGAAAACCAGCCACTAGTTAAAATACAGATTGAATAATAGAGAATGAGAATAATTAAATTAATTGAAAATAAAAAGCTAAAATAAGTTAATCCTGTAAATGAAATATATATTAAAAATTATGGTCGAATTATTTATGAATAGTTTACGATGCTGTAACATAGTTTTTCTTTTCGTTGTTTTTGATACATTTCTTTATTGGCTGGTTTGTTTTCCTGGGTAGCAGCCATATTGAACCTAGGGTATTCCTTCCTATGTTATTGCTGTTATGGCTTGCTCTAATTGTAGGTAGACCAATTTCTTAACCACCCATTTATTAATAGAACTATATTGAAGTTCATTTTTAATTTATGATCATATTCATTCATTATTGTATACCAAATCGGTAAACGTTCTAACTAAATAAAAAAAAGAAAGGTTTATGCTTATTGTCGGGAAAGGTTGAACAATTGTCGGAGGTCAACAATTGTTGGAAAAGGTGACCAATTGTCGGAGGTCAACAATTGTCGGAGAGCGTCACTAGGGGAGTGCCTGATCACTCTAGCCCTGGTGACAAGTGCGGATTGTTGTAGTTAATAACATGGACCATGTTCCATGTAGGCGTTAATATCTGACTCCATTTATTGATAGGAATGTGTCCCGACAAGACACTGTGTTCAGGATGAGGTTCAGAGGTTCATAAAGAATAAGACCAGTTTTCAGAGTTCGATGAGAGATCGGCAGCGTAATAGGTACAAGTCGTCAGAGGTCTGCTAGAGGCTGTGTGGCAAAGTGCCGTCGTAGAGGTAGTAGACATAGAGAGAGTAGACTAGCGGAAGGCTGAGTGGGCTTACTCCCAGGGCCCCGGGACCCTGGTCGTGTCGCGAGGTAATGCGGCAGTGGAGACTAGGAAACAGAGTAGAGTGGGCCTACCAGGGGCCAAGTGGCCCTGGTGTCAAGTTACACGTAGTGTGGCTCAGGAGACTAAGAAACAGAGTGTCTAGTGAGTGGCCCTGGTGTAATGTGACCAGAAGTGCGGCTGTGGAGACTAAGAGACAGAGTGTTTGGAGGTCTCTGGGCTGTTTGGAAATACTGTACGAATGAGCGAGTGAATGAAAATTGTAAATATGGTATGAGTGAGAACATTTATCACAATTACTTATTGCCCAATGAGGCAGATTGTAATTTTATACAACAATGAATGAATTTAACGATACTATCACTCACTGCCCTGAGGATACCAGAATAGGCGAAACGGCAACTATTGACGTAATCTCATAATTAAGAGTTATATGGAGAGAAAAATGGACTTTCACTCAGTGTAAATGTTGTTATAGAGTTACATCTTTTTCGAGTGTTGCTGGTTAGAAGATGAAATATTTAATGTTTGAGACTGCTTAGGTCAGCATTAGAACAGGAATACTGACAGGAGTACTGACAGGAGTACTGACAGGAGAAAGCCGATTATTCCTTAGCTGTATCGATCTCTACACGACTCTCCCTATATGAGCTTTGAAGAAACTTTTATTCTTGTACGGTATCCTGGGATATTAATCTATGCCATGGAGGGGCCCTAGAACCTCCTGTGGTTCCCTTTTTGCTCTCGACCCCGTCCAATTATCCCGCTAAAGGCCGGTAATTAACTAATTCAGATCCTATCTCGCAGTCTCTTTAGCGGCCGGTGTGTGTTCCACCTCAAAGGGCTTCCGGTGGACAAAGGAACTACAGAAAAAAAACGTCCCCATGCGGTCGTGTTTTCCTTTGAGGGAACAAGGGCTATTTCTTACGAGGAATTATCCGGCCATTGTCAATTTAGTTAATACGAAAAGGGAGAAAAAAAACCCCAGCCGTGCTATGGTGCAAGGCTCTAAACTTAGTACTTTGTGTATACCCTTTGACTTTATTTATTAAAATCTTGTGCTATGACCTCTTTCTTTCTGTTTATTCCCCCGTAAAATCAGGTAAAAACTTTAGCAAAGGCAACCATGTTGTGAGCTCTTCATATTTTCACCAATACCAAAAAATCTTGATACATGCTCATAAAAATGATGTATTATTGTTATTTAACTCACCAGAATTACGTACAAACTTCCTACCAATTCTACAGTTCAGCAACAAGGTTACCCTGGGCTCAGAAGTAAATAGAAATGAAAAAAAAGAGGCGAGCGATTTCTTTTTTCAAAGATTTCCATATTATAAAAAATTTTTAAATATATTCCATAAAAATAATTTCAGCCAGTTTAGATCTATGTGAGTCTTCTAAATTGAAGACATGAAATTTTATATGATATTGGGAAGAGATGAAAATTATTATTTTTTTAATTAATTGAAACTTCTTTATCGATGGTAATAGATTTTGCAAAGAGTAATAATCAATCCTGAACCAAACTATTTATTAACCAAATGCTGAATGCAATTATAAATAGGTGATGTAGACGAGTTAAGTACTTAAGTTAGAAAATTATATTCAGTTCATAATTGATATTAATACATGTCGGCTCGTCACTAGGGGGGTGCCTGGCCACCCTATCCCTGGTGACAAGTGCGGATTGTTCGAATTTATAACCTGGACAATCGTTTCATGACGGCTTTATTTCTGACTCTATTTTTGATAGGTATGTGCCCCGACAATGCACTATGTTCAAGAGAAGAGGTACAGAGGTTTTTCATAAAGAATTAGTCAAGTTTTCAGAGTTCAAGCGGAACCCAAGCGTCAACGAGTAAAGGTCACGAGAGACATATATTTTAGTTTAGGCATATATCAATGCCCCTGCAACCCTTTGAGTCAGCTCATTTGGTTCCATCATATTTACAATGCTCTAGGTGCTTTTATTTGACAATAGACAAATGGAAGATAAAATTTTAAAAATTAAAATAACAAAAACTATGGCTGATGGAGAAATATTTGAAAACAAAATAAAAAACTGGATTAAGTATACTTCTATTATTACTTCTATTATGGGTGATACCATGCATAAATTTGTACAAATCCCTGGTGAATACATGCATTATATTACTAACTTAAAATAAAATACCTTTTGTTTTTATTTTGTCGAACATTTTCGGCAGTCATTCTGAAGAATTCGTGTTGGTAACTAGAGTACTTGCCAGGGGTTGGCTATCAAGCGACGTCTCCATAACTCGAAACCTCAAAGATGAAAGCCTAGTCAGTCAAAAACGTTCGGTTATAAATCAATAACGCCTAGGAGAGACAGAGGGTGTTTTGTTTTATAATCCAGACTCTCAAAACTACTAATAATACCATAATACTATTTTAGGTAATTTTTTCAAATATTGAAAAATAATATTCTTTTTTAAAAGAGCCGTTTGTCTTTTGGGGTAAAACTATGTATAGTCTACGTGTAAATATAATATTAAATCCAATTTATCTACAGTTTGTATAGCGTTAGATTATGTCACTATAATTTCAATGCATTGTCATATATCTATTGATTCACGTTAAAATAATTAGCAATTCCGAAAGACATTAAATATATGAACGATATTTCCGTCGGTTATTGAGATCATGGCTGCTTGAGAGCCCTATCAGGCCTACGACTTTAGAAGCTATTAGTGTAATCAGCCCTTAGAAGATGGGATTGCATAGTAATGGTGTGACGACGGCCCTATTCCCTCAATAGTTCCAGATTGTCAACTCTCTAGCTAATCAAATCTGACTTGGACTTTTGTGGATTGGACACAATCCTATCGATTTATAAAGTGATTTTATTTTTCATGCTTCTTGTATTAGGCAAAGATCTTTCAATGATGCAACCTACATATATATATATATATATATATATATATATATATATATTAGGAACCTACCTCATGTTTTACTTTATTTGATCAATTCAACTTAACTAACTTGGCAGGTCCGTCATGAGATCTTTAATTCAAATTGTTTTATGTCTTTGACATAGGAATTTATTCCGATTGAATCGCCCGATCTCAAGGCTAATGTTGTGGTTATTAATAAATTGAGAAACTAGGAATTGTGAAACATATTCAAATAAAATGGTTATGACAAATAATTATAATTAACATAGAGTATTGACAAAAGTATAAAAAAATATTCAAATCCTTTTAAATTATGATAGTTACTACTAATTACAAAACATGAATTTGAGCTCAATTTTTCGAATGGATCCATAATAATAAACAATATTGATAACACCCACCTACAACTTATCCGCCCATCTGTCTCAACACACCATGGTATTCAATAACGTTTAACTGCTTTTCTTCTCTTCTCTTCCTGTAATCCAACCAACGTTACTTTCTACTATTGGTTCTTCAATAGTATGGTGACCGCCAATTCGGGAGCTTGCCACCGCGTTCTTCTCGAAGGCTTGGCTAAGACTGCCTGGTTTATCTCATCCCCACTCCTAGGAGCATAAGGGAAAATGACCCTTACCAGATGTGAGGGTTCATGATCTTTATTCTCAAACATCATGAATGTATAAATATGAGTTACGTCTAGTGGTACGGCAATGTTAAGCCTAATACCTTGTAGCCTAGGGTAAACAAACCCGTAACGTGTGTATAGAGGATCAGGAGGAAAATAAAGCCAGTTATAAAACAAACCTTCTTATTATATCATCTACCTCATTCATTCCTTTTTCTTGATCGTCTACAGCTGGGAGACGATTACTTATGTGTATATATATATATATATATATAATTCTTTATTGTGCTAAAATTACAATCTGCCTTATTAGGCAGTAAGTAATTGAGATAAATGTTCACATTCATACCATGCTTACAATTCTTCATTAACTCGCTCATTCAAAAAGTATTTACAAACAGCCCTGAAACCTCCCAGTCCACATGGTTGTCACCTCGCACGCAAGAGGAAGCGGAGTCTTGGGAAGTCCTCCACGCTCCTCCGTCAGGCGTCTTCTCGAGGAGTTACCCCCGCAGATTGACCTTTCCACTGCCTGCCTTTTCTCCACGCAATTCAACATAATTGTTACTATAGTTTTATTATCCCTGGTGGATCTACGTCCCTTATTATTATTATAACTTCTTTATTGTGCTAAAATTACAATCTGCCTTATTAGGCAATACGAAATTGAAATAAATGTTATTTATACCATATTTAAAATTCACTCGCTCATTCATACAATATTTACAAACAGCAAAGAGGCCTCACAAATCCGCATGGTTGTCACCTCCCTCTCATGCGAAAGAGGCAGCGGAGTCTTGGGAAGTCCCCCGTCAGCTCCTCCGTCTGCCGCGTCACCGGATACGAGCCAGTGGAGGCTGACGAAGAGCGCGAGAGTCACATACGCTCAGGACATGATTTGAGAAACTGGCCATTGTCAGGACTCCCACTGTTACGCATATATAGCACGAGGCCACTGCCGTTTCAGTCTCCGACAAGGATTATAGGGATGAGTCGTGTAGTAATGACTGTGCTAGAGGATTAGGGTGGTTAGATAGGTTACTACGGAATTTCATGAACTTGGAAGGGATGAATTCTAAAATGTAGGGTATATTAAGATCGTTATGAAGGGTTTTGTTGCTGACGTAATAAGGGGCATTTACTATTGTTCTCAGGACTTTCATTTTAGATGGAACCTATAAAATATTTGTTTGCGTACTAATACTAAACTCAAGGTAACTGTTAGGCCAAGTGATCGGTTAATGTGTTGCTGTTACCTCGGTATTGCATCGGAATTCGAAAAGCGGCAGTTTACTATTTCAACCCTGGTAAGCCCGAAAAATGACTACGAACACCGCCACATCCAGCAAATACCTTAAATCAATCGCCATTCCTAAGCATTGAAAATCAATTAAATCATACAATACCATTGTAATCCAGGTCACAGACGTAAAAAGTGTTAAATCAAACTTTTATCATTATCACTGATATCAAGTCTTGGTTCAAGTTCACAGCATGTACAACAAAAGAGCGTGTGCGAATTTTTATTAGAGCTTGTCATCAGTTAAATAATCTTTGTAGTGGAGATTCTTTTAAAAGAAAAGAAAGAAAAGCTTTAATCCAAGATCCTGTTATCTAAGCAATCTTATAATTCAGGAATCACTCATAGATGCAGAGAATATTTCTTCGGATCTTCTTAGCTTGATGACGAACCGTTTTCTCTTCTGACTTCAAGTTCGCAGGTCCCAAGTGAATGATGTCTTCAATGTAGTCCAGCTTTCTTCTTCCTTTAATTTCCTTAGATATATAACGAATTTCTTCAGGTGATTACCTAGTGAAAATCTATTGAAATAGATCAGTACCCAATATCGGTGAGATCCTGTCCTGTGGGGTATCTTTCCAGAGGTATTTGTATCGGTCTTCTCACGCTATTGGAGTGGTCTCACTGTCCGTTGCCAAATGAGGGGTCTCTAGATGGTGGACTCCCGTGAATTTACTGAGTATACTGTCAGGTGCCTGTTCGGGGCGCCAGTAGAGGACAGTCTTTCAAAAGAAAATAAAGAAAAGCTTTATTATGAAGTACAAGCAAAACACTGGTATTTACAAATATTAAGTGTTACGTTACTACATGCTGGGTGGAATGTCTAGGGGCGAGTGGGGTCTGGGGCTAAAGCTGAGACATATATGTATAAGAAAAGGATAAGATTCTGGGAAGTAGGGAGGTCTTGAAGGGATGCGGTCGCTTACTTAAAAATAACAGGGAACCATCAGTGGACTTGAAGTCACGAGGCAGGTGTACAGTTCAGCTCAAACCACTTCTACTTGCTCTTAGCACTATAAAACTATTCTTATAGGTGACTGTCAACATGCCTTTTAACGTTCCCACAAGTCTTTCTACTTTACCCGGGGCTATAAAATAACGTTGCATTTGAGCATTAGAACAAAATCCTTTGAAATCACGAGATGTAAAGCATCGTCCTTGATCTACGACGGGTCAAGTCACGTGGAAAAGTAAAGAAATAGAGCATTATTTGCTTGTTTATAAGTAATAAAAAGAAGACAATATTTTGTCTATTGGTCAATAAAGACACGCATGTCACTTTTTCCAATCAAGTTTCCTGAAATATCAAAATGAATGAACGGTGTCAAGGTGCCTCTGAACGTCCCTTAGGTCGCCATAATATCACCATAGTAAGTTTTCTACAGTTTTCTCCCATTCCAAATAAAAAATGGGATTGTGGGTGCTATTGACAATGAACCATGAAAGGGAGGGAGTTACAAAGGTAAAGGGTCTGTGTCTTTGAAAGGGACTTAGCTTAGGGTATAAAGATGTTCCAAGTTATTTCAGAATTGTTATTAGTTATTATTATTACTTATAAGTTATTAGTTGGTGTTGTCTGTCTGATGGAAACTCTTGTGCGTATTTGTTTAAGTAGTTCCCACAAGTCAGGGTAGCTACTATTTGAGTTGCTCACGCTAGTTCTTGGAAGTGTTGAAACATAATTTTTAGCTCGTGACTATTAATATCGACAAATGACCATGATTGCTTATCGCAGTTTATTAAAGACTTACCTAAACCTTTAAAGTCTAATCTTCTTTTTTAAAACATTGTCGACTAAATTCGGTTTATAATTTCAATCCCGAGAGGGAGCATTCCGATCCCGATTCATAATGACAACATATCGCTCGCCGTTTTAACAAGTGTGCCCAAACTGTTGGTTTGGCATATGCTAACCGTCTTCGTGTTGTCTCCGTCCCTCGTTTCCTCTCACCAATGTCGCGTTGCGAGGAGACGTGTCCCTTCCGATTGCAGATGTAGCATACGTAGGTTCTTAAGTGCCTGCTGGAATGTCTCTTCAAACCACCCCCTCCACTACACGCGCACACACACTCATTATATCTTCTGTTATTTCATTTTCTTTTATTGTAAATTTAGTGGGGACTATCACTGTTAAAGAAAAACCTCAATAATTGCTTTTAAGGGAATATTGCAGTGGTTTAAAATATTCTGACTACTATTCCATTAAAGCAGGAGTTCCACAGGGAAGCGTCCTGGGTCTCATCCTCTATAACCTATGCATCGCTGATGACCCCTCTACCCCCAATACCTTCTTAGCCACATTTGAAGATGACACTGCAGTCTTGTCATCCCATCCAGACCCCGATATAGCATCCCATAACCTTCAAAAACGTCTTGAGGAGATCGATTATTGGTGCAACTAAAGTGGATCAAATTTAATGAAGCAAAATATTCCCACATTACCTTCACCCTCTACCGCAAGTCTTATCCACTAGTTTATTTTAATTATAAATCCTCTTCCTGTATTCGACAGTACGGTACTTAGGCTTCCATCTCGACAAACGACTGACATGGAACCCACCTACGAGACTAAAAAGACAAGAACTAAACAGATGCTTTGGGAATTTATAGAGTTAAACCTAAGCCAATCTGGACATACGGAATAGAGCTATGGGGGACAGCAAAAAAGTCAAACATCAAGCGTATCCAATCCTTTCAATCAAAAGTCCTGAGAACAATAGTAAATACTCCTTATAATGTCAGCGACAAAACCCTTCATAACGATATACCTTACATTCTTGAACTCATCCCTTCCAAGTTCATGAAATTCCATAGTAACCTATCCAACCACCCTAATCCCCTAGCACAGTCATTGCACTGCACCACGGCGGCCATCCCCAGAATTTGATTACTCGATATTAACGCGGTATGGTTCACATAGCGATTATTAACTGAACATCAATAACCATATTTTTCATTTAAAAGATGAGATAAAAAACCTACTCAATTTGTATTATGTGAGAGCTGACTGCTACGGAATCGGCTTGGGCTAATGAAAAAGAGTTTTTAAGTCAAAGCATTCTGATAACGCGTAAAGAGTCTGGGTGTTTTTAAATCCACAGCTACTTCACTAATTCTTACCGCCAATCCTTTCAAACTAAACCAATCCTGAGAACAATAGTAAATGCCCCTTGTTACATCAGCAACAAAACCCTTCATAACGATACCTTACATTCTTGAACAAATCCCTTCCAAGTTCATGAAATTCCACAGTAACTTATCCAACCACCCTAATCCCTAGCACACTCATTGCACTCATCCCTATAATCCTCCTCGGAGACTGAAACGGCAGTGGCCTCGTGATTATGTATCAACACGATAAATCCTTATAAAACTCTATAAAAAGGAAAAAAAAATATTAATATTGGGTTATTTCTGACGTCAACCCAAAATTATATTCGACAGAGCTTGGCGTAGTAAACACACTAAATTTGAGATATTAACTCCGAACAAAGTGATTATTATTCATCAAAAATTGGTTATTTTTTGCATAAAAAAACATTAAATGAATTATTTTCCGATTTTATTTTGATTAACTATTGGTATTTAGATGATATTAGTCTAAATATAAACCGTGATAATGCTTTGTTTTCTCTTGAATCCCTTTTTAACGAGCAGTAGCATTTGATCCGTCCAATCTACATCATAAAGTTAGATCTCACTCGTTCTGTCTCTTTATAATTTAAACATGAAAAAACATCGGTTTTTTGCGGTTAAAATACTTAACCAGAAACTCGAAAATTTTCACTGCGTTACAAATAAAGTGATAACCGTCGATTGTAATTAAATATTTAAAAATCTATTCCTCTCCCTCTGTATCCGAGACAGTACGGTATTTAGACTTCCATCTCGACAAACAGCTGACCTGGAACCCTCATACGAGGCTAAACAGACGCTGTGGACAACTGTACAGACTACTTCGAAGGACATCCCATCTCTCAATAGAATTACTAATTTACAAAGTTAAACTTAAGCCAATCTTGACATACGGAATAGAGCTATGGGGGACAGCAAAACAGGCGAACATCAAGCGTATCCTTTCAATAAAAAGTCCTGAGAACAATAGTAAATGCCCCTTATTACGTCAGCAACAAAACCCTTCAACGATCTTAATATACCTTACATTCTTGAACTCATCCCTTCCATATTCATGAAATTCCATAGTAACCTATCCAACCACCCTAATCCCCTAGCACAGTCGTTGCACTGCACCACTCATCGCTATAATCCTCCTCGGAGAGTGAAACGGCAGTGGCCTCGAGGCTTTAAATGCGTGACAGTGGGAGTCCTGGCAATGGCCAGTTTCTCCAATTATGTCCTGAGGGTATGTGGCTCTTGCTCTCTTCGTCAGCCTTCACTCGCTTGTATCCGGTGACGCGGCAGACGGAGGAGCTGACAGGGGACTTCCAAAGACTCCGCTTTCTCTTTCGCATGAGAGGGAGGTGACAACCATGTTGATTTGGGAGGCCTATGGGCTGTTTGTAAATATTGTATGAATGAGCGAGTGAATGATGATTTGTAAATATGGTATGAATAAAATTTATTTCAATTACTTATTGCCTAATAAGGCAGATTGTAATTTGAGCACAATAAAGAAGTTATAATAATTATAAGGGACGTAGATCCACCAGGGATAATAAAACTATAGTAACAATTATGTTGGATTGCGTGGAGAAAAGGCAGGCAGTGGAAAGGTCAACCTGCGGCGGTAACTCCTCGAGAAGACATTTCTCAGAACGGGTCGTTCATTATTGGTGATTTCTTCCACTTTCATCGCCCACCGACCAGGTCGTTATGAGGAATTTTCGACCTTTCAGTCCCTTCCAAAGGCCCTCCTTCAAGTGGAGCAGGAAGACGGAGGGATTGAATAAAACTACAGGATGAAGGGGGGGGGGTCCCTCCGGTAGGAGCGGTATAAATGACGGAGAAATCACTTGGATTCAACAGACTCTCCTAACCCTGCCTCGACCTAGCAGAGAATCCTAAATCTTTTATGTCATTTTTTTCTCTTGGGCGATTCGCTAGGAATTAAACTGGCAACCCTTCAGATATTTGGAATAACTTATATTGCTCTTATATGTAGAGTGAAAAAGTTCTTAATTTGCATGTGAACATTAACTGGCTTCACCACTGAAATAATATATAACAACCTAATCAGACTAGAGTTCTATTTCATCATCGAATATTAACATTTTACAACATACAATTTATTTAATTTGCTGGGTTAATTTATTTTTATTTATAAACAAAAAGGGCAGTAATTGAATAAGTAATTATATATATATATATATATATAAGGGTTGCTAGGTCTTCTTATTATAACAATAAGTAATCTGTTTCTCTGTAAAACAAAAGGTTTATTTAATTGATAATTAGGTTACAACTATTACAAATAAAATCTAAATTCATACCTGTAAAACAAAAAAAACAACAATTACAGTTTATTGTTATCACTGTTTCACTTTACTTAATTGTTTACACTGAACACCTTTTAAGAACCTTGTGGTCATATGTCTCTAGCTCCACCTAGAGGCAGCCAACTGAAGAACGCGCGTGATAACAAAGCGCTGCTAATTTAATTGAAGAAAGCATACTTTCTTTACATCTCCCCCTCCCACTGTGAAAATTCTCGTGAGAATTTTTATTATATAATGTTTATTCTGCTGGTATCAGTTTTGTTATGTGGAATAATCCTGTGTCTTCGTTTCTTTTTTCAGTTTTGATTTTAAATATAGTATTTGATATTTTCTCTGCAATTTTTAATGGTCCAACCCTAAGTTCATCTAATTTTTTTCTATTTAATCTATGTCCGTTTTCGATATATACTAAATCACCTGTATTGAATTCCCTTTCCTTTCTGTTTTTGTCAAATAATTTCTTATTGTATTCATGTGATTTTATAGTGTTATCTAGAGCTAATTTTCTATCTTCTTTCCAAACCTCTGCATGTGTTAGTTTCCTTAGTTCTTCAGGTAGCATACTTGTTTTAGTACCATCTAGTAAATATTTAGGTGTAAAACCTGTAACTGAGTGTTCTGTTATGTTATATTTGTCAACACATTCTCTTGCTATTGTTGTCCAAGCTTTCTTTTCTTTAGATTCATTGATTCTACATCTTGTAATTGTTGTTTTATAAGGGTTGCTAGGTCTTCTTATTATAACAATAAGTAATCTGTTTCTCTGTAAAACAAAAGGTTTATTTAATTGATAATTAGGTTACAACTATTACAAATAAAATCTAAATTCATACCTGTAAAACAAAAGAAACAACAATTACAGTTTATTGTTATCACTGTTTCACTTTACTTAATTGTTTACACTGAACACCTTTTAAGAACCTTCTGGTCATATGTCTCTAGCTCCACCTAGAGGCAGCCAACTGAAGCACGCGCGTGATAACAAAGCGCTGCTAATTTAATTGAAGAAAGCATACTTTCTTTACATATATATATATATATACCCATGTTTATTATGTACATTGGATAGACAATGGATCTTTATTTGCTTACATGTTTTTTTGTGATTATTATTAGAGAACTTAGGTCTCAGAATAATGTAAAACTTGTATTTATATAATAACGGTAAAGTTAAAATAACCCGGGATGAATTGATATGTATGGATCATACACCCCCCCCCCGGGGGGTTATGAAACATAAAATTTACTATGTTGTGAGCTTCACTAAATGCAGGCAATATTACACTGTACTCGTAAAGTCGTTTATATCACATATTTAAGTTTATAATATGTGACAGTAGGTTTTTATAATATAATATACTATAATATGTGTATATAATATAATATACAAGTCAAGTGAAATAATATGTGACAGTAGGTTTTTATAATATAATATACTATAATATGTGTATATAATATAATATACAAGTCAAGTGAAATAATATGTGAAAGTAGGTTTTTTTTAATAAGATGAGCATATATGGGGCTACAAGTACAGCGCCTGGAAATTTCCAGTTTTCGAAGCCTACTATTTTGCATGACATATCGTTGGTGCTGGCTAGGTATCATCGCTGCGCCGTAGAATCTGCTTAACCTTTGTTCAACTTATCACATGAAATGTGTATCTGACTTTCTTAATGATTTGTTTTATTTATCAATCAAATTTGCAGCTATAAATGCCATTTTTGGCCCTGAAACTGCAGTTTCTATATTCCACCATCAATTAGTCTTCAATATCTACTTTGTTTCTAAGCCTATTATTGATTAAGGAATAAAATTGCTAGTGATATTTTTAATTTTGCATTAAGGAATAGTGTAAGTAATTTTTAAATGTTAGTTCAAAACAAACTTCTTTCTTTTATTATATCAAGTCCTCCATCTTCCAAGAAAAATGAAAATCGACTTTTATAATCAGATGAGCGTACGCTAATGTTTTTTTTGTTAATTTTAATGTTGTGGCTGTATTAAAACCATAAAAATTTGTTGTGAATCAAAAAATTGTTCAATGCTACGAAAATTGAAAAAAAGTTCTTTTAAAAAGTAAAAAGTTAAGTTTTAGAGATTGCCTAATAACGTGAGGTTTTGTTATTAGACTATTTGTTAAAAATGTTGGAAAAATATATAATGATATATATCAGACGAGGAGGGGAAAGACCAGGGATTTGATTAGAAAATGTCAGTTTTTAATGGACCAAAGATCACAAAACATCCTAATATGGCTTAACAACCCGTACTTTACATGTCAGTGGTCTGGGGTATGAAACAAGCATGAGCTCAAAATAAATAAAAACAGGAAATAGCATCTAAATATATAAAAAACAAAAAAACTTAGTCTAAACGAGAACAGTTTTTAATCTGACAAATCTTGAGAATTAAGATTATCCAGAAGAATTGATATCTAAATTTGAAGTGCTTGGGTTATGAAAATATGGATGTAATAATCGATGTTCTTATTCGTTATCGCTATGTTTCTCTTTGAAGCATTGAAGAGATCAGACATAATGAGCAGATTTTTCATAACACTGGTGTTTTGTCTTGAAAAATTCGGAGTGTGTTAGAGACTATTTCTGAGAAATACCCAGTTAATTTAAATTGGTCCACTATTAAGTGTAAAATCTTCTTATTCCTGTCACTGACATTGAACTTGTAAGATTTTTTGAAAGAATCTTGCACAGGGCAATAGAAAAAACAATTTTACTCATAGATCCAAACATTAGTTTTACCTTTTTTGAGAAATACCATTTTTAATGTGAAGAAAATTAAAAGATTTTAGTTTAAATTTGAAGTATAATGTTACCAATTAAAAATGATTTTTTAAAACTGGTAATACTATCATAAAATAATTGTAAAACTTACCACTAGTTGAAGGGTCTATTGTGAATAAGGAAATAATACATCATTAAAATTAGCCGTGTTACGAGACTGACAAAATGTACTCAAATGAAATTGGTTCTAGTTACCTTTGACTAATACCAGAAGCTAATGTTGACAATTGTTTACAAAACCTTTGACTATTAGCAAACAAGTCTGAATCATCCAAAAATAGAATAAACAAACAGTTGGTTTTAGTATTTTTGTCGAATGTTCGATTTACTGTGCGGCGGTCTCAAGACCATGTAGTTGTTCAAGTTTTTTCCTTCCTAGCCCCTTTAGATTCACAGATAATTTGTTTATAATATAATTCATTTTTTCCCCTTAGCTCTCAAATTTTTAACATTATAGATAAGGGGAAAATAAAGGGAATTTATTTGGGGTGAGCGGATCCTTTTACCAGGAGTACCTGTTTGAAGGTGGAGTGAGGGAATTAAGGAGTGTGGGAAGCCTCGGTAGAGGTGGAAATGTGGTGCAGTGGTGAGAGTCCACTGAAGGCTGAGCCTAGAGTCTCTCTAGGCATGTAGTGGAAGATCATTCAGTTGGGCTTCAAAGCAGTGATGGGTGCCCGTCAGAGGCTTGTTGTTGGTTGGCCAAGGGCCGTAATGTCCACCATTTGGTCTGCTTTCCCAGATCTAGAGAGTTGCCATCTTGACGGTAGTGGTGGGGGTGTCAGGTCTTGGAATAGGGGGTTTTGGCAATGTTTCATCGAGTCGAAGAATTTTATGTGTCTTCTTCTGATAGCTTCGGTGATGGTGGGGACCTCTAACTATTAAGTTATATCTTATTTTGTTTAATTCTACTATATATTAACCTGCAATGCGAGAAGCAATTAAACTCGTATTTGTTTCATCCCTGGTTACTCCGACCTTTTAGCACCTTTCCTCTCAGTTCCCGTGGAGGATGAATCAGTGAGTTTATATTGTACTCAAACAAAATATACTTTCATTGACTTAATAAATATTGAGTGCTAAGATACTTAACATCTAGACAAGTACTGTAGCTGCTACTAAAAAATACAAAGCTAATTGAAATTTACTATCTCACGGATCCTTATTGTTTTTTGACTGAGGTCTTCTAGGAGCACGAAAGTAGTTACGACCAGAGCGGTCGGAATAGTCAAGCCCCTGTGAAGCAATCATTAATGGGGCCATCTCGTGTCTTGGAGGAAGCACTAAAAGTGGTCGGAGTGGTCCTTTATGCGCCACTGTGCTTTTATCGTGTCCCCGCCTGCCCTAGAGCAATTGTTCGCTTTTTGTACTTTTATGGAATAGTTAACAACTAGTTCACGCTCGGAATGGTCTACTGATAATGTACGTGGTCGCATTGATCTAAACAGCTAGCACCTTATGGCCAAATAAAGGGCTTATGTGACCGCTCTTATTGTATCATTATGTTTCCAAAGGAGCAATTTTTATTCTGCTGTTGGCCCTACTACTGTTTATAATTATTTAATATTAAAAGCTAAAAAAAAATATATATTTTTTAGGATTTCCCAAAATAGAATTGATATTTTGAAAGTTGTCACTCGTTATATATTATATTCCAGGGTATTGATGCTTGAAAACATAAACTTACTTAAATACGAGTAAACAATTACTCTAAACATACCGCCAAATCCAAGACTATGTTTATTAAACACACAAAATTTAGTATTCATCTTGTTTCTAATATATGAATAGCTTGTTTACATATAGTAGTCCTTTATGATACCTCTGCAGGTGACTCGTTGACTGTTAAATGATATTTTGTCAATAAAAGAATTGAGGAGAAACTTAAGGTAAATAAACAACCTAAAGTTTAAATGAGTAAATATCAGATCAATAACTTAATCTAAACTCAATATAAAATCATGAGTTTAAGTAGTTTTTTCATTAACAATCCGATAAATATATTCTACAATAGGTATACGAAGTATTTTCTAATTTCTAATTTCTTCCTGTGATTATTCAGGTGATGATTTTTTTTTTTTTAAATGTTTTGTGTAAATTTCTGCTTTAAAGACAATAACTTTCTAAATATGGAAAGATATCCAATTTAGTTAGTTCTTGTGCAAGTTTTGACTTCAAAAATATTTTTGGTTGAAATAAGACCTTTGAAAACGAAATTGTATTTTACATTGATAATCGAAGCTACATAATGAGTAAAAGAAAAAAATATTGTAAAAAAAGATGTACTAAATAACGAGTATTTCCAATTTAGTTAGTTCTTGTGCAAGTTTAGACTTCAAAAATATTTTTGGTTGAAAAAATAAGTCCTTTGAAAACGAAATTGTATTTTACATTGATAATCGAAGCTACATAATGAGTAAAAGAAAAAATATTGTAAAAAAAGATGTACTAAATAACGAGTATTTCCAATTTAGTTAGTTCTTGTGCAAGTTTAGACTTCAAAAATATTTTTGGTTGAAAAAATAAGTCCTTTGAAAACGAAATTGTATTTTACACTGATATTTGAAGCTACATAATGAGTAAAAGAAAAAATATTGTAAAAAAAGATGTACTAAATAACGAGTATTTCCAATTTAGTTAGTTCTTGTGCAAGTTTAGACTTCAAAAATATTTTTGGTTGAAAAAATAAGCCCTTTGAAAACGAAATTGTATTTTAAACTGATAATCGAAGCTACATAATGAGTAAAAGAAAAAATATTGTAAAAAAACGATGTACTAAATAACGAGTATTTCCGCCTCTGTCACGAATCACGTCTTTTAAACCCCTTTTGGTATTGATTACAAAAGGTTTTTAATGAAGCCCTGAGGAATATTGTCCCACTCTTTGACTACAGCTCTTCTAATTTTTCAAGGGTGCCTAGGATATGGATTCCGACGTCGTACTTTTTGCTTCAGTTAGTCCAAGGCGTGTTCAATAGGATTCAATAGTCTGGACTTCGTGGTAGCCTTATTATTTGATTATTTTTAGGAATAAAATTGCAAGTGATATTTTTAATTTTGCATTAAGAAATAGTGTAAGTAATCTTTAAATATTAGTTCAAAACGAACTTCTTTCTTTTGTTATATCAAGTCCTCCATCTTCCAAGAAAAATGAAAATCGACTTTTATTATCAGATGATCGTAGTCTACACAAATGTTGTTGTTTTTTTTAATGTCGTGGCTGTATTAAAAACAATAAAAATTTGTTGCGAATCGAAAAATTGTTCAATGCTACGAAAATTGCAAAAAAGTTCTTTTAAATAGTAAAAAGTTAAGTTTTAGACATTGCCTAATAACGTGAGGTTTTGTTATTAGACTATTTGTTAACTTTACGTAAGCCTCATAAAAACGAGACAACAATTACCAGTTATATAGCGTTTTCAAACTTATAGCGCAAAAAGATGGTTTTATTTTTCTTAATTTTTCCTTATTTAAATTATACCAGTCAATATTCTATTCTTGTGAAAAATAATACTTAGTAATAAATTGTATACGCAGTGGAGTCATAACTTGGTATAATATAGATTTTGCAGCGCTTTAGAGGTTGCTTCTCATTTGGCATTTTATGGGCATTGGACCATTTATTTCCCGTAAGTACTAAATGACCAGGTACTCAAAATAACACTTTCTAACTTGAAAGTGATGTAATATGTTATCTACACATATATACATAAGGAAAAATATATAGTGATATATATCAGACGAGGAGGAAAGACAGGGATTCGAATCGAAAAATTGTTCAATGCTACGAAAATTGCAAAAAAGTTCTTTTAAATAGTAAAAAGTTAAGTTTTAGACATTGCCTAATAACGTGAGGTTTTGTTATTAGACTATTTGTTAACTTTACGTAAGCCTCATAAAAACGAGACAACAATTACCAGTTATATAGCGTTTTCAAACTTATAGCGCAAAAAGATGGTTTTATTTTTCTTAATTTTTCCTTATTTAAATTATACCAGTCAATATTCTATTCTTGTGAAAAATAATACTTAGTAATAAATTGTATACGCAGTGGAGTCATAACTTGGTATAATATAGATTTTGCAGCGCTTTAGAGGTTGCTTCTCATTTGGCATTTTATGGGCATTGGACCATTTATTTCCCGTAAGTACTAAATGACCAGGTACTCAAAATAACACTTTCTAACTTGAAAGTGATGTAATATGTTATCTACACATATATACATAAGGAAAAATATATAGTGATATATATCAGACGAGGAGGAAAGACAGGGATTCGAATCGAAAAATTGTTCAATGCTACGAAAATTGCAAAAAAGTTCTTTTAAATAGTAAAAAGTTAAGTTTTAGACATTGCCTAATAACGTGAGGTTTTGTTATTAGACTATTTGTTAACTTTACGTCAGCCTCATAAAAACGAGACAATAATTACCAGTTATATAGCGTTTTCAAACTTATAGCGCAAAAAGATGGTTTTATTTTTCTTAATTTTTCCTTATTTAAATTATACCAGTCAATATTCTATTCTTGTGAAAAATAATACTTAGTAATAAATTGTATACGCAGTGGTGTCATAACTTGGTATAATATAGATTTTGCAGCGCTTTAAAGGTTGCTTCTCATTTGGCATTTTATGGGCATTGGACCATTTATTTCCCGTAAGTACTAAACGACCAGGTACTCAAAATAACACTTTCTAACTTGAAAGTGATGTAATATGTTATCTACACATATATACATAAGGAAAAATATATAGTGATATATATCAGACGAGGAGGAAAGACAGGGATTCGAATCGAAAAATTGTTCAATGCTACGGAAATTGAAAAAAAGTTTTTTTAAAAAGTAAAACCAGTCACAATAAGGTAATCATCAACCATTAGTACTCTGTAGGGTCCGGGATTATAATCCATTAACGAGAATCCCTTGCTGATGTAGGGAGAAAATATCACTGCATGTTCTTCCATTATCTCATCTTTGAAGAGAACTCTCTTCCAGGTTTCCAAAGTCCAATTCACATGTTCACGTGCAAACCGGAGCCATTTTGTGAGCTGTGGCAATGAGGGGTCCACGGGAAGGATGTCGAGTCCTAAGGTTATTTTCATTAGGTATTCTTCTGGAACAGTCCTCCTGGAAATGGTAGACATGACGACCCTCTGTCTCCCCAAATCGCTTTAGAGTCCTGCCTTGGACGAGCGATGTACACGCTGGCTGTATCCTTCTTCAATTTAATGGCAAAACCCTAAAGTTTAATTACCTAATTACCCTAAAAATTAAATTACCTTACTGGGGCCATTGAACAAAATTAAAAAATTATAAAGAGACAGAACGAGTGAGATCTAACTTTATGATGTAGATTGGACGGATCAAATGCTACTGCTCGCGAAAAAGGGATTCAAGAGAAAACAAAGCATTATCACGGTTTATATTTAGACTAATATCATCTAAATACCAATAGTTAATCAAAATAAAATCGGAAAATAATTCATTTAATGTTTTTTTATGCAAAAATAACCAATTTTTGATGAATAATAATCACTTTGTTCGGAGTTAATATCTCAAATTTAGTGTGTTTACTACGCCAAGCTCTGTCAAATATAATTTTGGGTTGACGTCAGAAATAACCCAATATTAATATTTTTTTTTCCTTATTATAGAGTTTTATAAGGATTTATCGTGTTGATACATAATCACGAGGCCACTGCCGTTTCAGTCTCCGAGGAGGATTATAGGGATGAGTGCAATGAGTGTGCTAGGGATTAGGGTGGTTGGATAAGTTACTGTGGAATTTCAGTGAACTTGGAAGGGATTTGTTCAAGAATGTAAGGTATCGTTATGAAGGGTTTTGTTGCTGATGTAACAAGGGGCATTTACTATTGTTCTCAGGATTGGTTTAGTTTGAAAGGATTGGCGGTAAGAATCAGTGAAGTAGCTGTGGATTTAAAAACACCCAGACTCATTACGCGTTATCAGAATGCTTTGACTTAAAAACTCTTTTTCATTAGCCCAAGCCGATTCCGTAGCAGTCAATAATACAAATTGAGTAGGTTTTTTATGTGTGTTATCTCCTCTTTCAAATGAAAAATATGGTTATTAATGTTCAGTTAATAATCGCTATGTGAACCATACCGCGTTAATATCGAGTAATCAAATTCTGGGGATGGCCGTTGTGGTACAGTGCAATGACTGTGCTAGGCGATTAGGGTGGTTGGATTGGTTACTATGGAATTTCATGAACTTGGAAGGGATGAGTTCAAGAATGTAGGGCATATTAAGATCGTTATGAAGGGTTTCGTTGCTGACGTAACAAGGGGCATTTACTATTGTTCTCAGGACTTTTGATTGAAAGGATTGGATACGCTTGATGTTCGACTTTTTGCTGTCCCCCATAGCTCTATTCCGTGTGTCCAGATTGGCTTAAGTATAACTTTGTAAATTAGTAATTTAATATCTATTGAGAGATGTCTTTTGAAGGGATGACATTTTTTTTCCTAAAACTTCTATTTAATTTCCCATTATGTCCCCTTAGAGTTATTCTATATTTTACGTGGATTTCCTTTCTCACTTTTCATCCGTACATTCTTTTATAAGTTGTCCTGTATTAAATTGTTTTCCAATAAGCTATTTTTCTTAATTGATTTTCCTATTTGTGATTTTTTTCTTTCTAGATTCTCATTGTGAGGGGGCTCGGGGAGGCAGTTTCTAGCATGATTGTATGCTCTTCCCATTGAGAATGTATCATGCAACATGTACTTGTCTTGTTCATTGGCCTCGATAATCCCCACTAATATCCCCGGGTGTAGAGAGCTCGGCACAAAGATGCCCTTTGTCGAGAGATAGCCTCGGTAATGAGAGCTCTTTGCCCATTTAGGCCCTTCTCTCTGTTTGTGTGTGTGCGTGTATGTGTATATTATGTGTGTGTATGAGGGCAGCGTAACCTCAATAACCTCCACTCAGTGCTTTGTACTGCCTGCTCGCTCATCCGAACCATACAATGGCCACACAGCCTAATCCAGCCGGAAAGATAAACTGTAGCAAATATGTAACCTACCCGTTTCTCTATTATGTTTGATATATCTGCAAACAAAGGGAGTTTTTCTGTTTTGGTCCTTTGCGAAATACAATTTATACAATATAATAAATAATATTTATTTTAAAATATTAGTAATGATATATCTTTGGGTCAAATGGTTAAGCGGATATGTAGAATTAATATCAAATTTACATAAGTGTGAAACAATTTAAAAAGTTCCTTGAAAAAATGTGTCGAGGTTAAGATACTTTGCTAAGACTTCGAAGAAAAACTAAAAGACTTCGACTCTGCTTGGTCTTCGAAACCATAGAAATAAATATTTTTATCGAAACCTTTATATTGCAATAACCAAACATCTCTATTATAATGCATCAGGCTTTGAAACTGTGATGATATAAGATAAAATATATAATATTTAAATAATAATTAATCTATAAACTGTTTACATAAGTAATATTTTTATTTTCGTTTTTCTTCATAGCCCCTTTATAGATAATTATAGATCCTCATGCGAATCTAATAAGTAATATATATATTTTTTTCCATAGTCCCTTTAAATTTACAGATAATTATATACAATGATAGATCCTCAGACGAATCTATTTACAAATTATTTTTGTATTTCCTGTAGCATCGCTACATTACATACAGGTTTTGTTATTTTATAAAATTATATAGTGGAATAAACAAGTATAACGATACACATTATACGTGGCTGGACTGAACTTACTCTAAAAAAGGTGATGGGGCTCAACTTTTTGATCAAACTTAAAACTAACTTAATAATAATTCGTAACCTAATTTTTCCCCGAAAGTCTTGTGCCATCGATGCGGGAAGGGTGGTGGGGTCATAGTGTTAAACACTGGGTTGGCTAGGTGTCACTTTACCTGCCATATCTCTCTTAAGTAATGGTACAGTTCGTCTAGTAATACCGTATAGGAGGGGTAATGAGTATGCCTTAATATTCAAAGGGCACTACTTTCCTCCAAAATGCCTCCATATATGGAGCGTGTTACAATTAATTCTGCCACAATTGTAGAAAAGAGTGAGTCAGTCTATGCCGTCATAGTCTAGATAAGCTATACAATATGTGGTTTATTGTTCCAATAGCAATCATTAAAATTTATTAATATAATGATATTAAATGATCATTAACACATGAAAAAATATAATGTCAGGATTGGAACTCGTACCCAAGCCTTCCCAAATACCTAGACTCTCTCAGGACTTCCCATTTAAAATATTAACATAATTCTAGTATTTATGGTTTAGTGGTTAAAATAGCTTCATGGTATGGTTTTGAATGCATAGACAATTTGTCTTTCCCGCGGCCACAACAAACCAACGAACAAACAAGGCACACAAAGACGAACCTGGAATATAAATCGACCTCCTTGTTCAGGTAGTCCCTTATCCTAGGGTGCAATAGATGCTTATCCGCCCATTCACTGAGGTTGTACCTTATCCGCCCTTATCGCCCTTTCTTCATCATTCTATTCAGGGAATATATAACTATTATTTACGTATTCATCATGTATTGCATGTATGCTCAAGTGATATATTTTCGTGAGAGTACCTTTTATATGGTAACGGCGCTTTTCTGGTATTTTTTTTTTTATGCTTTTTAGCCAGGAAATAAAAAAAAAAATGTAGTCACATAATGCATAAAGTAAACTAAAGATGTTACATTTTAAACGAGTTGTGAATTGTAAATGAAAAAAATTGTGTATTCAACGTGCCATTTTACCCTGGTATTCACACTAACAGACAGTCCACTTAGCAACCCATTTGATAACCTAAACATGTTAGTTTAGTACTTATATGCCCAAACTAAATTGCTAAATTACTATGTTTCAGTAAAGGCTATATTAATTTACAAAGTACATAGTTTCGGAGCTTAGTCATATCAATAATATCTTTGTGATAATTTATTTAATAAATTTATATATTGCTACATTTGAAACCCTAAGGCATGATAGTTAATAATACAACAATTATAGGTGAATGTAGTGTTAGAGAGAGACCTACTTCGAAATATTGCTAAAATCGATTAAGTACCCAAACATAAAGGCTTAAGTCATAATATATTATGAAGACTTCTTTTCTGTTAGTATCTAGTTTTGTAATTTTTTTTTTAATGTTAGGATTAATCGGCTTCCGATTTTTTTTATTATATAATAAAAACTAGATCTCTGCCCAGTCCAATTTTTAATTTCGCCTATAACGTTTTTGACAGTACAACTGCCAACTTCAGGAAGCTACGAAATAAAAACTACTTGATCCACATAAAACTTTTGGTCAAAAATGGTTATTGATGTGAAAATATATATTTTCTTAGTGCTTGGCAAAGGGTGTTTTAGTTATTTTGTAATATTGAACTGTAAATAGTATTTAGTAGCTTATCGCCCACTGCCCAATTTTTATTTCAATAAATTCCTGCTTATTTCAAGCGTCCTACGTCATGTTTCAAGATTTCTCATGTTAAAACCCAGACGGTGTTTAGAATATACAGTTTGGGAGCATTATTACATTAAAAGTAAGATTTAAACCTTTCAATATGAATAAATTCAATAATAATTAAAATATAAATGTATACAGACCTAACAAGCAGCTTTAATAGGGTATGTTTTCTAAGGAGTATTGCCGTTATCAATAGGGCAATGACTGAAAGAGCAAAAAGGCCTCGTTTCCAATCTCTTTAATTGAGTCGAGGATATTGGTAAATAAGACGAGGGAGTACTATATAAATACAGCCACTCCTATCTCAACTATATTAAACCATCCCCATTAGTGTTTACTTTGATTTCTGTCCCTCGGCACCATCGTTCGCTAAGGGGATATTTCTGAACGTGGCCCAGTAACGATATCGAGAGTTAATATGAGATCCTTGGGCGGCTGGAATAAATCTTTTTCCTTCTATGAGATTATAAACGGACCTTTACTAATGCCATTTAATACAGCCATGCTACTTCTAAAATTATTATACCGTTATCCTATAAGCATACTTAGCTCTGAGCACTAAGGACTTTACAGTGCTATGAATGTTCAGATATCCCTCTTGATTGGAAGAGGGATGGCTTTCCAGGATGGGTTTTCATGGTCTTCCGACATTTCCTAGTTTCCCGCAAAGCAGTGCACCGAGCGCAAATCGACACATTTAAAAATTAAATGGTAACGGGCACCCTATCCCATTAATATTATAATTATAATAATTAAGCAAAATAATATAATATAAATATAAGAAGGGAGGAAAATGCCCTCAACTCCACCAGGACAGTCAACTAATTAACAGGGGTATATCACATAGTATATTATGTAGTATATCATAAATCAGCACAATATTTAATATATGTTTATCTTGTTTTTTTTTCTTCTAAGATCTCTAGTTAGAATTTTCGGATGAGGGATAAATATAAAATATTTAGGGTGATCGGATCCTTGTACTAGGAGTACCTGCTGAAGGTGGTGTGAGAGGAGTAAGGGGTGTGGGTTGATTGTTACGGAACAGTGGTGAGAG
Source organism: Acanthosoma haemorrhoidale (assembly GCA_930367205.1). NCBI lineage: Eukaryota > Metazoa > Arthropoda > Insecta > Hemiptera > Acanthosomatidae > Acanthosoma > Acanthosoma haemorrhoidale. The sequence continues at coordinate 114,366,127 of OV884014.1, read as the reverse complement.
TCTTCTCTAGGCATGTAGTGCAGTCGTATTTAGTCTGATATCAGTGATGGGTGCCCCTTAGAGGCTTGTTGTTTTTTTCACTGTTTATCTCGTCCCATTCTGGAGTAATTATAATATAGTATAATGATACACATTTTACGTGACTGGACTGAACTGACTAATAAAGGTGATGGGGTTCACCTTTTTGATCAAACTTAAAACTAACTTTTCCCCGACAGTCTGTTGCCATCGATGTGGGAGTCTAATTATTTTATTACCTATAAATAATTGGAACTGATCCGGAAACAATATTAAATACATAATCATTAGAAAAATAGAACGGGAAATATATAAGCGGTTAAAATGAATTTAATTATTTAAACAAACTCTTTATTACAAACAAAATATTTTAATAATAAATACATACGTTCTAGGCAATTTCATCTGGTCATTAGCCCTGTTTAAACTGTTACTTTAAAACAAAAAAATATATGTGAAATTATTAAACAATACTATTTAAACTATTTATAAAGTCACTCCCAAACTCTTTCTGGCTAAAAACAAAGAACTCACTTTCTTAAACCACCTGGTAGATGGATTTCAATTCGTTCGCATTTCCCGCCGGTACACCGACCTTCCTGACACCCTGGGAATTTTTCGTTTAAGGTTTATTTACTAATTTTTTTAACAGCTATTGAAGTAAAAAAAAAAGTTAAAATATCAAAATAATTTAATTAAACCTACCGGTTTTTGGGAAAAATTAGATTAATCAAATCAATTTACATAATAAAAATAATCTTTTTCTAATATTTAATACATATACTTTTCAACAAAAAAAACAACTAATAACGCCGCAATTGATTTTAAATAAAATCTTTATCAAAGTAAAGATACATTTAAAAATAAAAATTCCTAACAAAACTCAATAAAATAAACAATAAAAAAAAATAAAAAATTACAAAACTAGATGTCAGTAGAAAAAAAAGTCTTCATAATATATTACGACTTAAGCCTTTATGTTTGGGTACCTAAGCTATGTTAGCGATATTTTGAAGTACTTCTCGTTCATACTACATTTATCTATAATTATTGTATTATTAAATATCGTACATTTGATTAGCTATTGTAGTGTACCTCAGGGTGTCAAATGTAGTAATATAGAAACTTATTTTGGTTTATTTCAAATTGGTATGACTCAGCTTCAACTATGTGCTTTGTAAATTAGTAGGTGCTAATACTAAAAACTAAAAAATAGTAAATGAACAATTTAATCTGAGCGTAACAAGTATTCAACTAACATAATAAGGGTGACCAAATGGGCGAAGTGAACTGCCTGTTAATGTGAATACCAGGGTAAGATGGCACGTGGAATACACAATTTTTTGCATTTACTATTCACTTGGGCTCCAATTTAAGCATCTCGTTTAAAATGTAAGATCTTTAGTTTACTCTATGCATTATGTGACTGCATTTTTTAAATTTATTTCCTGGCCAAAAAGCCCCCCCCAAAAAAATACAAAAAAAACTGAAAAAAAAAATACAAAAAACTCAAAGCACCGTTTCGTCTGTGACTCTGGCCGTATGTTCACTTTAGAGGAGTGAATTAATAAGGTAGGGGGAGGGGTGCCTTAACTACTAGGCAACAGGGAAATCCTAAGGTAAGGGGGCGGGATTTCCATCGGCGTATCAAGTATGCACTGGAGCGAACTCCAGGATATAGGAGGCCGTGGCATATGAATGGCGCTCTTTATAGAGGGGGTGGGGAGATTTTTTTTATTGTCTGAACAGAAGGTTGTAAAAACTCTTTCAATCTTGGTTACGTAGTTTTATAATAGCAATTTAAATATATTTTAGGACATCATAGGCTCTCTTCAACTTATAAATATGTTATTAAAATTTTCATGTGCTATGTAAGAGTATTGTTTTGACATTTGGTATCACCCTATTGTTATTGAACAGCACAATTGAAAGCTATTGAAAACTGATAAAATTTTGTGTAGAAACAAAGTTGTTAATTTATCTATCATATCTCTATATTTATTTTAATATAATATACATGTTTACATTTAAAATGTCTGTACATTTCAGGTTGTTTAAACTATAACCTTAAGTGGTTGTTTTTTTTTTTTAAAAAAGTCCATTAATGGGTTGTAACTGTAACTTCAAAACGTAAGGGTTTCTGATTTGAAAAAAAAGATCTACGAAACCCAAATGGGTGGTTTAGTCTGACATTGAAGTATTTTTCATAGTTTTTATGCAGTGACGTAGACGGATAATATTACGCGTAGTAACAATCTCATAATATACAATATTTGGAACTATTAGCGTAGGGTGATTACCCCCAAGGTAGACAAAATAGGTAAGTACTATTTAAAGTTTGCCTCTGGATAATAGATACAAATTCGATTATTGTTATTTGTTACATTCCATTCAATTTAAATTAAATACAGATTGCAAGCCAAAATTTAAAAACGTTGGTTCAAAAAGTGGATCCTTCTAACTCCTTGTCCATTCTCCTTTGGAATGCGAATGGTGTTCGTACCCACACTAACGAACTGACAGCATTACTCCACGACAAAAACATCTACGTAGCTCTTATTATTGAAACAAGACTTACGAGTAAACGACCATTTACTGTTTAATTAACGACAGTACGAGACTTATCGAACTGATCACCCAGATTGTCCATTACTCCATTTCCCATCACATAGTTCCTTTGGTAGCACACGATATCCTTCAATCAAGTGCAGTGTCAATCACCACCTTCACTTTTCCCCTTACTCTAGCATCAGTGTACTGCCCTCCCAATAAATCCATTTCCGACTCCCAATTCATCTCCTTTCTAGACTCCATCGTTTCCTTGTGGGTGGGGACTGTAATGCGAAGCACCAACACTGGGGCTCAAGATCCATGAATACACGAGGACGTGCTCTGCTGTCTGCACTCCTGACACAGCCATCTATTGGTCATCAGATCCCATCCGAAATCTAGATCTCCTTGACTTTTTCTTCAACAATAGTTTAGGAACAGTAAACTATTCACTTACTACGTCTTCTTAAAATGGATAATATTTTGTAAGAAACTAAGATCCTGTACAGAAATAGACTAAAGAAACTAATAAACCAAGCCTACAAGCGATTACAATCAAAATTAATAGCACTTTAAAACAAACTGATTCCCCTAATCGGCCAAATTGATCTTTATTCTCAGTCTGTCGGTGCTTTTAACACCGACGGCAGTAGAGTTAAGATGCTTCTCTTTAACTAGTTATAACTGCCCATTTAAAATAATTAATGAGGGATGAAAGTTGTAAGAGGGAGTAGGAGAGAAAGAGAGAGAGTGAGTGAGGGGTCGGGAGATTTCATCTCGGGGGGAAAAAAAGCTACTTAATCTAGCTGTGTTTATCTTTCCTCGGGGCAACAATCACAAACTAGGGGACTTGGGAAGCAATTCCGAACAGCCTAACAGCTAAGCCTAGATCAAGCACCTTACCTTAACTCTTCTTTCTAACTGACTAACTTTCAACTAATACGTCAGAAAAATGTTCTTCTTAGTTTATTCATGAAGGTTTCTCAGTACAGTTCTCATCTCCAAAGGTATCCCAGTAGGATTATTCTAAATATGATTATATTCAAAATTAATGACACGCAGACGTTCAAAATCTCAAAATTTCAAAACTCACTCTCAAACCCAAAAATGGCTCTAAAGAACAGGTTGCCGTCATTTTAATACTCGCTACGAATTAGAATTGTGAAACCTTTGAGATATCAATGCATGTTTTAAGGGTTAAATTCCTGGCGACAGGAATAACACTGAATAACTTAAGTAAGGCTCATTAATAATTCATTTATTAAATAATAAATAAAAATAAATATTTCCTGACGAAAGAATGTTCTTGATTGACGCGAAGAACCAAAAAAAAAAAATACCTTAGAAGTAAAAGCGAATTGATGATCAAATTTTCCATGGAATTTCATTTTTCTAATTTTATGTTTCAGTACAGTAGAGTAGGCAAAGTGACGGAATTATGATAAGGGTTATAAATTATGCGATTTCTCCGTCGGAAGCCTATTAGCCTCTAATTGACAGAATATTTGATGTCACGGCTTCATTTAGTTCTGGAACTAATTAAAATAAAATTAGTCCATTATGATAAAGTGACAAGGAAAAAAGCGAGGGATGAAATTAATTTTTTTTTTTTTAACCGTCGATGTGATTCAATGCAAATTGGAAGACTTTTTTTTGTATTAATTATTACGAGTTGTAGTTGAATTAATAAAGGTACTATAAATTAACTTAAAGGTAATGCTTTAATTCCAGGAAAAAAAGATTTTGCTTCGTAGGTAAAAATCGGTAGTTACATTTTTGTTGTGTCCCAGAATTAACGCAAGATATACAGTTTAGGGCTAGTAAAAAATGAGCGTTACACGATAGAATAACGTGTCTTTATTGTTGAACATTATCTCAAAAATAATGAAAGTTTGGCGGCCGCATTTCGAAAATTTCGTACAAAATATGGTCGGAATAGTGTTTTCACTTCATCAATTGTGAAGAGATTAATTGAAAAATTTAGGGAGACTGGATCGGTTGGAAACACTAAACACACTGGTCGTCCAAAAACAAGCTGTTCAAATGTAAATATCGAAGCAGTGCGTGAGAGTGTTGTTGAAAGTCTAGGAACATCAATTCGGCGTCGTAAACACAGTTCTTTGTGCCGAAATTGGATGATATTGATGTTGCCAATATGTGGCTTCAACAAGATGGTGCCACATGCACTACAGCCCATGAAACAATTCAAATACTGCATGAGACATTTCCAGGTCGTGTACTCTCTCGTTTCGGTGATCAGAATTGGCCCCCTTGATCGTGTGATTTAACACCTTTAGATTTCTTTTTATGGGATTATTTGAAGTCAAAGGATTATGTCAACAAGCCCACATCCACCCGTGCATTAAAAGAGGAAATTCAACGCAGCATTGACGAAATTCAACCACATTTATGCCAAATGGTCATGGAAAATTTCGACAAAAGAGTGCGTATGTGCCTGCAAAGTTGTGGAGGCCGTTTGCCCGATGTGTTATTCCATAAATTACCGTATCCTTTTTACGTTATAATTCAATAAAAAAAATACTAAAAACTGTGTTTTCTATTTAAATCAAATCTTGCGTTAATTCTGGGACATCCTTTTAATGGCCGTTTTGTTTAAATCTTTCTTTTTCCTATTATTGTTTTTCTCAATTGAAAATCTTAACAGTTTAGTTTCAGACCATCAAATGAGCCATTGTTGAACTCCACCAGTAACTTAACACTTAAATTGGGGCTTAGTCGTTTCTTGGGATCATAGAGACTCCCACTTTTATTTTTTATAATATAACTTTTATTTTTAGACGAGTCAAGGGCTATACTTTTTCTAGCTATCGCAGAATTTTCATAAACTTTGGCCTTCGGGAGGCAGTTATAGCTTGAATATGCGAGTGGTTGGCCCTTAACCTATTAAAAACCTTCAACTAGCCATTATTTTTTCTACCTCTTCACAAACAAAACCATATCTTTCACTCGGGAAATTTTTAAGTACACTCAGGGGGAGCTACCGGTATGGTTTTTTTCTCCCTCTCTTGCTCACTCAGATTAATTTCTGTGTTTAGCTGTAAAAAAAACCAAAACCAAAACACATTAACGAATCCCTATCTGTTAAAAATAAAATGGATCGCTGTTTACATTTTTACACATTAAATACAAATATTTACAAATTAATTATAAATGCTTAAAAGTTAAAATTAATATAATCTTTAAGGTCATAACAATCAAATTTTTATTTCCCCTTGTATTTATGTTCAGCATACCCATCACTTGATCAGGATTTTTTTAGGTACACAAAATACACTACCTATTTCGTATTTAGATTGTGGAATCGCTTTTCATTTAGTGACAGATATTTAGATCTTTTGTAAGAGATTTTTCTGTATTACTTGTCCCAAAATGACAACAATTACTAAGTGTTTATGAGGGCTTATTATTTGATAACTTTATGAAAATTATAAAAAAAATAAACTTTTTTCATAACCAGTAATTAGTTAAGGATATCTATTCATATTTTATGAAGGAATCTCTATTTTTCTCATGCCAATATTGTGGTATCCACTTATAGTTAATTATAAAAAATGGAACAGAGAACTCGCTAAATCGAACAAATCCTAATTTTTTATAAAAAGTTGTTTCCTAAAATATCAAACGGGGTATCAAATTAAAGATCACAATTATATGTTGGGACTCGGGTTGACTATAATTACAATAAATCATTATAATTATAATCAAAGTTGTTTTTTCAGTCCAAGCGAAACCCTTTATGATACCTATCGCACTTGACTTTAGTGTTTAGTTTGGTTTTTAGCTTAATTTCTTCTCCTCCTCATGTCCAGTTTACATATACGTTTGAGGGACCATTTAAGTGAGAATTGTTGCGATGATTATCACTCAGAATTTTGGTACATTACAACATATTAAAATATATGTAAAAGAAAACATAAGTTTTTAGAGAGAATGTGATATAACATAAACAAATATGTGATAGGCTTAGACAAATATTTCCAGAAGTTATTGTATTTTTAAATTATGATTCAGTTTTGGAAAGTACAAATTCTTGAATTTTGGGGAGTTGTAAGTCGTTGAGGATTGTGGTTATTTTTGTGTAGCGAGGTCGATGATGATAAGCGTTCTTAGGTTTTGGTTCAGATAATTTTTTTCTGTTGATCTCTAAAACCACCAGAACTCCATACTGGTGAAATATGGGTTATCGGAAGACTTCAGACTAAACAATAATATAAGAACCGTGAACTTTAACAAAGTAAGGAATTAAAGCAAAAATCTGTAAAAAAATATAACATTTAAAACAAATAAATAAAACCAAAGTTAAAGAAAGTAATACAGATAAAATAAAATTTAGAAACGTTTTAAGAACGATACTCATTTCATAGAAAGTATACTAGTATACCTATAGGGTATAATTAACAGAGCCGCGTTGATGAACTCGAAGACAACTGATTGATGGATAAGCTGGGCCGTGGAGCAGGAAGTGGTCCCACTGCCTGCTGTATCAGATGGTGTGGTCAGTAGTGCGCTCCACCACCGATGGATATCCGCTTCTCTCGTTATCCTCGGGCATGTCCAGATATGCCCTGTGGTGGGATATAGTCCTTTCAGCCAACTCAAGAGGAATGTGATAATAACACAAATATAAACAAGGATATATGCAAAACGTTAGAATACTTAATTATTTCAAAACGTTTACTAAACTTCTTAAATGGTAAAAATTTTAATAATGGCGATGACCTCAAATCGCTCCTGGTTTAGTTTTTCGTTTATAATGACCAGAAGTTCTATGAGCGTGGGATCATGAAGTTAGCAGAAAGATGGCAAAAGGTCATCGAACAGAATGGAAGATATTTGAGTGATTAGAGTCTATTTTTTGTATAGAAAAAATTGAGTTTTATTTCACACTAAAAAACCGAAACGACTTTCTTGCCAACCTCAATACATTGTCATTCTGAGCACTAGGGAATGGCAATTAAAAGTAATAAATAATTTGTGGGCAGACAAAAATAGGATGTTATTTATATTTTTGCTATGGAATTGTTATTAGAACTAGAGCAGCTGGATATACATCAATTGCGGAAAGACAATTCCATTTATTTAATGTTTCTAATGCTTTAAAAATGATTCCCGTTAAGGTAGTCAATCCACTTTATCTACAGCACTATACTACGTGCTTTATTTTGTTTAAGCAGATTACGCAAAGAAAATTGGTGTAACATTTCGTAATTTTTGCACTTACTGATGTAATTAAATTATTCGGCATACAGTAGCCTCCCCTCTGGCAATATATTTCCTGTTAGATTTGATGTGATTGGTTCTGGGAGTACCGTGAAAGGACTGGAAGACCACTCCAGTTGAAAAGCCATCAATAGAGAGAGGACCCGCCGAGGTCCAGCTGAATCTTCTTCATCCAGCCCAGCACCTTCCATCACATATGAGGACTCTCCTTCCTCTGCCTCTTGAATCTTCCAATATTTATATACAACTGATATTTGGTACACAGATTGCTTTTTAGGTATTCCTGTTCATATTCCCTCAAGTTGCACATATATAATTAGATACAGGGTGGGTTAGTGATTGATCCATCTAAAAGCAAAACAACTTTCATAACCCCCGATACATGGTGAAGAAAGATTTTCTCAAGTTGAAACCCTCCGCTGGTAACCTATAAGGCAATATTTCCTTATTATTACAAAATGTTATAGATGTTTAACGCCTATCACGGCCCGTAGTAGTATTCAATCTTACATTTCAGTTAAAATAATAAAATAAAAAATGAAGTATTATATTTTAGCTATAAAATATGATAATATGAGCTCTAATATAATCACAGGGAGTATGAATGTTTACGAAATAAATATTTACAGCTATTAGTAGGACAAATAAATACAGATATCCTAGGCTGTAAATAATAGAATATGCACAAAACTAAATTCAAACTAAGTAAATAATAATAATATAAAATAATGATAAATGAAGTCGTAACTAAAAATAAAATATCTAGAAGATAAAGACAAGAATATAAAGGAAAAAAAAAACACTAATATAACAATTTGCAACATGCGCCCACTGTACAATGTCCTTTACGAATACCGCTTAAAACAATTTTTTTCCTTGAAAATATACACACTTTTGAATATGTAAAGTAGATTTATGAATTTATTTTTGTCCATGAAATTAAATCACAACCACAATGAGATATATAGGGTGTCCCAGAAAGTGCTGGCAACCCTAAAAAAAAAATAATTTGACCGTTGAGAGTTTAGAGTTAGTACAAATGGAGCGTTACACGATAGAACGTGTCTTTGTTGTTGAACATTATCTCGAAAATAATGAAAGTTTGGCGGCCGCGTTTTGAAAATTTCATACATAATACGGTCGGAATAGTGTTTTGACTTCATCAACTGTGCAGAGATTACTTGAAAAATTTAGGGAGACTGGATCAGTTGGAGACACTAAACACACTGGTCGTCCCAAAACAAGCCAATACATAGCACAGTTCTTTGTGCCGAAATTGGATGATATTGATTTGGCCAATATGTGGTTTCAACAAGATGGTGCCACATGCCATACAGCCCGTGAAACAATTCAAATACTGCATGAGACTTTTCCAGGTTGTGTAACCCTCTCGTTTCGGTGATCAGAATTGGCCGCCTAGGTCGTATGATTTAACACCTTTGGATTTCTTTTTATGGGTTTATTTGAAGTCAAAGGTGTGTGTCAACAAGCTCACATCCACCCGTGCATTAAAAGAGGAAATTAAACGCTGCATCGACGAAATTCAACCACATTTATGCCAAATGGTCATGGGAAAGTCGTGGAGGCCATTTGCCCGATGTGTTAGTCCATAAATAAACTTATCCTATTTACTTTAATATTCAATAAAAAAATACTAAAACCTGTGTTTTCTATTTAAATAAAATCTTGCGTTAATTCTGGGACACCCTATAGAACAGTATTGACGTTATGAGGGTGAAGGACACCTAGTGGTAATTATATTTAGGATTGGCAGTTTGTCTTAACAGATGTCAATTCCAGCGTCTCTTAAGTCCAGTGCGGACAGTTCCTGAGTGTGTTTGATTGACCAGATAGTTTGTCATCGAAGTGCATTCATGTTATGATGTGTGTGGTTGCTTACGTAGATTGCTGCTGGCATTACTAGCCCGAGTAATGGGGATTGTGAAATGTATTGTGAAGATATCCAATATATGTATATCCCGATGTACCAATGGTGTAATAATTGGATGTACTAATAGTAATAATTGGAACTTTGTTCGGGAACAATACATAAATATAAAATCAATAATATAAAATAGAAAGGACAATACATACATGAACATAATAATAACAATACATAAACTCTTTATTACATAGAGTGATGTAATAATAGAAATACAAGATATTCATATTATTTATTTAGATCATTTAGGCCATTCGTTCAATTTAACGTAATGTTTGCTCACCCTAAAACCGGAAAATAATTTCCGCCCCACAATAAATAATCAAACCAATACGTTACATTACCTTTATACAAGTAAATAGAGCCTGTTGGGTCGTCGCGAGGGGGGTGCCTGGTTACCCTAGTCCTGGTGACAAGTGAGGGTTATTCGAGTTTATAACCTGGACAATCGTTTCATGGCGGTATTATCTGGCTCCATTTTTGATAGGTATGTGCCCCGACAATGCACTACGTTCAGGAAAAGAGGTACAGAGGTTTTATTATAAAGAATTAGTCAAGTTTTCAGAAGTCGAGCGGAAACCAAGCGTCAACGAGTAAAGGTAACGAGAGACTAATTAACAGGGCCAGGAAGTCCGCCTTAAGTACCCTCTCTACGGGGGGGGGGGGGGCTGCAAGGATGCTAGGCCTGCGGTTGGGGTTTTCCCACACATGTGGTGATGAACCCACGGCCGAGGCTTAATTACCCGACCCCTTGACCCCTGGAGGATAGAGGGCTGCAAAAGGGTTGTTAATGTTTATTACTGACATTTGGTGACCCTTCTCGTGTTACTTGCCTGGTCACCGTCTTTTATTGCTTAACACATTTACAATGATTTATATTTGTTTATTTACATTTGTCTATAATACATTTAGTTCATGTTATTTACTTTTGCTTACAATATATATGCAATAGAGTATAGGGTGATTTATCTTATGTAGTTAGCGGTCGCTACATAGCCCTTTATTTTTATAATTTACATTCAATATTAACCTACAAACCTTATAAATAATATACACAAAAGAAATAGATAAAACAAATTATTCAACTGCAAATCATTTTACTTCCACTTTTAATTATCCTCTTCCGTTACTTTCTAACCTCAACCGAGGCACAGCCACGTATAGAGAAAGTTATCTATATAGCGGATCCAGCGAATACTGAAATCTAATTGGTCGGTGGGAAATGGCCCCTCCCCTTTCCTCAGGGCTAACCCGATCCCGAGCCAGCACTCTCTTCTTAACACTGGCTCAAGTCGACACAAATCCCATTATCCCAGATCGATGTACTTCGGTCAGCTCCCTCGGGATGCGGGCGGGTATCATATATGTCTACGTGAGCGGCCTCCGTACTGAGAGCTGTCAATATTGGGTGAGCAGGCGAAAATCATACCGGGCGATATTGTACATATTATATGACGTGAAGCAGGCTACATTTAAACCGATGGACTGTATGGTAGTATCCTCGACTTTGACTCCGTCCAACCCTGTTGCGAAATTTTTGATAAATTTGTAAGTAATTATCAAAAGTAGTTAGGTCAGTACCACAATCAGAGTACAAGTAACATTCAATAATATGGGTGTCCCAGAATTTTAAGTTGGGACGGCTGTACCCTTCTATAAGTACGCTTATGCTTGGACTCCCATATTCAGTACTATGACTCAAGCAGGGGCGACAAAAACCTAACGTAATAATAAATGTTTTGTTACCGGTTAAACATTTTTCGGCGTCTATACTATACCGGTGCCCACCCGACCTGTATTTCCGTTCTCACAAACCGTTTCCTCGGGCTGTTCTTTTATTATTCGTATCGAAAACCTTTGCAGAACTGTATTGCAGTCGATACTAGACAGCCATCAACTGACCTAATCTTTAAATCTAGACTCGACCGATCCCTTATCCCCCTCCAATCTAGTCGTTATTCATCATTATTATTATGGTTTTGTTATTTATTTTTCATTCATCTCAACCAGCATGCTGCTTTCTTTCCCCATTTTAATAAGTCCTATGTTCTCTTTCAAACTTCAAACTTTCAAAGCAGACGTTTGTTCTTCGTAGTAATGTCATATGCTCATAGTTACTTATAAGTTATAAATTGATAAGTTTGTGTATCTGTAAGTATTTTGTGTATTTATGTATTTTTTTTTGGTCAGCTAGACATTGCTATTCATACCTTGCATTCTTTAACTCATCCCTTCCCAGTTCATGAAATTTAATACTAACCTATCCACCCACCCTAATTCCCTAGAACAGTAATTGTGCTGCACCACTCATCCCTATAATCCTCCACGGAGACTTAACGGCAGTGGCCTCGTGACCTGCTGTAAATGCGTGACAGTGGGCCCTGACGATGTCAAGTTTCTCCAATCATGTCCTGGGCGTCTGTGGCTCACGCGCTCTTCGTCAGCCTCCACTGGCTCGTATGCGGTGACGCGGTTGACGGAGGAGCGTGTAGGACTTCTCAAGACTCCGCTTCCTCTTTCGCATGCAAGGGAGGTGACAAACATGTGGATTTGGGAGGGCTCTTGGCTGTTTGTAAATATTGTATGAATGAGGGAGGGAATGATGAATTGTAAATACAGTATGAATGAGAACATTTATCACAATTACTTATTGCCTAATAAGGCAGATTGTAATTTTACCACAATGAAGAAGTTACCAGCATGCTGCTTTCTTTCCCCTTTTTCAAACTTCAAAGCAGAAGCTTGTTCTTCCAGTAATATCATATGCTCATAGTTACTTACATAAATTGATCAGTTTGTGTATCTGTAAGTATTTTGTGTATTAATGTATGTTTTTTTTTTTTTGTCAGCTAGCCATTACTATTGTTCTTTCTCGTTATTTATAAGGGAGAATATCTTAGAATAAGTTATTTTTTTCATTCATTAATTGATTTGTCCTTATCCAGCACAAAGGGGACTACTTTATGGTACGTCAAAAATATTTCTCTGACGGCAGAAGCTGTAGCGCTACTTCTTTTTATCCCTTCTCTTAAGTGCTCAACGATACCGTAGGCATTGGCAGGCCATCAAAGAAGAGCTGTCGTGAGCAGAGCATTGATGTATTAAAAAAAAAAAAAAAAAAAAAAAAAAGAAAAGAAAGGTTCGCATTGCGGTCAAAGGTTCTGTGCCTAATGCGGATGGAAACGTTGATAAATGCTATTGCGCCGGTTCTGCGGGTTATTAATGGCTGCTAATGTTGGGACTGTATCTGTTTTGGTCTGCCATTGTCTGTGTATGTCTGCGACTGTATTTGTATGTCTGCGACTGTATTTGTATGTCTGCGACTGTATTTGTATGTCTGCGACTGTCTGCTAACGCACACAGGATGTTTTTTCGGACATAATTAGCCACTCCTTGCGCTAAACACACAATGGCTTTTGTAACACCGGTGGCTGCTCTGGTTGGAGAAAAAAGGAAAAAAAAAACAGACTAATGAAAACTTTTTTTTTTTCTTCTTTTAATGAGAATTACGAATTCACCGTTTACATTTCAGACGTTCTGTGTTTAAATGAGGGAAACCCGATTTAGTTGAAAAAATAAAAAACCCAAAAAAGACGTTAGGTTTAATTTAAACCAATGCTGCAAGCTCCTTTTAAAACTGTGGTAACAGAATGTAATTTTTTTTTCGGTTACCAACAGTCGGCTGAAATATTTTATTCATATGAACTTCATTTTCAGGTTCTGTAGCTTTAAATATACATAGGAATTTATCTACCATCATATAAATTACTCACTAGTGAATAAGCTATTATTATACATGAAATAATATCAAATAATATTAGGAGAGTCAAATTTATATTTTAGTTATATATTATAAAGTTTACTGTTATGTATGTATTAAGTTATTTTAATTATTTTATGTGTTAATCTAGATTAGTATATGTTTACATTTTTTATTTTTCAAGAAGGTTATTCTATTATTTATTTTAAATTTGTTTTATTTGGTTCATTTTCTATTTTTAATTCTCTGTATTGTATGTTAGAATTCCTATTTTTCACTCGTGAACGACGTAACCTCAGAATAATAAAGATATTTGATTTTTAAATTGTTATAACGTGTAATAAACGTTGTAATAAAGTAAGTACTGATAAATTGTGAGAACTTACGACTGCGTTTTATTTATTTAAATTGAAACTTTAATTATAAGGTAAAGAAGTTTGGTGAAAGTAATTAATGTACTCCAGGGTTTTTACTGGCAAAAAAATGAGAAGTACTAGACATTTTTCGGCGGGATTTAATTGCGTGTGGGGGGGGGGGGGGAGATAAAGTTCAAGTATGTTATAATATGTGCTCTGCTATAAGTATGTTATAATATGTGCTCTGTTATAAGTATGTTATAATATGTGCTCTGCTATAAGTATGTTATAATATGTGCTACGTTATAAGTATGTTATAATATGTGCTCTGTTATAAGTATGTTATAATATGTGCTCTGTTATAAGTATGTTATAATATGGGCTCTGTTATAAGTATGTTATAATATGTGCTCTGCTATAAGTATGTTATAATATGTGCTCTGTTATAAGGGTCGGATGATAGAAAATGGGCTACTATAATTAAACCTGTGCTTTTTCAGAAGTATTTATACTATAAAAGATTTTTGCCATTCGTACTATTTTTCTTTGTGTTTTTCGTACAAAACATCTTTGAAAATTTTGAGGGGTCTAATTACTTACGCTGGACAGTTATGGATGTATAGTGGAACGTTCTCTAATGGAAAAAATTGTAAACAGGAAAGTTATTTTAAACAGGCAATTTTACTTCGCGCGGTGTACGTTTTCCTCACTTTAAATTTTAAACTGCAAGAACTATCAAAAAAAAGAAGATGCTTCCCTGACTTTTTTACAAATTAGAATACGTAAAATCTTTTAGAGTTTTTATTTTAAACTATTTCTCGACATTAAAAAAAAAGAAATCTTGCAAATCTGGATTAATTTTTTGTCCCTCTATCGATCATATATATTATAAGTTTGGACTACAAATTAGCAATCACAAATCATCACGAGGCGCTCAAAACTTCAAGCATCAGTTGAATATATAATTACAAATACATAGGTAATAAGCTGCGTCAAAACTTTGTGCGTTAAATTAAAATAATTTTAAAGTTTGACATAAAAGTGACTTTTTCTTTCAGCTCTTTAATGAAAGATTCATCAAAACCAGCATTTCATTGCTCTCTCTCCACTCACCCAAAAATAAGTAATTACTATTTCGTATCCTATTGAAAGAACAATTAAGCGCTAAGCGAACTAAATGTCGTTCTCCAATCGTTTTGGTATACAGCTCTTTTGTGAATAAAATACCGACTTATTAAGGTATGTGGGTTTTGTTTTTTAATTCGTACGGTTAGATTTCACAGGTTAGATTTACATAGGCTATTAATAGACCTGCGCCCTTCTCATTGTACGGGTAAAACTGCGATTTATAGAAAGTCATAGTGTATGGACATGAAGGCTGTGAGATATTATTGACGGCTAATTGATGTGGCAGTGGCAGTTCGTTACGATAATTGTAGCCTGGAACGGCCAGAGAGGATTTCCTGATGGGAATTATCGGCGATCGAGGTGGCACATCTGGACCGGATGCTGGGTCATTAATAAGCCACCGGATGTAGACGGGACAGCGGTAGAAAAAAATGACTGATGATGGACAAGCTGTGCCCGATGCAGACATATCATCATCACCAACACCCTCTGATGACCACTTACTATTCACGGAGGGCTCTCAAGGGCCGGGACAACCTCTTTGTTCCCTCGACGGCAGTTGTGCAGTTATGACCTCGGGGAAGGGGGGGGGGGTACTGCTCTTATGGAACCTAACGTGGCCTCTGCACTAAACTTTGGTGTCCTCGAATTTACCATTGACTAGATACTGTTGCTTCTGTCGCAACGGAATGTTGTCGATGGTCTAAACGTAGTCGGGAACACATGTCTTAAGCAAAATAATAATAATTGTTATATAACAGCTTTATTATGATAAAATTACAATCTGCCTTATTGGGCAATAAGTATTTGTGATAAATGATCTCATTCAAACCATATCTACAATTTTTTATTCACTCGCTCATTCGTACACTATTTACAAACAGCCCAGAGACCTCCTAAATCCACATGGTTGTCACCTCCCCAGCATGCGAGAGAGAAAGCGGAGTCTTCGGAAGTCCCCCACGCTCCTCCGTCAGCCGCGTCACCGGATACTAGCCAGGGGAAGCTGACTGAGCACAGGAAACAGACGCTCAGGACATGATTGGAGAAACTGGGCATTGCCAGGACCCTCACTGACACGCATTTATAGAAAGTCAGGAGGCCACTGCCGTTTTAGTCTCCGAGGAGGATTATAGGGATGAGTGGTGCATTGTAATATATTGTAAATTATATATAATACGTTGTAAATTAATTTAAACAAATGTAAATAACATTACAAAATTCATTGTAAATGTTGTAAACAATAAAAGACGCAGCTGCAAAAAACTAATCAGAGGCCCTTGGAAGGGAGAGCCAGGTAGGGGCTAGGAGGCTGGGTGGGTCCCGGTCTAGAACAGTCTAGTGTCACTGCAACCATGATCTGGTTGGTCAGAATAAAACCCCAGATCATTGGCTACTGGGGGCTTTATATACCCTCTTGTTTTAGCCGGCAAATCATTCTAACTACGGCTCTCTAACTGGTACTTGCAGCTTTACTGATGTTGCTAGATTTGGCCTTCTCATTTATGAAAACCTCTGCATCTCTCTTCCTAACCTCGCTATGTTTTAGCCCGGCCTTGTCAGATCCCACACTCTCCTAGTGGGATTCCTCGCTAAAACTAGCACCTCCTGGTCCCACAAGGACGTCGCCCTACAAACTTTACCTAATAGCGTCTCCCATGACAATCCAGTCTGCCTCTCTCCAGTTCACACTCGCCTTTGGGATGCGGACGGATTTCGCCTACCCTCAGATACCGAGTGTGAATTCGTGGTCATTCCAAGACCACATAAACTATCTACCCTATACCTCTTCTCCTGAACATAGTGCACTGTCGGGGCACATTCCTATCAGATATAGAGTCAGATAGTAAAGCCGTCATGAAGCAATTGTCCAGGTCATCAACCCTCTCTTCGACACTAGGGCTAGGGTAACTAGGCCCCCCTTGTTGTGACGACCCGACATCGCCCATTATGTGTTTCATCCCTATGTTGTTTTTCTTTTAAAAGGTTCGCTATCATTTAAAATATAAGCAGAGTACATGAGTATGACCTTAATACACAACTATCCCCGTTACACTACCGTGTTAGTGTACATTTCTAGAATCAAGCAGTGACAGAAAAACACAGCTTCAGTCTCGTCGCTTTTTCTAAACCAGAAACCCTTCATACACGCTCTGTCGGCTTTATGTTATAAAACTGTTCCCGGTTTCATCTAGAGACTGTTAATATTACGTAGATATCCCATTTGACATTTGGGAGGAATAGTAAGAATAGTGGTCTCCGTAAAACAGTACTAATAATTAATTAAATACTTAGCAGTAAAAAAAAATATTATAAAATTTTATAAGAAGAATATTAAATCGTTTCTTTCTGATCAATCATCGTTTTCGATTTGTCTTTTAAAACTGTAATTACTATTCTAACTGTCGTTTTTTTTTCTCATAAATATATTTCTTCTTGCATGGGCCTGCCATATGTACAGAAAAACAAAAGGTTTCCACAAAACACTATTCCATTTTGCATCTGCCGTTCTACGTATCGAATTATGATTATCGGTTCAGCTGAACCCAGTCCTTTTGCATTCGAAAATTAGGCATTTCTGCGTTATAGTATCCTGGTGGGGATTGTGTTTCACAGCCATTTAAAAAATCCAAGCTGTGAAACAATAAATTTATTTTTTCATAATTGCCCAAAGCTATGCAAGCAGCCGAATTCTTCTTGAGTATAGGCCGGATATTTTCTTAGCGTCGTCTTCGGGCTATAGGCATAGTACAAACTCACGAGATAATTATCAAAATGAATTTTCCGGGAAATGTCATGACACTTTCCTCATCTACTTTCTCCGAACTCTTCAATAAACGAGTCTCATCGCGTTTATCGCAGAAAGGTAAATAAATGTTAAGATAAGTTGTTCATATGAGCCTATTGGAAATTAGACATAAAGAACAGGACTTAAGGTAGACACCACCTCCTCTAAGTTCGAGACTATTTAATTAAGGCGGCTTAGTTGCAAGAGTGGAGTTGAGATCCTCGTATAATTCTTCCCATGTGCAACTTAAGAGGGACTTCACAGCCTCAGGATGATGAGGTGCTTCATCTCATGAGAGCTTCAAAGCTGTTAGAGTTGGGTTCGAGCTGAACGTTTGATCCCATACTCAATAAAATGCAACGAAAACACTGTGTACATTGTAGGATAAATCAACGTAGCTGTAAGAAAACATTTACAATGTAAAATAGATTCAAAGACTATTGAGCTGACCCTGCGTGGAAAACTTTGGTTCAAATAGCTCAGTTCATTTATGCAGGTACTCGCAACGAATACAGTTTTGATACATTACATAATTAAGAGTTTCTATGTGGCTAAGTCAACGATTTATCGACTTTAGTTTAAAAAAAAGGTATTTTTTGCAAGTAGGGTGCAAGAGTTAAAACCAATTAGTTATATACCCAGGGGTTTGTATGCAGTGACGAAGTGACAAAGGTTCAGGCCACCCAGAAATAGCAATTATGAAAGTGGCAGAGGTTTCGAGATACCAGTGAGGGGGTGTAGCCACAAAGTATATTTAATTTAGTTAAAGGAAATTATATAAAAAAAAATACAAAAATTGTAATGTAGTGAGACCTAAGTCACTATTGTTTATAATTATTAATTATCACCATAGCCAAAACATGCTTGAATGACCAGGACTCGAACCTTTGCCCCATCCTTCAATTTCTTTAAATCCCTCAATCTGCCTTATTGCGCAATAAGTAATTGTGATAAATAATCTCATTCATACCATATTTACAATTTTTCATTCACTCGCTCATTCATACAGTATTTAGAAACAGCCCGTTAACCTCCCAAATCCACATGGTTGTCACCTAACTCGCGCGCGAAGGAGGAAGCGGAGTTTTGGGTAGTCCCAGTCGCGTCAGTGAAGGCTGACGAAGAGTGCGAGAGCCACAGGCACTCAGGACATGATGAAACTAGCCATTGCCAGGACTCCTACTGTCACGTATTTATAGCAGGTCACGAGGCCACTGCCGTTTTAGTCTCAGAGGAGGATTATTGGGATGAGTGGTGCAGTGCAATGGCTGTCCCAGAGGATTAGGGTGGTTGTATAGGTTTCAAACTTGGATGTGATGAGCTTAAGAATCTAAAGAAAGAAAGAAGGGTATATTAATATGAATGGCTTTGTTGGTGACGCAATAAGGGGCATTTACTATTGTTCTCTGGACTTTTGATTGAAAGGATTGGGTGCGTTTGCTGTACAACTTTTTTGCTGTTCCCCATAGCTCTATTCCGTATGTCCAGATTGGCTTAAGTATAATTTTCTTATATTTCCATATAATACTTTAAAGTTGGGCGACTAGTTATCGGAAAATCAACAAAGTGGCCCAACGTGTGTCATATATATATGCGATAGTTTGGCCTAAGAGGATTCATATTAGAATGGTATTTCATAAAAAACATAAAAATTATAGTTTTGCAATAATAGCAATTATTGAACTTATAATAGTGGTAACTTTTTATGGATTGTCTAATCTATTCGAAGCACCGCCTAAAAACTGTCATGAGATAGAATATCCCTGGTCCATAATAAAAGACCAGACAATTTGCGAGAGGTCGTGATATAACAAAGGACAAAGGATGGCAGAAATTATCATAGGGCAGTCGAGAGTCAGTCTTCATGTCTGTTTATTCAACGGTCGGGCTCGGAGCTAATCATGTTTGTTTTTGTAGGTTTATTTTGGGTTTTTTTTTAGGTTTTTTTTATCATCCAATATTCAGTCCTCTCTTCAGCTAATGATGAATGGTTTTTTGAGTGTGAGATAATAAATAAAAAGAGGAGAAACAAATGGCCAATGAACATGAAACGTTAGAGAGAATATTTCTGCTTAGGTTAATACGCTTCGTAGGTTTCATGGGTCAAGCTGATTAGGCGGACAATTAGTCTTTGCTATTTAACTGTCTACTATCGCCATGACTGAGTATTTATTTATTCGCTTTTCACGCTCAGCACACTTAATTGATGGATCGTTGAATGAGTACATTTTAATCGTGAAATCGCATATAAAATGTTAAATAAGTTCAATTTAAAAGAGGTATTGGGTATTTTTGTTGGTCGTGTGGACGTTGTAATATAAGAAAATATTCAAATTTAAGTTGTGCCCCATCAAATTCTCTCAATACATGCAGAATATTGAGTTATTAAATACCTAGATGTAATAATGCATAAGTAATATGTATTGCGACTTGAGCTAACTGTAATTGATAATTGATAACAACAACTTTATTATGATAAAATTACAATCTGCCTCATTGGGCAATAAGTAATTGTGATGAATGATCTCATTCATACCATATTTACAATTTTCATTCACTCCCTCATACATACAGTATATACAAACAGCCCAGAGACCTCCCAAATCCACATGGTTGTCACCTCCCTCGCATGCGTAAGAGGAAGCGGAGTCTTGGGAAGTCCCCCAAGCTCCTTCGTCAGCCACGTCACTGAATAAGAGCCAGCGGACGCTGACCAAGAGCGCGAGAGCCACAGGCACTCAGGGCATGGTTGCAGAAACTGGTCATTGCCAGGACTCCCACTGCCACGTATTTATAGCAGGTCACGAGGGTACTGGCGGGTCTCCGATGAGGATTATAGGGATGAGTGGTGCAGTGCAATGACTGTGCTAGGGGATTAGGGTGGTTGGATAGCTTACTATGGAATTTTATGAACTTGGAAGGGATGAGTTCAAGAATGTAAGGTATATTCATTTCATAATGAAGGGTTTTGTTGCTGACGTAATAAGGGGCATTTACTATTGTCTCGGGACTTTTGATTGAAAGGATTGGATACGCTTGATGTTCAACTTTTTTGTTGTCCCCCATAGCTCTATTCCGTATGTCCAGATTGGCTTAAGTATAACTTTGGATGGGATGTCCTTTGAAGTAGTCTGTACAGTTTTCCAAAGCGTCTGTTTAGTTCTGGTCTTTTTAGCCCCGTGTGTGAGTTCCATGTCAGTATTTTGTCGAGATGGAAGCCTAAGTACCGTACTGTCTTAGATACAGGGAGAGGACGGAATTTTAAAAGAACTAGTAGACTGGTAACTGTAATTACGAAAATCCATTTAAATTATGCCATTAATTAAGTATTTAACCTTATTATCTTGTGGAATAGGTGTTCAATCTTTTTTTTTCTTCATAGCCCCTTTAAATTCACAGATAATAATATAAAATTATAGATCCTCAGGCGAGTCTATTTACAAATTATTTTTGTATTTCCTGTAGCGTCGCTACATTATATACCGGTTTTATTATTTTATAAAAACTGTATAATGGAATAAACAATTCATGAGATGTTCAATCGCTATTGGTAACTGTTTGATGTTACATCAAACCATTATGTATTAGCAGCTAATTGCTCAAGTGGTAGAACTGTTATTTATTATAGCATTTAATTTATTAAAACCTCTTAGTATATTCATTTCTTTCTTTAGCATTACTTTCGTCCGGAACAATTAATCAAATTTACAATGTCGAGTTTTTGTATCTTTGATTTTGGCGTAATATCTTTCAGAAGAGATACTTACATCCTTCATTTTTTTCTTATGCCTATACCTTGTCTTATCTCTTCCTGTCCATCCACATCTGCTTCTGTTTTCTTTCACTGTTAACCATCGTAGCCGTACATTATACCATTATGTATTACACCACTTATAATTCGCAGTTTTTAATTATTGAGCAATAATAATGAATAATCAGTGTCGGGGGCGTCACTAGAGGAGCGCCTAATCACTCTAGCCCTGGTGACAAGTGCGGATTTTTGTAGTTTATAACATGGACCATGTTCCATGTAGGCGTTAATATCTGACTCCATTTATTGATAGGGATGTGTCCCGACAATACACTGTGTTCAGGAGAGAGGTTCAGAGGTTTCATAAAGAATAATACCAGTTTTCAGAGTTCGGGCGGGAGATCGGCAGCGTAATAGTACAAGTCGTCAGAGGGTCTGCTAGAGGCTGTGAGACAAGGTGCCGGCGCAGAGGTGTGGCAGAGAGAGTGTAGACCAGTGGAAGACTGAGTGGACTTACTCCCAGGGCCCCGGGGCCCTGGCGTATCGTGACCGAGTGATAGCGGCTGTCTAGATGAGGAGCCTGGGAAAGAGTGTCTCTACAGGGCGAAACTTCCTGATTTAAATATAATTTCCCCTTCCTAGTGGAAGGTGGAGTCGGCTGAAAGGGGGTATGTTTTATGATGCTCAGGTGGCCAATCCCCGTTAAGTTTATGACTGTTGGTGTAAAAAGGTGTGTTTTATAGCTGCTAGGGACTCACCTACTTAGGTTTTATGACCGCCGGAAGGTGACCAAAGGTCTACCGTGTTGGTTTTATTAGGGGCAGGTGGCTTACCCTCTCAGGTTTTATTGCAGGACCTTCAACCCTCTGTTACTTGTTTCACGACTACCGGCCTCTCCATGATTTATTACTAGAAAACCATGTTTTACATCTAATTACAATACATTAGTTGCACCAGAGTATAGGGTAATTTACATGTATGGTTGGCGCTCGCTACAATCAGTATTACTGACAAGCGATGAATCAAATCTTGGCCGAAACTAGTTATTTCCTGGGTTGGCAAAAAATCGTTTATTCGTGCTGTTCCATCGAGCTGATTTTCATTTTTATTCATTCTTGAAGAATTACCGGGCGTTTCTGAAGAAATTCTATTTCATTATTCATTTAATCACCAAACTATGTAATAGTTATTTCATGTAGGATGTGCGCACCTGACTTGTGTTGAATGACTATTGATTGACTCACCTTAACTAGCAGCGCTTACTACTGCAGTTTATTGCCGATGTCGACATGGAGGTGAACAATACTTCGCCGGGAGCTGATGACAGATGATTGTCTGTGAGCGGTCGTCTCTTGAAGTGTCCAATAGGTGTCTCGGTCGAGAAATGTCGTTCTCTCAGGATCTCTTCTCGATTAGACGTAATTAAATTCACAGAAAAAAATTACTTTTTACTTTAACGCACTGATTTAGGTTTAACCGTCTAGCGGTCGTGGGTTTCGTGGCCGTGTCTAACATACAACTGGTGTTGGTTAAGTAAGAGTCCGAGTTAATCCTCTTTATGTAAACAAAGCTTGCACTGTTATTCGAGTTTACCGATAACGCAATTCTAAATATAATCTTTAAACATTCACGTTTTGTAACAAATAATAATTTTTCTCCTTCGTTCTTAACATTATGACATAATTAAAACTGTTAAAGTATGAAAAAAATCAATGTTTAAATTGCTGTTTAAAATAAAAAGTAAACCAATTATTAAAACTAAATTTATATATTTTTTTTTATTTATTTAGAGCGCTAACACCCTTTTACTTTTATTAGTTTTACGTCATTAGCCGGTTGGAGATTGACCAGCTTATTTTATCAGCTGTTATGCATCCAAAGGTCAAAGTCATCCGTTTCCATCAGCAAGTTGGACTCGGACACAAACTCTTTATGACAAACAACACTACTCTTTGTGATAAATGTCAACGTGTTCCCTTCTGGTTTGAAAAACCTTCTTTTGTCCACCTAGATTTCCACCCACTGCGAATTAATAGCTGTAAAGTTCTGTAGGTACCATGATTGACTGAACTCATGTGTCTTAAACAGCATTCCCAAAAATGAACTCCACCCTAATCCCCTAGCACAGTCATTGTACTGCACCACTCATCCCTATAATCCTCCTCGGAGACTGAAACGGCAGTGGCCTCGTGACCTGCTGAAAATGCGTGACAGTGGGAGTCCTGGCCATAGACATATTCTCCAATCATGCCCTGAGCGTCTGTGGCTCTCACGCTCATATTCAGCCTCGCTGGCTCGTATCCAGTGACGCGGCCCAAGACTCCGCTTCCTCCTTCACACGCGAGGGAGGTGCCCACCATGTGAACTTTGGAGGTCTCTGGGCTGCTTGTAAATACTGTATGAATGAGCGAGTGAATGAAAGTTGTATATATGATATGAATGAGAACATTTATCACAATTAGTTATTGCCCAATGAGGCAGAATGTAAGGTTATCATAATAAAGTTGTTGTTATTTCTAGAAAAAAAAAATAATTTTAAAGAAGAGAGCTCATGCTGAAGATAAGCATAGTGATCGTTAAACGAGGGAGATGAAAGCAGGTTTGAAAGACCTCCCCCCCCCCAGCGTATCTGATTTCAAAGCACTCATTTGTGAGTTGGTTTAAGCGGGTTTTCTGCACACCTGCACCCGATGCCGGATCTTTCGCTATGCTCACCACGTTACCACCAGCTCTGACGTTAATCGGGTCATGCGTGGCGATGATTCTCAAAAGGGGGATTCCGAGAAGTGGGAAACGTGGCAAAAAAATAAAACTTTTTTTGGGCATTTTCCCGCCTGCTTTGAGAGTCGGTCCGTTGCTCGGAAATCTATCTGTTATCTATGGTCCGCTTATCAGGTAAACGTCCGGCCTATGTTTACTTACATAAATGAACTTTAGCATTTGTAGGTTTTTTCAGATTTTGAAACCAGAACTATACGCTTATTAACCTAGGCTCCTTAACGCGGGTTCCACGGAACCCAAAGTCGTGCCTAGATAGTTTTCAGAGTTCTGTAGTATAACCATTATATTTATTATAGAATTTTTATTACAATATTTATTTTATTACCACATTCGCGCAGCTAAATTCCATGTAAATTTCGTTCAAAAGTGATATCTGCCAACACTTCTGAAAAATTCTAAAATTTATTAAAAGGTATTTCGGCTTCCATCTCGACAATCGGCTGACACGGAACCCACACACGAGGCTAAAAAGACAAGAACTAAACAGACGCTTTGGACAAAACATCTACAAAGTTATACCTAAGCTAATCTGGACATAGGGAATAGAGCTGTGGGGGACAGCAAAAAAATCGAACATCAAGCGTATCCAATCCTTTCAACCAAAAGTCCTGAGAACAATAGTCAATTCCCCTTATTACGTCAGCAACAAAATCCTTCATAACGATCTTAATATACCTTATATTCTCGAACTCATCCCTTCCAAGTTCATGGAATTCCATAGTAACCTATCCAACCACCCTAATCCCCTAGCACAGTCATTGCACTGCGCCACTCATCCCTACTATCAACCTCGGAGGCCAAAACGTCAGTGGCCTCGTGACCAGCTATAAATTCCTAACAGTGGGAGTCCTGGCAATGGCCAGTTTCTCCAATCATGTCCTGAGCGTCTGTGGCTCTCGCGCTCTTCGTCCATCCTCCATTGGCTCGTATCCAGTGACGCGGCTGATGGAGGAGTGTGAGGCACTTCTCAATACTCTACTTCCCCTTTCGCATGCGATGAGACAACTTCAGGCTGTTATATTGTATGAATGTGCAAGTGAATGAAGGTCTGGTAATATGCTATGAATGAAAACATTGACTACATTTACATATTGCCACTGTCGGGACGTCACTAGGGGGATGCCTGGTCACCCTAGCCCTGGTGACAAGGGGGGATTGTTTGAGTTTATAACCTGGACAATCGTTTCATGACGGCGTTACTATCTGACTCCATTTTTGATAGGTATGTGCCCCGACAATGCACTATGTTCAAGAGAAGAGGTACAGAGGTTTTTTTATAAAGAATTAGTCAAGTTTTCAGAGTTCAAGCGGAAACCAAGCGTCAACGAGTAAAGGTCACGAGAGACGAACTAACAGTCCGCCTTAAGTACCCTCTCTACTGGGGGGGGGGGCTGCAAGGATGCTAGGCCTGCGGTTGGGGTTTTCCCACACATGTGGTGCTGAACCCACGGCCGAGGCTTAATTACCCGACCCCTTGTCACCTGGAGGGTAGAGGGCTGCAAAAGGGTTGTTAATGTTTATTACTGACATTTGGTGACCCTTCTCGTGTGACTTGGCCCCCGCCTTTTAACACATTTACAATGATTTATATTTGTTCATGTTATTTTATTTTGTCTATAATACATTTAGTTCATGTTATTTACTTTTTCTTACAATATATATGCAATAGAGTATAGGGTGATTTATCTTATGTAGTTAGCGGTCGCTACAGCCACTTTGCATACAATAAAGATTTGAATATTAAAAAAAGATATTTCTGTATTTCCGATAGAAAAAAAATTGATTCATGAATGAGTAGGAGTATTTTGTTCCGAACTGTTTAATGTGTTGCTACCGCATTACCATATGGGACGCAAGTAAATATATGTCATTATTATGTTTCGTAAAGTATTGTCTTGAAAGTATGTTTTAGTTATAGATGTCTGCTGATTATTGGGCACAGTTCGTATGTTCTTATATGATGCAATATTTCGTTACGGTTTCCGTTGCTTTATGGCCTCTGGTCAGCCTTCTGTCCAAATATACTCCAAGGTAGTGAATAATGATTCTTAGTTAATATCGATCCACCTTAAGCCGTTTTTATGTGTAGTCTATTCCATAATTTACCATTGGCAATATGTAACCTAACTGATGTAAATTTACATAAATATCATTTGAAGTGTCAGAATAGTGGCTACATCAGTATTCAAACTCTCGTGACCTCTGTTCGGAGACATGGGAAAATGTGATATTATTATATTTATATCAAACTGAAAATTGTAACTAACCGAATATACAGTGTTAGGGCCACCAGACAACAGGGATAGCAAGTAGTGAAAGGCCCATTTTCATCATTAACCATTAGTTATTAAAATATACTTAATACTTTAGGCGGTGCGTACTAAAATTAATAATTATCAAGAATGTTGGTCTAGTTCGTTTTTGAAGAAAATAATAATGCTAATAAAGCTTTAGTAACAAAAATGAATCCAAGCAACCAATCTCCCTCTACTACCAAAACCACACAGCGCCGTCTCTTGGCATAATACCTCGATTTACTTGAATAAACCCTTCAGTACTGACCATTCTGTTTTAAATGATATACCAGACTTATGATAGGCAAGAAAAGAAAAATTGGACATTCCACAGGCAATGTTTTGTTCGTGAAGGACTCCATCCGGCGATCGGCCATCGAGGCGAGAACTGTTGAAGAAAATACTGGACAGTATTCAGCTAGTAATAATTTCTGGAACAAATTAAAAACAAAAAAGAAGAAAATGTTACGATTATTAATATTCTTATCCATTGATAAAGTTATCCGATGTAATGGAGCCATTTGAATAAAATGCGAGTTACACGCGCCACGCGTCCATAACTTTGCCCACCTTTGGCTTGTGTGCACGATATTTTTATCCTATCGTGCCCACAATACCTGCTTGAATATTAATGAGTTGTTGAATAAATCAAGTCTATAGGGCCGACCTCACATGCTTATCGCGTATCCTGCAACAGCAATTGTTATAATTTAGTATCTGCTGTTCCTATGTATCATCAACACCTCGGATCAGAGATGGGGTTTTTTTTATGGCTTTCGTCGGTTCTTTCAAAACTAAAAACACTTATGTCTGCTTTTCTGTTCCTGTGGTTGTATGTTTACCTGTTTGACTTTAACAGAGGAGAAATTTATTTAAGATTTTATGAAACAAAACAACATTTTATTGTAAGACATTCTCCTCAAACAATAACAAAAAAGAAACAAAATAGGAATGTCTAGCTGACAAGGAGAGAAAAAATAATACATAACATTACACACTGTAGCGACCGCTCACTACATAAGATAAATCACCCTATGCTCTATTGTATATACATTGTAAATTAATCTAAACAAATGTAAATAACACTACCAAACCATAAGTCATACCAGTGTAAATATTGTAAACAATAAAAGACGTAGCTGCAAAAAAACTAGTCAGAGGCCCTTGAAGGGAGAGGCAGGTAGCGGCTAGGAGGCTGGGTGGGTCCCGGTCTAGAACAGTCAAGCGTCACTGCAACCCTGCGGTTTGGTTGGTCAGAATAAAACCCCAGATCATTGGTTACTGGGGGCTATATATACCCCCTAGTTTTAGCCGATAAATCATTTTAACTACAGCTCTCTAATCTGGTACCTGCAGCTACACTGATGTTTTAAGAGTTGGCCTTTTTATTTATGAAAACCTCTAGATCTCTCTTCCCAACCTCGCTAAATTTTAGTCCGGCCTTGTCAGACCCCACACTTTCCTTGTGGGATTCTCGGCCTTCACCTCGCTAAAACTAGCACCTCCTTGGATGAGACCTCTCCCTAGTGGACGACGGTCGCCTGGGGCCTTACAAACTTTACCTAGTAGTGTCGTCTCCCACGGCAATCCAACCTGCTTCTCTCCGGTTCACATTCGCCTTTGGGATACAGACGGTTTTCGCCTACCCTCAGATACCGAGTGTGAATTCGTGGTCATTCCAAGACCACACAAACTACTTACACTACCTACCCTATACCTCTTCTCCTGAACATAGTGCACTGTCGTGGCACATACCTATCAGATATGAGTCAGATAGTAAAGCCGTCATGAAACGATTGTCCAGGTCATAGCCTAATCAACCCTCACTTCGTCACTAGGGCTAGGGTAACTAGGCACCCCCTCGTGACGACCCGACAGACAAATGATAAACTTATGACTAAGAATAGGCCCATGTACATGCGTGATGAATAAATTAACGAACAGCTAATGATAAAAAAAAAAAAGTAAACGTGTATATGCAAAAAAGTGGAAATAAAGAAAACATAGAAATTATTTCGGACGGGCATTAGCACGAAAAAGAGCGGTATGGTTGCGGGGATGAAATGAAATAAGGGACTAAGAAAGCCTAGATTCAAAGAGTTGATGAACAACGAATGTTGGGAATTGAGTCTCAAAAGTTTGAATAACGGATAAGAAAAAAACGGTCAAAGGAAGCTAATTTGTGAAAACGGAAATACATGATTTTGTATCTTGGGATTTGTTCGCTGATTTGAATTGCAGTTGGGTAAGTCTTGATATTCCTCAAGAGGAAGCATCCAAAGAGGTATTTTTCCCGGGTGAAGGAATGGAGTACTCAACCCAACTCGGAGTAGTAATGTGAAATATGGCAGCCTCTAAAGAACATCTAATAAGAATTATATATAATTAATTAATCGATAATTGAAATGTATTATAATAAAATATGTAGTGTGGTTTTATCCCAAAAAATCTCGATATCTCAATAATTAGTGTCTAATATGAAATGGGAATTTCGAGCAGACAAGCAATTAACAAAAGTAACCAACATGAATGGACACCAATACTTCTGCCGTGAGTTCTCAAAATTCTCTTCAGACGTTCTCTTTCATAGAAATAGATGCTCACAAATTACATAAACTACTTGCATGGGTGTCAATGTTAAATATACTCAATTATAAATATCTCATCACTAATGAACGAGTTATATTCATCGCTGATAACTTAATATCATATTTGTAGTATCACCCCCCCCCCCCGCAATTCTATTATTATGATTTATGATATGGTTATGATTTTTTGTTGGGCTGCATTCATAAATGTCCAATCGTTTAAATAAAATAGTTGTTTGTATTTAAGCTATTAATAAATGAATAAATGAGTGTGGTATAAGAGAGAAATCCTTATAATATTCAAATGATCCATTTATTCCAGGCGAATGAGTAAATTGCTGGGACGTGTCTGCTCTCCTGGGCTTGTATGTAGACGTCTTTAAATTGGTTCTGAGAGGTAGTATTTTATTCATAGCGTTCTTCATTATGAAGTCAAAACTGATACGAATGATATTGATAGTTTGAATAAGAAAGAGAGTTTTCAGCCATTGAGGGTGTGGTAGTAAGAGAAGTGGAATATTTTCTTAGTTTAAATGAAAATATTAATTCGTCGGTATTGTACTCATTGAATACATTTAATATTAAATTTAAAACTATATTTAAGCTTAAGTCTTTTCATTAAAAAAAAAAAAATTTAATATGTAAGAAACAATTTATTGAACTATTTAACATTTAAACTATGAAAATATTCTATTTCTCTTACTACCACGCCTTTACATAAGCTTTAAGCTAAGTTTCCATAACTTTGTATGCATAACAGGCTGGCAGGTATCTGAGAGTACGGCATACCGTCAGGTCTTCCTTAGGGATATGGATAGGGATGGATGGATAGGCTGGCAGGTATCTGAGAGTACGGCATACCGTCAGGTCTTCCATAGGGATATGGATAGGTATGGATGGATAGGGCTATAGGGACCACTCATTGTCTATGTATCAATGTTCACTGGCTAGAGCCGAATTCTTTGGTGAGGACGAGTCGCGAACATTGTCTAGGGACAATCGGCGCTATCCATGAGAATTAGGGATTGATCGGTCGTCGCATTTTCCTCGCGAATGCTGATACAATTGATACATACATATTGATGCAGTTAACATATGTTCCACCTAAACGGTTCTAACATGGTAAACGGTAATAAAACCATTGTGTTCTCAAGTGTATAGTATAATTAAATATGGCTGGAGTGATCTTGGAAACAATGTCGGATAGTTGTTAATTTGATCGTTTACTGATCAGTGATATTCGGGTGGATTCGCGGGAATAATATTCCCGCCGATCGTTAGTCAGTTCACTCGCCACACCACCTTAATAGATTTTAAGTCAATTCCTTTGTTCGTTAAGACATGAGAAAGGCGTACACAGAAATTTTTAATGTTTTTTCCCCGATTGCGTGTATGCAATTAGTCTTTCCCCGAATAACCCTTACAATAATTAGTCTTTCCCCGAATAACCCTTACAATAATTAGTCTTTCCCCGAATAACCCTTACAATAATTAGTCTTTCCCCGAATAACCCTTACAATAAAAACGTCCAGTTGTGTAAAATTCTCAGTAGTTAAATTTTCTAATGTGGTACTCGCGCTCTTGGTCAGCCTCCGCTGGCTCGTATCCGGTGACGCGGCTGACGAAGGAGCGTGGGGGACTTTCCAAGACTCCGCTTCCTCTTTCGGATGCGAGGAAGGTGACAACCATGTGGACTTGGGAGGTCTCTGGGCTGCTTGTAAATACTGTATGAATGAGCGAGTGAATGAAAATTGTAAATATGGTATGAATGAAAACATTTATCACAATTACTTATTGCCCAAAAAGGTAGATTGTAATTTTATCAAAACTGTATCCAATGTAAAACATAGAAGGGAAACTGAAGAAATGTCCTACATAACTCTGCAAATATTTAGCAAAATATTATTAAAAAACATTTCGTTCGTGTTTTTCAACTATCGGGGGTTCATGAAAACGACTTGTCACCGTTTAGGCTTGCCACACAGGACATAGGTTTTACTAGTGAAATAGAAGCGATGTGCTGAAAATTATTGTGTGGAGTTTTATATACTCAAATATTAAATATAATTTTTTTTAGGTTGAGTACATGATGTATATAGTTTATTTACATAAAGTGGCTCCATTGAGATAAAGATCTGTTGGCTTTGCTATGTTCCTTTAATCTTATCATTTCTTTTTAGTAGGGCTGTAATTGGTTTTCTGGGTTAGGGTACTGAGCATCATAGTTTAAATATAAAAAAATGCTAAAATGCTAGTCTACTCCCTGCACATATACATGATATTGGTTTATTTTGCTAATATTGTATTCCTGAGCGTTTGTGGCTCTCGCGCTCTTCGTCAGCCTTCTCAAAACTCCGCTTCCTCTTTCGCATGCGAGGTAAGTGACAAAAATGTGGATTTGGGAGGCCCCTGGGCTGTTTGTAAATACTGTATGAATGAGCAAGTGAATGAGAATTGTAAATATGGTATGAATGAAAAAAATTATCACAATTACTTATTGCCCAATGGGGTAGATTGTAATTTTATCATAATAAAGTTGTTAATAAAAAAATAAATAAATATTATTGCACCTTTATTTGTAATAAATAGTTTGTATTTAGTCTTGAATTCATTCGACCTGCTTTATTTTGGCGCTTCTGTTTTATCAATAATATTGTATGTATGGATTGTTCAGGAACTTCAGGTCATACTTATATTTTATTATTATATATAATTATACTGAACACATTGCTGCGTATAATGGGAAGTAAGTGGACCTAATAGCTTACAATTGAAAAACTGGGGTTTTGATACAAGCACCCTATTCGACTAGTCTACTATCCTAGCCGCACTCTCTTCCCTTTATTCCATTAGTCGGGTCTGTGGCACCCGCGTCCCTTTAATTTTCGTCTAATGGTATGTTGGTGGAGTAAAAGCATTTTCGGTATTGTTTCCACTATTGCGTTAGTGGTCATGCTGACTTTGTCTTAGTTTGGTTGTCTCATCATTTTATTTTAATGCATCTGCTCATTGTTTGAATTGTTGTATAGTTTTCATCTTGACATCATTGTCAGTGGTATGAAATTAGTCTTAGCTCATAGGCCAGAGGGTACAGAAGTCAATGCCCGATTTTGTACACGTCAATTTATTGGATTTATGTATTTTTGATATTAGTATGAATACATCTCACGAAAAAGTCCACGATTTTTTTAATAATTTCTTTTTTTTTTTTTGGAATACGTAAATCATTAAATCAATTGACAAAAAAACTTCTTGACATAGCTTAAAGTATACAGAGGGGTCGAAAAAAATGTATCCACTGGTTAACAGTCCATAACTTGCAAACTAATTGACGGAGTTGTCTCATTTTATGTGAAAGTGTAGCTTAAAGTCCAACTTAAAGATATAAAAAATCGCCGAACACTTGAGCGACTCACTCCAGTTTCACGGGCACACTGTCTCACAGACTTCTGTAGTGAGCGAGTGAATTGTTGTAACACAAGATGGGAGCTAAATGGACTTGTTACTGCTACAGGTCGTCCAGATCGTTGTTTGTGTACATCTTTAACACAGCTTTCGGCTTCAAATTTGTCTCGAATGTGACGAATCGTTAAACGTGTCGGTGGCTCTGTTTGATACACATTTCGCCATTGCCGTTGAACCTCATTAATGTTTTCGTACTTAAAATACCACTTTAAAACAGACTTCCTTTCATCAAATGTAAGCCTTAGGCCAGCCATGTTTACTCGAGTAACACGGTACAACTAACAATAAAACACTAACTATCTGGCGACTGTCATCTGACAAAACAAAACAACGCAATACAACGCTTGTATGGCGATTGCCGGAACTACAAACTATTACACTACCAAAAATGAGACAACTCTGTCAATTAGTTTGCAAGTTATGGACTTTTAAACAGTGGATACATTTCTTTACAAATATTACCAAGACCGCAGACGACTTGACCTGACATTAGTGATCGTGATCGAAGACAAAGTTGTGAAAATTGAGTTTTTATCTGGCCATTTATTGAAATATCCATTGCAGAAAATGATCTTGAAGAGTAACATTATTACAAATTTTCGCTAACTAAACCCCGATTTAAAAGTTTGGGTGGTTTTTTAGAATCGACTAAACTATGAATTGTCAATCTTCACTAATGAATGTGCACGATAAATTTTATGTTATCTGTTTGTGGGGTGATAACATAATAAACACAAACGCAACTATGTTGCACTTTATTAATGAAGAAGCCCTTTCTTAATCACTTATTAATATTAACAACTTCAGTGCTTAACAAATCAGTGCTTAAGTAACTTAGAGTTTTGTTTTTGTACCTATAGTAAATCTAAGTTCTATTATGGGTTTTGTATGCACACTTTATGAAATTCTTTTGCCCTAAAAATGTCTCGCCAATAGGTAAATCTTGTTCGGCTAGAATCACTATAAACTTGAGCTTTCTCACCAACATACGTCTTGGTCCGGTGGATAAATAGTTAGCATAAATGCATAACTTGGGAAGTTATGAAAAATATCTTTTTGATAAAATAACTCTTTTTGTACCACAAATGTCCTAATCAGTAATTCTCCAGCTTTAAGATATAAACATTATATGCGCCGATCTTACACTGAAATTTAACAAGATGAAAAAAAGAAGAAATTAGGTTACAGAAGGTCTTAAAGGAGAATCCCAATTTTACGGCGCTGCAGTCAGAGAAATCCTTTCAACTTAGAAGTCTTCCCCTTGTCTGAATAAGATGAATGCATGAATAAAACTTTATTCTGGGACGTCGTCTCACAGGAATAAAAAGATGGAACCAAATTGTCTAGGTTACAAAAAAAATACACTGCAGTATAAAGATTCGATAAGATTATAAATAATAAAGGGCCTGTGTAGTCGCATATGTACTAGGGTACAAAAAACCAACAGAAAAATATTAAAAAACAAAGAAACAATGAGTAGATATGAGTATATCTATAATAAATAAATAAATCAATAAAGAAAACATAGGAATTATTACAAGCGAAACTATGAGTTTTTTTATTTAAACATTGGGAGAGTTGAAAAACGAAGAATATGGGTGGGAATAGAGTTTTTGGTACGAATAATAAAAGAACAGCCAAAGGAAACGGTTTGTGAGATGGGAAATACAGGTCGGATGGGCACCGGTATAGTAAAGACACCGAAAAATGTTATTTCAAAGGGGTTTTTGTCGCCCCTGCTGGCAGATAGAAACAAAAAACAAGCCATGAAAAAAGTACGTATTTCCTGTTATAACGCAAATACGCGAAACTGAAAGAGTTAAAAATAACGACTACTCGGAACAAGAACTATAAAATAACGACTACTCGGAACAAGCACCATAAAATAACGACTACTCCGAACAAGAACCATAAAATAACGACTATTCAGAACAAGAACCATAAAATAACGACTATTCAGAACAAGAACCATAAAATAACGACTATTCAGAACAAGAACCATAAAATAACGACTACTCGGAACAAGAACCATAAAATAACGACTACTCGGAACAAGAACCATAAAATGACGACCACTCAGAACAAGAACCATAAAATATAATAAATAAACCCCTCAAAATATTGAAAGGGCTACGGTTCGAGTCCCGATGAAGTGAGTACATTTTTTCTTTAGTTATCAATTATTGATGATAAAAACAACTTTATTATGATAAAACTACAATCTGCTCCATTGGACAATAAGTAATTGTGATATATGTTTTCATTCATAGCATATTTACAATTTTCATTCACTTGCTCATTCATGCAGTATTTACAAACAGCCCAGAGACCTCCCAAATCCACATGGTTGTCACCTCGCTCGCATGCGAAAGAGGGAAGCTAGGCACAGACAGGAGAAACTGGCCATTGCCAGGACTCCCACTGTTAAAAAATTATAGCAGGTCACATGAGTCACATATGAGTACATTGCCGTTTTAGTCTCCGAGGAGGATTATAGGGATGAGTGGTGCATTGTAATGACTGTGCTAGGGGATTAGGGTGGATTGGATAGGTTACTACGGGATTTCATAAATTTGGAAGGGATGAGTTCAAGAATGTAAGGTTATTAAGATCGTTATGAAGGGTTTTGTTGCTGACGTAATAAGGTTACTATTGTTCACAGGATACGCTTGATGTTCGACTTGTTTGCTGTCCCACATAGCTCTATTCCGTATCTCCAGATTAGCTTAAGTATAACTTTGTAAATTAGTAATTTATTTTCTATTGAGAGATGGGATGTCCTTTGAAGTAGTCTGTACAGTTGTCCAAAGTGTGGGTGTCTTTTTAGCCTCGTATGTGGGTTCCAGGTCAGCTGTTAGTCGAGATGGAAGCCTAATTACCGTACTAACTCGGATACAGGGAGAGGAGTGGAATTAAAAGAAACTAGTGGACAATGTGGGAACATTTTGATTCATTATCTTTAATCCGACATTAGTTGCAGCAATGCTCGATCTCATCAAGGTGAATTATTAATAATTATAAATGTTACTGGGAACAATGCTTCATCTAAAATCTCTCATTTCAATCTGAAAATGTCGTAGGACTAGCTCACAACATCCGAGCAGAACGGACCGTAATTAAGTCCATCGGATGAGGGGGCCCATAGAGGTCCTACAGTTATGTATGATAATGCCTTATGCCGGTCGGATCATTATCATAATTTAATTCCCCACTCTCGCCTGAGCTAGCTATGATATATAATAATCCCAGATATAAATTATCATACCTAGTGATTGTATTTAGCTGTGATAAATCACACTAAGTCTACCTGCAAATTTGATACTGGGCTATCTGGTCCGGCCTCTGCGGGATCCTGTCTCGTTATTGTATTATCTCTATAATACCGTTTCATCTATTATTATATCATCTCCATTCGGTGGAATTCTAAATTTGATGATATTCTCCGTATTTTTTTTTTACTAAAGAGAATACGCTAAAGTATAAGCGACAGGCTAACAAAAGGGTAGGGAAGTAATTCAGAACAGAATAAAGAGGAACAAGAGCAATAATAAGGAAATATGGACAAAGTAGCAGGACAGACAACTCCGACAGCAATAAATTTCCCAAGGTGAAATGTCTTAGATTTAATATCAGCACGGTTTTACCTCACCCCTAGTTACAGATTACAGATTACAATGCTTAGCCCAAATGGTCTCAATATAATAAGAAACTTTTTTTTTTTTTGAGGTTATCTATTTTTGTGCCATTAGGGAATATTGTGTTTAATATTGCCAACTTAATGAAGAAAAGATGAAAATTTCCGAGTTACCGTCTTTTGTCACACAATTTTTTTCTTTTCTTTCCAGCAATATTATTCTCTTTTGCGCAGTAGTTACTCGTTAATTTAATTTTAACAAGTTCTAAGATAATTCTTTTTTATTTTCTCTTATTATATTAAGAAAGTAGTGAGGGGTTTACCTATGAGCGAATAGTAACCATTTTTGGTTCATCAGCTGGAAACAAAAAAAAAAAAATTATGGTTTTCAAATTGAAAAAAAAACTTCTTGACATAGCTTCAAGTATACAAATATTACCTGTACCGCAGACGACTTGACCTGACAGAAGTGTGATCGTGATCGACGACAAAGTTGTGAAAATTGAGTTTTTAGCTGGTCATTTATTGAAATATCCATTGCAGAAAATGATCTTGAAGAGTAAAATTATTAAAATTTTTTGCTTTATTAGAATTTTTTCGGTACTAGCTAAACCCCGATTTAACAGTTTTTAAATTTTTTTAGAGTTGATTAAAATGTGAATTATCAATATTCATTAATGAATATGCACGATAAATTTTATGTTATCTGTTTATGAGCTGATAACAATTTTTTTTTGCAAACACAATCGAATAAATACAAACCCGACTATGTTACACTTTATTAATGAAGGCGCCCTTTCTTAATTACTTCTTAATCTTGACAATCAGTGCTTAAGTAACATAGAGTTTTGTTTTTGTACCTATAATAAATCTAAGTTCTATTATAATGTATGGTATGGATACTTTCTGAAATTCTTTTCCCCTAGAAATGTACTCAATCATAATAATTATTTGTAAGGGATTAAGACAACCGAACTGATATATTGTAGGGGAAAGCATCGATTCCCGACGGTGCTTGCCCTGAGCAAGCAACCTATAATGCACCACAGCCGACTGGTGGTAAACCCAGTTAAGGGTTATGGGTCGGAACACAACGTTGGCCCTTGCTCAAGAAGTACCCGGGTTCAAAGGGTCATCCTCCTCCCTGTCGTCATGAATAATTCATTAAGTAACCTCCTTTTCTAATAATTGCATATATGTATGCAGTGCCCGTATGCATATTGTCGAATATGTGGTCTATGACGACATAACTGACGAGTTATTAAATAAATCATTTCTAAAAGTCATTTCATTTAGGATTACGTTAATTAGAATCTGTAATAAATCTGTATTTTTAAAAAATGTGCTATAACCTTTATTGTGATAAAATTACAATCTGCCTTATTGGGTATTCTGTAACTGCAATCAATGTTCTCATTCATAACATATTTACAATTCTTCATTCACTCGGTCATTCATAAAGTATTTACAAACAGCCCAGAGACCTCCTAAATCCACAGAAAGCGGAAGCGGAGTCTTGGGAAGTCCCGCACACTCCTTCGCCAGCCGCGTCACCGGATACGAGTCAGCGGAGGTTGACCAGGAGCGTGAGAGCCACATACGCTCAGCACATGCAGGAGAAACTGGACGCCAGGACTCCCACTGTTACGCATTTATAGAAGGTAACGAGGGCACAGCCGTTTTAGTCTCCGAGGAGGATTGTAGGGATGAGTGGTGGAGTGCAATGACTGTGCTAAGGGATTAGTGTGGTTGGCTAGGTTGCTATGGTATTTCATGAACTTTGAAGGGATTAGTTCGAGAATATAAGGTATGTTGAGATCGTTATGAAGGGTTTTGTTGCTGACCTAATAAGGGGATTTTACTATTGGTCTCAGGACGTTTGATTAAAAGGATTGGATGCGCTTGATTTTTGATGACTTTTTTGCTGTCTCCCATAGCTCTATTCCGTATTTCCAGATTAGCTTAAGTATAACTTTGTATATTAGATGAGAGATGGGTTGTTCTTTGAGGTAGTCTATATGTACAATTGTCCAAAGTGTGGGTGCGAAAGAGGAAGTTGTGTCTTCGGAACTAACCGATGCTCCTGAGAGCCACAGACACCCATAGGGACGTGTGGCCAGTGTAATGGATGTCCTAGGGGATTAGTGAGTGTGGTTAGATAGGTTTCGATGGAATTTCATGAGTGTAGGGTATATTAAGATCGTTTTGAAGGGTTTTGTTGCTGACGCAATAAGGGGCATTTACTATTGTTCTCAGGACATTTAATTCATATGTTTAGATACGCTTGATGTTCGACTTTTTTTGCTGTCCCCCATAGCTCCATCTCCTATTCCTGGATTGGGTTTAGTAAAACTTTGTAAATGTAAGAGATAGGATGTCTTTCGAAGTACAGTTGTCCAAAGCGTCTGTTTAGGTCTTGTCTTTTTAGCCTCGTGTGTGGGTTCCTTGTCAGCTGAGATGTACTACCGTACACTCTGTTGCCACCGATGCAGGGAAAGTGGTGGAAATGCCATGGGTTTGTTAGTTGCTGTAACGAGCTAAAAACTTGATGTGCTTCCTGCGGATGAACTCACCCACGCGTTCTGTAGCCTCTCTCATGTTGAACCGATTTTCTCTTTAGGTATAGAATTCTAAAATTCTTATTAAATCATAACATGAAAATCATGAAAGACTTAAATACAACCCTAACGGGACTAAACGTTGCTGTTTTCAGCCTGCCTACAATTCCTCCAGTCGTATCACATAAACAACAGGTATAAAATGTAAAGCAGTTTTGTATCACATATTTCCGATTGTATAACCATTACAATATACAAGATACAGACAGGCGAGTGTCCGGTACTTGCCTGAAGTCAATAAATCTCCATTTTTAAAATACAGAGAACGAGTGCTTGTTCCTAGTGGTATTTGACCTATTGTTTTACACGGGTCGAATCACCACGAGGCCACTTATTCTTACTCATGCATACATTTTTTCCCTTTTATATGTTTTTTTCCCCCTTCAGAATAGAGAATATTTCCCTTTATTTCGCCCTCTACACCAACGGGAATGTCTGAGGGCGAAAAATTTAATTAGAGGCTTTGTTTAAATTAGGCAGTCCAGCATGAAGGTCTACAGCGCGCCGGTTCTTTTCGGAAGCTTAAGCTCTAAAACACATCTCTTATTTTTCGTTTAAATTCTTCTCTTTTTTTTTGTTTGAGAGAGAAAGAGAGAGAGGGCTAATTCCAGAGATATGATCTCTTATTTGTTTCCAAGAGAGTTGGCCAAAGAGCGGTCTGCCCACACTTAGCCTTTCGTCCCGCAGGTTTTTAATTTAAATTTTCGCTGACGTAGTCGTCTCGTATCTTCATATCAAATTCTCCGAGAATTTAGAAATTGGCTGTTAATTTTTTATTTTATAATGAAAATTATCAAATGTTTATTTAACTATTGAAGTTACGTCGTTGTTGGAACGCTGGTTGTTCTTTCTAAGTAAATTATAGAGTGACAACATTATTTTATATTTGTATTTAAAGCTCTAAGGTGATGACTCTAGATTTGTTGAGTTAACAAATATTTCAAAGACGATTAATACGACTTTTTATATTGACTAATCATTTTCATTTATTCGTTTCGCATACAAGAACGTCGGTGAATGAAAATACTTTGAGAAGAAAAAAACAATTATAGAACAACTCATCATTATGACGTGAGGGGGAATCGGAGGTTACTGCTACAGTTGGCAGGTGACGCTAGGGTGCTAGCGAGCCTGCTCATTTACCCCTATGAGGCTGAATGAATCTGGACCGAGAACCCGTCCCCAGAGGAAAAATGTTTGGTGAAGCAGAGGATCGAATACGCTGATGGACGTCAGAATTCTAAGCTCTAAGCCGAAACCATAGATATCCCAGGTTCATAATATTCGTCTATAAGTAACGTTCAAAATTTTTAAGATAAAACAAATACCATGTTTATTTTGAATGGATTTAGATCCAAGCTACGGAGGAGAAAGATTCATTATTATTGTTAAATTACAGTTTGTTTGTACAGCATTCTAAATT
Organism: Acanthosoma haemorrhoidale; assembly: GCA_930367205.1. Classification (NCBI taxonomy): domain Eukaryota; kingdom Metazoa; phylum Arthropoda; class Insecta; order Hemiptera; family Acanthosomatidae; genus Acanthosoma; species Acanthosoma haemorrhoidale. The sequence goes on along the minus strand of OV884014.1, from coordinate 114,325,790 downwards.
GAGACGTATGGATTGTTTCATACTTAGGTAGAATGCCCATTCATACCAATGGTCAAATACAATTTATAGCTATGCATACATATTCTGCCTATGAGAGGCCTTCCACTCTCAAGGCAATTCCCCTAGCAAGAAGGACCGGAAGCAGTGGAGCCCCATTTGCTCCATTCCCGACCGCTTCGTCACGAGGCGAAGACCAGAGCGAGACTGATAGGACGAAACACTACTATTACTTATTATATCTAGGGTTATTATATCTATGGTTATTATATCTATGGTTATTATATCTAGGGTTATTATATCTATGGTTATTACATCTATGGTTATTATATCTATAATTATTATATCTATGGTTATTATGTCTATGGTTATTATATCTATGGTTATTAGGTTTATGGCATTTAGAGAATCATTGCTTTAAAAGTGTTACCGTAAGCTTAGTTTTCCAATTGACTTGTTACAACACATGATTGAATTTCAGCAATTATCAATTGTTTCAATTTTAGCAGTGCAAAATAGCAGTATTGGTAGAATAGATTTTAATAATAATCAAATTCGGAATTCGCTGGAAGTGCACTATATTTATTGTTTTTTTGTTTTTTTAATGGAAACAGTTAAGTATTCATTTTATTGTTTTGAACCCCCAAGCTGAGCTAAAATTTATTATGAATTTATGGTTAAAAATGCTGTGTGATAACAATTTGGTTATTTTTTTTCAAAACCAGTAACACTTATGTTTTCACTCATACATAGGCCTATCAGTTTATCTGTGAGTCTGTATATTGGCCCCTTTGTCATGCTGTCATTGGATATTGGGAATACCAATGAAAAATATGGTTAACTCTATAACAAAAAAGAAATTATAATGTAAATAGTAGTCATTAAGTTAGTGTGTTTTTGTTTCTTCTTTTTTCTTTTGGATTTTAATTTTATTGTGTGTATGTGGTTTTTATTAATAAATGGAAAAAACCGAATAACGCAAGGTACGCTGACCGGTGGAGCATTCCCATTGCATCGGAATACGCGCACGACAGGCGACAGTTAAATAATCTTGTTCGAGGAGAGTATTTTAAAAAACTTTATTATGAATAACATTCAAAACACTGGTATATATACAAATATTAATGAATTACAGCACTAGAACATCCTTTGGCTAAGGCTAAAGGACAAGTGTCGGTTGCTGGAGGCAGGTAGTCTAGGGCTAGGGGAAGGGTTGTAAAAGAACAAAAAAAAGGATATACCATATGTTTCAACTGAAGTACACATTTCAGCTAAAAACGAATATTCTATAACTGACGTAACCCCCTCCTGAGCTCGCTTCACGTGCTTGCGAGAAAATCCCGTTTGAGGTTGGGGGAAAAAAAAAAAATAAGTAATTACTTACCATATAAGTATTTTTATTATTTTTTTTAAAAGGCTTTATAACATAATACTGAATACTGGAACGGTTAAAATTGATGTAAGTCATCAACTTTAGCAATATAAATAACAGCTGCTTGTCAGGGTTGCGGCTTAAAACTCAAACCTTACTACAAACTCAGGGGCAGTGAATGTTTAAGTTGTTGATCATCATTATCATCCACTCTAACATTAATTGACTCAGGGGGAGTGTGTGTCTGTTATGTGGACTATTTTCCGTTCCTGAGGGAAGTAAAGACCTACAGCTGGTTAGGTAGCTGCAGAGGAGCTAGTTGATAAGAAGTTGGAGCAGGATTGTATCCGGTTGCCAAGAAAGGGTGCCCCCCCCCCGCAAATATAGTAGACCCTTCCATCGGTGTGGCCGAGTTCCAAAAGCCAATTTAGACAGTTTGTTCTTGGTCAGCTCTGTTGGCAATCATAACTCCACCTTTACCGCGTTATCTCAGTCGCTGATAGGGTGGCCAACCATGGTGTAGAGGTGAATGGCACGATATAAGTTTCTGGGATGGAATCCTTGAGGAAACAAATAAATTAGTTGCTAGGGTTCCTGTCATGCCGAAAATGTGTTGTAGATTCAAAACTATTTTCCACCATTACCGTTTTCGACAGTGTGTATGTAACTATCGTCTTATTATAGTGAGCAGATAGCTCGTATTTATTTATAACCGGTAATAGCTTTTTTTATTTTTTTATATTATATTTTTATTTTAGCTATATTTTAGGTCATATTTGTTCTGTTGTTGACGGTAATAAGAAAATCATTTATTACTTATTTGGTTTATACATTTGGTAATGTTTAAAGGCAAATTTGGAGCAAAAAATGGATGTAGTCTCGTCCAATGGTAGGCACCTGAACGATGAAATGACTGAGATAGTTTTTAGATAAAGAAGCTTTATTGATGATGATGATGATCGAGTAAGGTACAGAGAGTAAGCAAGGCTCGATGATTTAGAAGGATAATGAATGATGGAAGATAATTAGGAGGACAAAGTAGATCTGTGACCAAGTACGTTTTAGCCTTTGGATAAGGTTAAGCTGGATATGTGGAAGGCGTTATCACTACCAAAGGTAGAAATGTGAAAAAATGTTACATATAAAGTCGAGTACATTATATAAAGTACATTTTAAGTCGAACATCAAGCGTATCCAATCCTTTCAATCAAAAGTCCTGAGAACAATAGTAAATGCCCCTTATTATGTCAGCAACAAAACCCTTCATAACGACCTTAATATACCCTACATTCTAGAACTCATCCCTTCTAAGTTTATGAAATTCCACAGTAGCCTTTCCAACCACCCTAATCCTGTAGCACAGTCATTGCACTGCGCCACTCACCCCTATAATCCTCCTCGGAGACTGAAACGGCAGTGGCCTCGTGACCTGCTATAAACGCGTGACAGCGGGGGTCCTGGCAATGGCCAGTTACTCCAATCATATCCTGAGCGTCTGTGGCTCTCGCGCTCTTGGTCAGCCTCCACTGGCTAGTATCCGGTGACGCGGCTGACGGAGGAGCGTGGGGGACTTCCCAAGACTCCGCTTTCTCTTCGCATGTGGATTTGGGAGGTCTCTGGGCTGTCTGTAAATATTGTATGAATGAGTGAATGATGAATTGTAAATATGGTATGAATGAGAGCGTTTATCGCAATTACTGATTGCCTTATAATAGGCAGATTGTAATTATAGCCCAATAAAGAGTATAATATCTAATCTAAAAATAAACTGTAACAATATTTTTATTATCAAATTCAATTTTTTATGTACTATATGGTTAGAGTAATGCTTAGAAGAGAAAATTACCTTAAAAGCTCACAAACTATCGCATAATATAACTAGTATCGTGACAAAAGAGATTTTTTAAATCTGGAATTCTAATCATTTAGTTATCTATATAATTTGTAATGTTCATAATCATTGTTATTCACAATTAAGGAGAAGTATTGTAAACTTTCACTTGCCCTATCTATTCTTCTTTTTAAAATTATTATTAATGATCATAACTACAGATAATCATCCATTCAAACTATTCGATTTTCTCTATTCCCTTCTCCTATAATCTAAAACACTATAACATACTCTACTTAATCTCCTGTGTTTTACCTTGTTAATGTTTTGTGTTATGTGGTACGAACAACGCAATATCCCCCCTTCCTACCAGTAATAAAATAAAACAGGATATGAAATTGTTCCGGTTCTTGTCAAGGCAGCATCATGTCACTGGGATCTCTTTCTACTGGTTTTAATTCTCTCCTACCTCTATTGCAAACGGTGTCCCAGAATTAACGCAAGATTTGAATTAAATAGAAAACACAATTTTTAGTATTTTTTATTGAATTATAAAGTAAATAGGATAGGGTTATTTATGGAATAACACATCGTGCAAATGGCCTCCACGACTTTGCTGGCACATACGCACTCAATTGTCGAAATTTTCCATGACCATTTGGCATAAATGTGGTAGAATTTCGTTGATGCAGCGTTGAATTTCCTCTTTTAATGCACGGGTGGATGTGGGCTTGCTGACATACACCTTTGACTTCAAATAACCCCATCAAAAGAAATCTAAAGGTGTTAAATCACACAATCTAGGGGGCCAATTCTGATCACCGAAACGAGAGAGTACACGACCTGGAAATGTCTCATGCAGTATTTGAATTGTTTCATGGGCTGTATGGCATGTGGGACCATCTTGTTGAAACCACATATTGGCTACATCAATATCATCCGATTTCGGCACAAAGAACTGTGTTATGGATTTTCAAGAACACTCTCAGTCATTGCTTCGATATTCACATTTGGTTGTTTTTGGACGACCAGTGTGTTTAGTGTCTCCAACTGATCCAGTCTCCCTAAAATTTTCAATTAATCTCTTCACAGTTGATGAAGCCAAAACACTATTCCGACCATATTTTGTATGAAATTTTCGAACTGTGGCAAACTTTCATTATTTTAGAGATAATCTTCAACAATAAAGACACGTTGTTCTATCGTGTAACGCTCCATTTTTACTAACCCTAAACTGTCAGCTGTCAAATTGTTTTTGTTAGGGTTGCTAGCACTTTACTGCACAAATGGCGGCAAATTCAAATCTTACGTTAATTCTGGGACACCCTTTATAATACCACAGATATCTATCTGGTGGTTCTAGAACAATCTGCGATGGTCTATGTTGCTGGCCCTCCAACATTAAGTAATTATTGGTTACTATCTTCAGATGTCTAATTAAGGCGAGCTCCCTTGTGTTTGTTTGCAAGTACATTTTACTTTGTGTACGGTTCATTGGCATGCCCCTTTTCATTTAAAGAGGCCTAGGCTGTAAAAAATTAAATAGTAGGGGTTCAATTAATCAAACACTTAACAATTAATATTATTAAGGTACCATGCACGTAATAAGAGGGATAATACATAATTTTCTTGTAAATTGAAAAAAAAAAACTGCTACTTCATTTTTGGCTTGATAATGATCTGTTTTATAATACATTTTTAAATGATTATCTAGTTGGCTAGACAAGTTGGAATAGGTTCCGTTATGACGATAGGTTGTAGAAGGTAACGAGGGCCTGGGTAAACCAATCGTGTATGGTGGGAGAAGCGGTGTTGTTGAACACGTAGCAGCTTTGGTAGGAGACAACTTCGTAGGTCACTAGCCTTCAGGGGGTACAGACCTGAGTGCTTTCAGTGTTGTTGCTGAGTTGTTCTTTATATACAGCTAATTGAGTTGAAAGATCAGGTGCCTACTTATTTACACTCAGTCCCACTGCAATGTTGTTAAGAGTGTTCTCCATATCAAGTACGAGATACGAGACTTTTCCAGACATATTATGTTGTTTTCTCTTTAATTATTAACTTCGATTTTTTTCTTTCAGTTAAAATTTCTACGTAAATGAAATTTTTAGTTTTTTATTCAATTATGGTTTTGGGTTACATTTTTCGTTTTTCCTGGTTGAAGTTAACCATTAGCTACAATCAGGATAGATCGAGGGAAGCCAAGATGTTACGACACCCACGTCTGTTAAAATGACACTAAATGAACAATACATGCGTCCAATAAGTTTAACGCACACTCGTTTTAGAGCTTACTGAGCAATTACAAATAACAAACAATCATCTACATGCGGGCCATAATAAAGAAAACACGGTACTACAATAAAGATACATCAAGACGATATATTCGCAAACGGGCAAAACAAAATTCTTATAAATAAAATATCTCGCCTTATGTAAATATTTATTACAAGTTAACATTATGAGGCCTATAAAACATATTCTTATCGTATATCGTCGATATACGATACGATATACGATATCGAGGTTTTATATTTTTGTTTGCTTTTCCTCTAAATTTAAAATGTTTCATTATTTCTATGTTGTAAAAGATAATAATAAGAAAATTACAACCAACCCAGTGTTTAACACTATGACCCCACCACCCCTCCTATCGATGGCAACAGACTGTCCGGGAAAAATTAGGTTAAGAATGAGTATGTTATTAAATGTTTTAAGTTTGATCAAAAAGCCCCATCACATTTATTAGTCAGTTTAGTCACGTATAATGTGTATCATTATACTTGTTTATTACATTGTATAGTTTTTATAAAATAACAAAACCTGTATATAATGTAGCGACTCTAAAGGAAATACAAAAATAATTTGTAAATAGATTCGCCTAAGGATCTATAATTGTATATAATTACGTGTAAATTTAAAGGGGCTATGGGGGGGGGGAATCAATAAAGTATTCAATCTGTTATTATTATTGCACATAAATATATTTGATGAAATTGCAATAAATATCCTTCTATAAAAATAAAACTTTAAAAAATAAACAAATATTCTTTTTGAACATTTTATATATGTCCATTGAACAAATGCGGATTATCATCATGATATATATCTGTACCTCGGAGGGATACAACACTATGTCCATTTTTTTCCATATTGACTTTATTACCGTAAAAAAGGTTTTTTTTCATTTTATAACAACTGCATGATGTAAATAACAATTAGAAACCAGTTAGAACCGGATATAGCATGTTTTAAAACATAATAAATAGCTGTGCCAATAACACTTTTTGTTGAAAAAAAGTTTAAAACTCCTCTCCTGTAAAGTTATGAAAATGGACATAGTGTTGTATCCCTCCGAGGTACAGATATATATTGTAACTTGTTTTACTTTCCTCTTTTTTTAATGAAGAAAAATAGAAAAAAATGCATAAATAAAAAAAATGAAATGTACAATAAATATGTATTTAATTTGAAGACAGCCTTAACTATATGTTGTCAACCCTTCATAGCGTGTGTGGACCAGCCACAACTCAGCGTCTGTACCTATTGTCTGCTACTTCCAGCTGGTGTCTCATATGTCCAATGTATCGATTGTGCAAAAATCTTCTTTAAGACTTCCCCCTCTATCATTTGAAGATCAAAATCTCTCAAACTCCCTGGTTCTCCCCATGCATTTTGTATCAACTCCACACTCCTCTAGCGATCCTCGCATCCGCTTATGGAAATAAAATTTCCACCATAGGGACATAATTGTATGTTTGATATAATTTCTATGGGACGTTCCAATATATATAAAATTGTTTACACAAGTCCGTTTGACAGGAAGTTAATTAATACAGCCATTGTTGAGAAATGATAAGCTGTAGTTGTAATAATTAGAGATGTTGCAAGAATTTTGTTATTTTAAATTATTTACTTTATTGCATATTGTAAAATATTTTCTGCAGTGAGATAGATATCGCACTACTGTTGAATTGACAGACCTCCAACTCTGATGAAAGCTGGTTAAAACGGCCCTAATCTACCCTCAAGTTGTCTTCTCATTGATTAGAACACTGGTTCCCTCAACAAAGGTCGGGGTTCCATTTAGTGTTCTGGGGGGGAGGCCGGATAAACAGCGGGGGGCCGCTAATGGGGGTGGAGTGAACGGTGTTGACTTTGTTTCTCCTTCCTCCGTGGTAGTAGTTGCCTTGTCCAGGGCTTGGGGGCTTCGAATCGATTCGAACGGGTACCTAGGCACAGCCCTCATGCAATTCAAAGTACCAAGTCGCAGGGACTTGGCCCCGCTGTGATTAAACATTCAATAGGGACTTAAGTCTGCGGGGGAAAGCACGACTCCTGACGTTGCGAGGGATTATGCCGCTAGATCCTAATAGGGCTGGGGAAAATCCGCTTCTGTGGGGAATTTCGTTATTTTTATTTTCCTGCTTTTAATTGTATGTTTAATTTCCCTACCCATGACCGGCAATGTCCGATGCCGAAGTTGAAAAAGTTAAGTACAATCAGTGGCGTAACTATATCATCTGGGGCCCGTGGCAAATTCCTTTAATGGGGGCCCTATCATTAAGCTTTATTATACTTACGAGTAGTATAGTTACCCACAACCAATAATTTGTATTATGGTATATATATTTTAATATTTTTATAATTAGGTACAATATTAAAACAATATAACTGTGCTCATGGCCGAACCCAGAAAAAATTTTGTTATCATGTAAGTGGGCAACGTGGTACAAGTTAAAATCAGGTTATCATTCCATTTAATTAAAATGTACCTTCATCGCGGCAAAGCAGTCAGCAAATAAAAATCACTCTTTAAAAACTTCATATAGTTATCATCAGTCATAGAGTCATAGAACACCAAATTACGTTACAGTCTGCACAAAGGCTATTTACATAATGACTGGAATGGGGGCCAGCAGGAGAACACTAAGGGGTACATATACAGGGAATCAGGAGGAAGTGACTCAGGGAATGAAAAGGAACTGCCGATGTCGCAACATAGCTTTGTTTGAAAATTCTGTTTCTCATCACATTTCGCCAAAGGCCACATCTTCATCGAGAGCCTCCACTAATATGTAATGTAACTTTTCTAATCAAGTCACTTACGAATGCTAAAGACACTATCCTTTTTGCAATTATAATTTGACATAAAGCCTGACAAAGCGAAGTTGTGGGATGTATACGATACAATTCTGTATTTAAGGACTGCATGAATCATTCTGTAGTGTTTGCGTCAGCTGATATCCTTGGTTTTCAGGCACCTTGCCTAAGAACCTTCTCAACAGCTCCAGCTGATTCAAACTTCTTTAAAAATTCTCCTACTAAGCGAAAAATTTCCTTTTCTAAATCCTCTTTGTACTTCTACTTTTCAATACTTTTTAAAACGAAGTTTCCTTATTTATAATATTAATCTGGAGACGGTCATTATTTCTTAACAATTCTTTTACAAGCTAATAAAGTGCAATCCTATTTTTCTACAGTTTTATAATGCAAAGATAATGCTAAGAACAAGTAGAAGAGGCTCGAGCAGAACTGTATTACCTGCCTCGTGACTTCATGGAAGTCACTGATGGTTCCTGTTATTTTTAAGTAAGCAATTGCATCCCTCCAAGACCTCCCTACTTCCCAGAATCGTATCCTTTTCTTATACATATATGTCTCAGATTTAGCCCCAGACCACACTTGACCCAAGAACTTCCACCTGGCATGTAGTAAAATAACTCTCAATATTTGTATATAGCATTGTTTTGGTTGTACTTCATAAGAAAGATTCTCTTTCTTTTCTTTTAAAAGACTCTTAAAAAGATTTTTTAACTTACGATATTTTGTTTTTTCCACTTCTCAGACTTCTGTTCATATTTCAAAAGGTTCATAACATATGGCTTAGTAGAAATGTTCCCATGCAGAGGTGATGGTTTTACTTTTAAATAAGCACTGTGTGCATCAGGCAGCACAGTATGCATCAGGCAGCACAGTATGCATCAGGCAGCACAGTATACTATACTGGGTCACAAATACCGAATACATGATAAATGCTTTAGTTTCTAATACCATTATTCAGTAATGAATACATCAATTTAATTTATTAAACTATAAGTCATTAAAACTGAGCGTAGGGTTTCAGTTCAGAAGAACTTGGGGTAGGCAATTGCTTTTACAGATATGGACCAAACTAAAAAGTTTGACCTGCTCTCTAGAATGTAATAGGGCATTTATCTATCTGTATGTTTTTACGACAGATGGTATTATTAGCCCTGCGCACGCCCCGCTATGAGTAGAAATTAATGCCGGTAAAAACTTCTAGAGCTTCCTTAGAAATAGAATGAACTCTGTGGAATTTTGTCGAAGATAACTGAAACAAATAGAACTTGATGCCGATATAACTTTTTGGAAATTTGAAGAAATCAAATTAAGTACGTAAAACCTTTTGGCTGCTCCACTCATCCCTATAATCCTCCTCCGAGACTGAAATGGCAGTGGCCTCGTGACCTCCTATAAAGGCACAACAGTGGGAGTCCTGGCAATGGCCAGTTTCTCGAATCATGTCCTGAGCGTATGTGGCTCTCGCGCTCTTCGTCAGCCTGGCTCGTATTCGGTGGCGTGGCTGGTGGGGGACTTCCCAAAACTCCACTTACTCTTTCGCATGCGAGGGAGGCAACAACCGTGTGGACTTGGGAGGCCCCTGGCCTGTTTGTAAATATTGTATGAATTTGCGAGCGAATGATGAATTGTAAATATGGTATGAATGAAAACATTTATCTCAATTATTTATTGCCTATTAAGTATTAAGGGAGATTGTAATTTTATCATAATAAAGTTGTTTATAATCAAAACCTTTTGGAAGATTGTGAGTATGAATAGAGCCTTTGACTTCACAATAAAGGCATAGAATTATTTCGTTTTTCTTTCTATTAGAAGATTGGGTTGAATTAATACCATGACAACGCCTGGTAAGGCTCTGTGTTTACACGAGATAAACTTTAACGATAGGAACTGCTGAACACATTTTGAAAAATGGATACTATCCTTTGATTGTGCGTTAACATGTAGGATCATTGTTTTAGGGGTTCGGGTAATGAACATAAAATCGAAGACGGGTGGCGCAATGAAAATAGTGTTATTGCAGTAAGATTTCCACACAAGAAAAGAAGCAGGTTATAAGTAAGTTTTAGTAAGAAGGGAATGTTTATAAACTCTTATGAAATAAAAAGAGGAGGTGTTCATTTGTACATGCTACCACAATGGTTGACAAATTATAGATGCAATATTTTAAGAGAATAAATAATTGAATAAAATAGTATAATAATAATAAGTACAAGCACTCTGGAATTATAAGCCATAGAATTTTGTGTTATGAAGTTATTCTCAGGAGTTGTATTCTCCGGACAGGAATCCTGACTGGAGGTCGCTTATTTCTGCGTGCCCCCCCCTAATATGAATAATGCATATACCACACATTTACATTATATGAAGAAATATTTATGCATTTGGTAAAGTTTTCTTATATAATTTTAGTTATAAACAATCTAAACTACAAATAATTAATATTATTTTTAATAAGATTATATTATACTCGTTAGATACGTACTCCGATGTTAATATATATGGGACATTACCAATGACTAGTTCTTCAACGACCGACAGGTAGTTCTTGATAAAATTGTGTTTAAGGTCAATTTTTTTTTCTTTTTCTCAAACTTTGAAAATGTATGTTAAAGGAAAAATAAAGTAAGATTTATTTGGGGTGAATGGATCCTTTTACTAGGATGACCTGAAGATTGGGCGAAGGAATTAAGGAGTGTGGGAGACCTCGGCAGAGGTGTAATTGTCACGGTGCAGTGGTTAGAGTCCACTGAAGGCTGAGTCTAGAGTCTCTCTAGACATGTAGTGCAAGATCATTCAGTTGGATAGCAGTGTTGGGTGTCCATCAGGGGCTTGTTGGTTGGCTGTAATGTCCACCATTTGGTCTTCTTTACCAGACCTAGTGAGTTGCCATCTTGCAAGTAGTGGTGGTGTTTTGGCAGTGTTTCATCAAACTGACGAACTTGATGTGTCTTCTTCTGATGGCTTCAGTGATGGAGGGGACCTCGAACTTTTCGTGGATGTCGGGAGCCTTCATTTCACGAAAAGGGGTGTGCCAGAGCGCAGGATATTGTTTGAAAGTGCTAGAGTCTTGTTATGGGGCTGGTGTGGAAAAATCGAAAAAGTAGAGTCCCAAACAGCGGAGCTGGAATCAGGACGCTCTTATACAGCAATAATTTCAGCCTGTTATAGTTTTATTCCTCCCCAAGCAATTGGAATACGACGAGTGGGAAACCTGTCTACATTTTAGCTGTACCGTCACAAACCTCATTCCTGCATTTTGTTGAAAGAGGAAAAGAAAGAACCTCTCTGAGAAAAGTTAATTGGAAGTACTTAAGAAAATCAGTGTTCCGGAGTGAAATAAATCCTTTGTATTAAGTTTAATTAAAAGTTACATTTTTTTCCCGGTGAATGCTGGTAAGAAGTAGCAATTATTTGTGAATTCAAATTACTGAAAGTCACCCTTGTCGGGACGTCGCGAGGGAAGTCTTACAGACCCTGGTGAGGGAGAAAGAGATAGATGGTCTATGACCTTGATAACTACATGGTGACGGGTAACATCTTTGATCTATCTCACTCCATTTCTGAATAACACACATTAGGTAGATATAGGTTAGGTTTTGTGGTATTTTCACGTGGTATTGGATTGCCAGGTGCTAATATTGCGAACCGGAAGGAAACGGACTAAACCACTGGAGCAGAACCAGGATACGGTGCCCCAGAAGCCGTTGCACACGGAAAGCTTAGCAGTGTAGAAGCCAGGGAGCTCCACTGGGAAGTTTGGGGGTTTACAGTGCCTGACTAAAGCTAGCAAGGTCAGGAAAGATAAGTAAAGTGGACCAATAAGAAGACGGCATTTAGAAGCAACAATGCAGCTGCGAGTAATAGTCCAGAAGTGAACCGGAAATGGAATCTTTGGTAGTACGGAAGCTCGGACACAGGGGTGTATATATATGAGCAGGTGGTAGCCAATGAGAGAGCCGTTTATTTCGCCCAATCGGGAGGTTTTTTACATGAACCAATAAAATATCTTTCCTTCGCCAACCTGAACTGGGAACTAGTCACCGCGTGTTCTTTATTTATATAAACATTATTTACTTTTATATATCAGACAAAGTTTGGTTTATATTATTATATCACATTGTAATATTTGCATTCGTATATCAGACGGAGTTTAAGGTAATTTACAATAATAATTTACAACACCCTCTGTAAAGAAAATTATTTTTCTTTCTTCTACTTAAGTAATGGTTGTATTCAAGTAGAAAAAGAATCCCCCTTTCCAAGGAAAAAAACTCCATTCAAATTAAATGGATCCTATTCTATTTTACATTATAAATTATATTTTTTCTTACTAATAATTCACCTGCCTTCGGAGGAAAATGGTTGGAAATAAAGACGAAATGTAAGGTAAAAGTTTTCTTTGTATGCAAGTGTAAGTGGGTGGCCACGGGTTGGGCTGTTACAACTTTCTCGGGTCTGGCGATTGAAATATTGACGTAGAAGCTTTTACCATTCCGTCACCTATCTTCGCGTATTTGCTTTCATGTGGAGTTGGGATGGATAGATTAGTTTTTAATTATACAGTTAATAGTGTTTTTTTTTTGTTTTTTTCCCTTATCTCTCAAATTTTTAAGAGTATGGATAAGGGAAAAATAAAGGAATTTATTTGGGGTGAGCGGATCCTTTTACTAGGTGTACCTGTTTGAAGGTGGAGTGAGGGAATTAAGGAGTGTGAGAAGCCTCGGTAGAGGTGTAAATGTCACGGTGCAGTGGTGAGAGTCCACTGGTGGCTGAGCCTAGAGTCTGTCTAGGCATGTAGTGCAGGCTCATGCAGTTGGATAGCAGTGTTGGGTGTCCGTCAGAGGCTTGTTGTTGGTGGGCCAAGCGCCGTAATGTCCACCATTTGGTCTTCTTTCCCAGATCTTGTGAGTTGCCATCTTGCCAATAGTTTTGGCTATGTTTCATCGAGTCAAAGAACTTGATGTGTCTTCTTCTGATGGCTTCGGTGATGGTGGGGACCTCGAACTTTTCGTGAATGTCAGGAGCCTTCATTTCACGAAAAAGGGTATGCCATAGTGCCGTGCGCAGTTGTTCTGGAAGCTCTGGAGTCGAGTTATGGTGCTCGTGTGGAGAAAACTAATGCAATTGGTTTTTATTATTATTAAAAAGATATATACCCGAACTAACAAACAAAATACATCCCTACAGCCAATTTTCATTGTTATTTACTTGATATAGATCAAGTACAATACGATAGAAATTTCGCTTTTGTAGTTGACATGTCGAGAAGAGTTATAAGTAGATGGGGATCATTTGAGAGATCTATTGCTCTCGGTTTTGAAGTAGTAGCGGTTCGTTTAGATGTAACAATATGTCCGTTCGGTCAATTTGACCGCCTTAAGCCGGTGATCGTACGAAATGAACTTGTTTTTTTTTTTTTTGCAAAGAATTATAATATTAAATTCAGCGCATTAACTATAGCATATATAGTTTCTTAAGTTTAAATTTATACAAAAAAGCATACTTATATTCCAGTGACATTTATTCTTCGGAACGGCGCTCTTCTGATAGTTTGCATAGGGTTGCTGAACACTCTTTGACTGGAGTCATATTTGGAATCCATGCGTGCGTTGGCTCTAACGCTTGTATAACTTTAACCAGGAGAATGAGAGGTTGTTTTTTTTTTGGCTGGAACATATAATGGAAATGCACAACAACTTTTTTTATACTATCCTCTTGTTGGAATATTCTCTTGTTGTTTTTTAAAATTTAATGTAAAAGGAAAATATATGTCCGAGGAAAACTGGTGTTTTTTCTTTTATACGATTTTTTTTTCATATTAGTAATGTATTTGTTAGGCTTCTTTTGTGGATAGAGAGCGTAAAAAATGAGCATTAGTAATGCCCAGATAATCTAATTGGTGTATATGTTCTTAAACAGTAGCATAACTATCGCATCCTAATGCCTTCCTGTTTTCTGATAAAAAAAAATGAACTTCCGGTGGTTCATTCATACAATATGAAAATACGGAATCTGGCTTTATCATGTAAACATAATAATTTAACATTTTTCAGAGAAAAACAGACAATATTCCATTAAAAAATAAGCTTTTTATGTTATCTACAGTTTTTATGATAATGGGCTCACTCCTGAACCTAAATACGAAGATCTAACCATGTCAAGTCCTAAATCCAAAAGTAACATAGGCTCTGATATGGAAAGTCTTATACAGTCAGAAATTCTTTTTTTTAATGATGTATAAATAACCATTGATTGATATATACTTATATCACCATTTGTTATATTGGACGTTATATTACATTTTTTCTACTTGAATTAAAGCAACCTTTATTTAAGCAAAAATAATATATTTCGCGGTAAAATTAAATTACCTTAAACTTCGTCTGATATATTAATGCAAATATTATAATGCGATATAATAATATAAACCAAACGAAAATAAGACACTACAACGCAGTCGATAAACCAGTAATATTATATGGAACGGAAACCTCATGCCCCCCCAATCTAGAAAGACTACTGAGAATAGAACGAAGAATCCTAAGAAGGATCCACGGCCCCAAAAAGACACAAGAAGGATACAGACTGAGATCCAACCAGGGAATTTACAAAGACACAAAAGACCTAGAAACGGACATAAGGATCAGGAGACTGAAATTCCACGGACATATGGTGAGAATGGCCCCGGAAAGACTAAACATGGAAATATTCCAGAAAATCCGAGGATACAAAAGCTCAAGGGGATACACCAAGCAGATGAAGGAAGAAACTGAAAGACTAGGAATAACGGACCAGGATTGTCAGGACGGAGAAATATATAGGAAAAGACTAAAGGAAATCAGTGTTCTTGTGGGAAAGAAAAAATCGAAAAAAGGAGTCACGTGGACAGAAGAAAGAAAACAAAAGCACGCAGAGATAATGAGGGGAAAATGGAAGGCAAGGAAAAACAAAAACAAGAAAAGAACCGAAATTAATGATATTCGCGTGGTTTTTAAGGACTTTCCGTGACAAAAAAAACAACAAAAAAACAAACAAAACCAAACTTTGTCTGATATATCAAAGTAAATAATGTTTATATAAATAAAGAACACGCGATGTCTAGTTTCCAGACTCGCCAGGTCAGGCGAAGGAAAGAGATTTTATTGGCTCATATAAAATCCCTTCCGATTGACCAAAATAAACGTCTCTCTCATTGGCTGCCACCTAACCTGTGTCTGAGCTTCCGTACTATCGAAGAAAGAGATTAAAAAAATCAACACAATTGATTGAGTCACCACCTACTATTATTTTTTTTAACCCCTTTCTTCTGTTTTTCCTTCCAATAAGGTCGTTTGACTCTGATTTCATATTAAACATGTTTCTTTAAAAAAATACAAAAATAGGTGGTATCTAGCAGACATATTGTGAAAATATAATAAAACGCCTTGATGTGGGCATCTCATCATACGCTAGATAGGAATAAATTTTCAAAGAATTTTTCAATAACATATTTGCTGTATATGCAATTTGAAATGACACATACTGCTTACGCAGGTTTGTCTATTGGTAGGAAGTCCCTGGCCCCCTGATAGCTACGAACATACATCAGGGACATACAGACATACAGCAGCCGTGACTATGACGTACGGCCTAGACTACAGTGTTAGCGAGCTCACTGCGGTATGTTAATTCTCCGGCGGGTTATGAACGGCCAAGGGGTCTCTGTATTAGCACTGAGCAATGCATGACGATAAGTCACTCCGACAGGCGGACCGACAAATGACTTCTTGCACCCTTTAGAAGGTAGGGGAGAGCCCCTGTAGGGGTCGTGGCTCTGGAATATCGACCGGAACACTGGACCAAACCGTACTGGAATGGTTCAAATTTTAGCTTGACGAATTGCTAGTCTCTCAAATTGTATTGATAATAAGCAGTCTAAATAATAATATACTGGAAGGATCGGAACTAGAAACGAGAAATTTCACCAACTGTGCCTGCCTCCAATGGAGACACACGCACGATGTGGTACACAGTTTTAACTTTTCGAGAACTCGTTCACCAATCGTACAGGCTCTCCGGCAGTTATCAGTATTAACTGTAGGATTGATACCATGGCTAAAATTGACATAATATAGTATTGAGCATAAAACCCATTTGTAAGAACCAAGGATGTAGTGAAATGCACTAAATAGCCCAAAGGTGACACATGTCAAAAAACACGTTTATGTACATTCTCAGGGTAGTGAATGAACACACTGAAGACTGAAGAACCTTCTTCTAGCATACCTAATACAAAAAAAGAAAATCTAATAAAATTTTAATTTTTTATTCTTTAGTTTTACATGGTGTTATTTGTATTACTATTTCACAGTTGTTAGTACGACTTTTAAGATCCTTTGAAAATTTTAAGTTCTGCTTGTCGTTGTGTCTATTTATACAAATTGTATGCTCACTCGTTTTTTTTGGGGGGGGGCGTGAAGATTTTGCTTTCTGCTAGGAAAAACGGGGGTGTTGAAAGCGTCCTACAGGGATGATGCTACGGGGAAACTCAAGCGAGTGGTTGTTCCTCTGGATGTCCTTCGATGGCCCAAACCCAAGAAGAATGCCTAAAAAAAATCGCGAAATCGACGAAGAACCAACAAAGAAGGAGGAGAGAATTTTGGAGTGACTTGGAGTTCGGTCCAGCGAGTCTTAAGTGAAGATTTGGGGATGAGAAAGGTGAAATTTGTTCCTTGACTTATGACTGCACAGCGCAAAAACAATATCCCTTGGATACTCTGCTTTGAAGAAAAAGTTTCGAAATGAAATTTGCAAAGGTGTTTGTACTGTATCACTCAAGCCAAATGACGTGCGTTTTGCCCAGCTCAAATATGGATCCAGACTGCCTCTTTTCGAGTGACTTATCCGGCTGGCCTGCGTCCTATAATCCTCTTTAAAGGATTTAGGCTGTTGTCATTCCGATTACGGGGCATGGCAGGGTCTCGTATCGTTATTATCTTTCTTATATTATATTTTCAATAAATTAACCTCAACCGTTTCACTTATATTTTCATATTTAATTATACCATTTTCTATACAAACATACATACAAAGTTCCCCGAGACATAGCTAATTGGTTTTTTAACTTGCATAAATATTGATATTGGTTATAAATACAAAAAGGAAATGAAACAAAAATATTTTTAAAAATTAACATTTTATAATAAATATATGGAAAGAAATATCAAGATTACAGCTAGAAAGGTGATAAGAAATAAAAGTAATAAATCAGATCAATTAATTAGAAATTATTTAAATGTAAAATCGATCAATAATAATAAATGGCAGTACATTCTTTTGTTTCTATTCATTCTGTGATTTTCGAGTAATTTTCTTCTGGTTTGTTTTAAATGGGATACCTTGTGCACGAACGACTATAAGAAATAAATCAAAAATCAAACAAATTAAATGTTTCCGACCAAAAAAATATGTTTGTAATTTATTTTGTGTTACCGGCTCAAGTTTAATCCTTTGTCTTGGTAGCTCCTGTTAATTTAATTTAAATCCTCGCACCCGCTTATGGAAATAAAATTTCCACCATAGGGACATAAATGTATGTTTGATATAATTTCTGATGTCCCCTCTACTTCCAATACCTTCTTGGTCACATTTGCAGATGACACTGCAGTCTTGTCATCCCACCTAGACCCCGACATAGCATCCCATAACCTTCAAAAACACCTTGACGACATCGAGTATTGGTGCAATCAATGGTGGATCAAAGTTAATGAAGCAAAATGCTCCCACATTACCTTCACCCTCTGCCGCAAGTCTTGTCCACTGGTTTCTTTTAATTCCATTCCTCTCCCTGTATCCGAGACAGTACGGTACTTAAGCTTTCATTTGACAAACGGCTGACCTGGTACCCACATACGAGGCTGAAAAGACAATAACTAAACCGACGCTTTGGACAATTGTACAGTTCACATCAAATCCCATCTCTCAATAGAAAATAAATTACTAATCTACAATATTATACTTAAGCCAATCTGGACATACGGAATAGAGCTATGGGGACAGAAAAGTCGAACATCAAGCGCATCCAATCTTTTCAATCAAAAGTCCTGAGAACAATAGTAAATGACCCTTATTACGTCTCCAATCATGTCCTGAGTGTCTGTGGCTCTCGTGCTCTTGTTCAGCCTCCACTGGCTCGTATCTAGTGACGCGGTTGATAAAGGAACATGAGAGACTTCCCACGACTCCGGTTTCTCTTTCGCATGCGAGGGAGATGACAACCATATGGATTTGGGAGGTCACAGGGCTGTTTGTAAATACTGTATGAATGAGCGTATTGGACCATCGTTCCATGACGGCGTTACTATCTGACTCCTTTTATGATAGGTATGTGCCCCGACTATGCACTATGTTCAAGAGAAGAGGTACAGAGGTTTCACAAAGAATTAGTCAAGTTTTCAGAGTTCGAGCGGAAACCAAGCAAGCGTCACGAGTAAAGGTCACGAGAGAGTCATGAGAGCCTCGCGAGAAGACTGACTAGGAGACTAAGAGACTAACTACCAGGGCCAGTAGCCCTGCCTTAAGTACCCTCTCTACTTCCTGCTGGGAGGCTGCGAGGGTATAATCCGGGTTGGGGGATGTGGACACCTGTGGTGCTGTACCCACGCTTAATTACCCAACCCCTCGCCCCCGTGGAGGTACAGAGGCAAAGGGTTGTCAAGTTTATGACTGCCAGCTGGTGACCCTTTCTCGTTTATGACTTAGTTGGCTGCCACCTTTTATTGCTTAACACTTTTACAATGATTTACATTTGTTTATAATACATGTTATTTCACTTTTGCTTACAATATATATGCAATAGAGTATAGGGTGATTTATCTTATGTAGTTTGCGGTCGCTACAGAGCGATTGAATGAAAAATTGTAAGTATGGTATGAATGGGATCATTTATCACAATTACTTATTTCCCAATGAGGCAGATTGCAATTTTATCATAATAAAGCTGTTTAATAATTAAAATTACATTACACCCTCGGTAGACTCTCACTGCCTTCCTGATTCCACCCGCCTCCTTTAGGCGTTCCACACCCTATATCCTTCTCATACATCCTTCAAATGGGGGACTCCCCTTAGTGAAAGGCACTCATTAGCCCAAAATAATTTTCCCACATCCTATTTTATAAGTTTGAGAGCTAAGGAAAAAAAAAAAAAAAAAAAAAAGAAAATTACATTACAGTGTATTATAAAATTACATACACACGATTTAGTGTATGACATACTGACAGAATTAGTGTACCGGTTCCAAGGTAAAGCCTTCATCCTTTAGAGTTGGCAGCATAAATATACATATATATATATATATATATATATATATATATATATATATGTTTATATATGTATTTACATATGATCTATGTTTTAATTAACACAGGAGGACAGAGGCAGGTTAATGGAAGTTCACTGTCGATGTGACTGGTAAAGTGAGACCTCCCACGAATGTGTTGCCTCCAGTTTGATATTCCCAGGACGTATCAGCTTGCTGTGGGACCTCTGTCATCCATCATGTCATCTCGGCCTCTGGTCCTAGGGATCTCTTGTTTCCACTCGGTCTGTCTTCACTATGCGGGTCGCTCTAATGTTGTGTTCTTCCTGGATCTCTGATACTGTAACATCCGCTAGATCAATATTTATCCTAGTTTTCAAATGTTATACAATTTTTTTTTATAATTTTATTTGTACCTTTTAAGAAACCCACCCCCCCCAAAAAAAAACTCCCATTATTACAACGGTTATGCTATAATGATGACTACCGCTTTGAAAATGAAAATTTATTGCTTGAATCCATCAGAAATGTAAATGTATAATTTGATGTAGCTTTTGAAAATACTGTTTACGAATTGTTGCTTGGGACAGCTTAGCGAAACTTATGCAGTATTTTTAATTCTAGATTTTTTTTTCCGTATAAATCTGACAATATCTATTCATAAAATACTTTTCATAGAATTTTTTTTTCATCATATATCCTTTTTACTATAAATTATGGCAATCGGTATAGACTACATAAAGGAATCTATTTACAATAGGTCATTTATATTTTTTGTAGCTTTGTGAATATTAAAAAAGTAATAAGTATATTGTAAATAGATTGTTTAAAAGTAATTTAAATTAAACAAAGAAAATCTTAATCAAATTTTCCCCGACAGTCTGTTGCCATCGATGCGGGAAGGGTGGTGGGGTCATAGTGTTAAACACTGGGTTTGTGAGGTGCAGAAACTAGTCAAAAAACTTGAAGTGTCTCCGGTGGATGAACACGCATGATCCCATTCTGGAAATGTTGGAGACATTTGGCTGTATTGTCAGTCAAATGGGTAAATAGCGGGGCACCGTACAGCAGAGCTGGCCGGAGGACACATTTATATATCGTCAGCTTGAGACGAAGCGACAGGTTGGGTGAAGTTAGCAAGTGGTAAAGCCGGTACTGTGTTGTAATTTTTCTATTTTATTACTAAAATGAGTACAGAAATGGAGATGCCTATCCATTTTATACCCAGATAAAAAAATTGAGAAAGCCGGTGAGTTATCTTGTCATCCTATAGTATAGGATTTTGGCAAAGTTTTTTTCTCCAAATGAGGACTGGACGCTTGTATATTATTAAATTAGGAAGCACAAAAGGAAGTATACAAGAAATAAGCTTTAAATCAAATTATTCTTTATGCAGGTATGTAGTAAGGATGATGAGCTACTTAATAGACTGCCAATATCGATGCCATTTTTATCACAGACGTGTATAAGATTTTTAACGACTAGCCTTAGTCACTAGGTTTTATGAGTGGTGTAAATTGCAGTGTTTTCTCCCTTGAAACTCTCCATTTAGTTGGATCGATGGCTGCGTATTAATATTCTCTCACATTTCTCTCCTCTTTTTATAAAAATTCTATTTCGGCCTTTTATACAACGAAACCATTCTGCTGCTGCTGCTTTTAATAAGCAAGTTACGAGACTGTTCTTTGCTTAAAAAAAAAAAGGAGAAATGACTAAAGAAAAAAGAACAGTAAATAAATAGAACAAAAATTTGTTAAATCTCAACTCTGGCAGTTACCAGCCTATTCACACTTCTCTCTTTTCGCTGGCTACAGCGGAATTAATTTTCTAAAGCGTCCAGAGCATTCGTCATTTAGCTGAGAGAGAAGTTAACAGATTCCTATAATTTTTATTTCATTTAAAATTCATTCGCCCTTGAATCGTAAATATTTAAATCATTCAGTGTTCATTCTCATTGCATAGATGCCAGCTGAGTGTGGAACAAATAAAAATACTTTGAAAGACTAATAAATAAATAATAAAAACCTATAAATGAGCTGTCTTTGAAAAACAAGACAAACAAAATCTGTAGGAAACGATAAAGGTAACCCTTATATGATTTTATGGTACCCTACAACAACAACAACTTTATTATGATAAAATTACATTGGGCAATAAGTAATTGTGATAAATGTTTTCATTCATACCATATTTACAATTTTCATTCACTCGCTCATTCATACAGTATTTACAAACAGCCCAGAGATCTCCCCAATCCACATGGTTGTCACCTCCCTTGCATGCGAAAGAGGCAGCGGAGTCTTGGGAAGTCCCCCACGCTCCTCCGTCAGCCTTCCACAATATCCGGTTTTAAGAATGTTCAGTTCTAACTGATCCGATGTTTCATTTTCGAAAAAAAGGCGAAAATGTTTAGGCCATACGTATACGTGTGATATAAAAGCAGACATGCGCTCTTTTGTAAACTAAGATACTTCGCCGAAATGATTCTTTGGACTTATTTAGTTATGGCTACCATAAAGATATCGTAGAGCCCAATTTGAAATATTCTTGAAATAAAACAACGCACGAAAATACAATATTTATTGACATATCCTTATTGTACACAACAGTAAATGGCAGAAAAATTCGAGACTAGCACATGAGGTTTGGGCCAATAAGCCGTATTAGGCCTACTTTGGGACCACTAGTCCATAGCACGAGGTCAAACATAGAGTCCATCTTGTACGTCGACAAGTCCATATTGAGGATCCATACGAAACAGTCTGAGGCCTGAGTCCTCTAACCTCATCTCGAATAACGTGATATGAATACTACTGTATTATCAAAATTGTACATAAGGTATAATGTATAATTTGACTCAAAATATAATTTTATTACTCCATATTTCGTTCTTTTTGTTAATCATGATTTAATAAAATGCTCCATTACCCCATCTTGGGCCATCACCGTTGTTAAAATGTCACGATGGAAGTCTACAGGTCCCTGGTGGCGGAGAAAAAGTAAGATGGTCTATGACCTTGACAACGTCTTTCTGATGGGTAACATCTTTGGTCTATCTGATTTCATTTTCTTTTGATAGGTGCGCGTGCCCCGACAATTGACTGTGTCCAGTAGAAGAGGTATAGGTTAGGAACTGGGAATTTCACGTGGTTTTTGGGGTGCGACGAGATCACACTCGGAATCTGAGGCAAAAGCCAACTGCAACTGTGCAACTACTAGGTGCATTTGTAGGGCCCCAGAGGTCGTCGTCATCGTGGAAGATGCCCCTTCAAGGATATGCTAGTTTATCGGGCATATATGCAACTGCGAGTATTAGTCCCTAGGCTTAGCTGGAACTGAAAGCCTGGCCAGGCCTGAACCTAGGCCTATTTTTATAGTTATATCCTAAATAGGCCGCTTGTCTCAACCAATAAGAACTGGCATCACTTCTGACTGGGAAGTCTTCCAAGGTGCTTGTAGCGGTGGCCTAGGAACTAGTCGCAGTTTGTTACAGAGTTTGTTTAACTACTGTTACCTAATCTCTATGCTATTTACAATTTACATTATTTAAATTAGACAAAGCATTAAAATTTGCATTTGATATATACAACTGAGTATAGGACAACTTTGTCTTGTCGGTGAAAATGTTGCCACAACACGTCGTATCACAATTTTTGGGATAGATCTAATTAGTTGTTTTTTTTTCGTTGGTAACTTAGTTATGCCAGATAAACTTTGAATTGCAACTGGAGAGTTGAGGGTTCCATCTGAGCTGTGCTAAGTTGGCCAAGTAAGCCCGGCGCCAACTGTCTCTAAGCACCTCGCAAGCAACAGACAAAGAACAACTTAACTAGTTTAGCTAGGCTTGAGCCGGTTTGATTAATAGAAGCATTCAGTCCGGTGAAGCGTGGCAGCGCCATGTGTCACACAGCTATCTCGCGCCAGGTGTACCCACCTTGTTAGGGATTATCCTCAGCCCTAACTCATATCGTCTGTCACAACTGCAACATGGGGTCTCGTTGTGGCTAGATAAAATGTAATATTGCCGAATGAATTTTTTTTGCATAAATTATACTGAAGGTTTAGAAATGCTGAGCTTGTATAAGTCTTAGATCAAATAAGGAAATTACCACGACGTAAAAATACCAAGAAGTAATAATTAAAAAAAATACAACGTCGGGAAAAGAAATCTGTAATAAAACGATAATAAAGGGTGTCCTAGAATGAACGCAAGATTTGAATTTGTCGCCATTTGTGTAGTAAAGTTCTGGCAAAACTTTAAAAAAACAATTTGCCAGCTGATAGTATAGGGTTAGTAAAAATGGAGCGTTACACGATAAAACAACGTGTCTTTATTGTTGAACTTTATCTCAAAAATAATGAAAGTTTGGCGGCCGCAATTCGAAAATTTGATTAAAAATATGGTCGGGATAGTGTTTTGACTTCATCAACTGTGAAGAGATTATTTAAAAAATTTAGTGAGACTGGATCAGTTGGAGACACTAAACACAATGGTCGTCCGAAAACAAGCCGTTCAAATGTCAATATCGAAGCAGTGCGTGAGAGTGTTGTTGAAAATCCAGGAACATCAATTCGGCGTCATAAACACAGTTCTTTGTGCCGAAATTGGATGACATTTATGTGGCCAATATGAGGTTCCAACAAGATGGTGCCACATGCCATACAACCCATGACACATTTCCAGGACGTGTACTCGTTCCGGTGATCAGAATTGGCCCCCTAGATCGTGTGATTTAACACCTTTAGATTTCTTTTTATGGAGTTATTTGAAGTCAAAGATGTATGTCAACAAGCCCACACCCACCTGTGCATTAAAAGAGGAAATTAAACGCTGCATTAACGAAATTCAACCACATTTAGACCAAATGGCCATGGAAAATTTCGACAAAAGAGTGCGTATGTGCCAGCAAAGTCGTGGAGGCCATTTGCACGATGTGTTATTCCATAAATAACCCTATCCTATATACTTTATAATTCAATAAAAAAATAACAACAAAAATACTACAAACTGTGATTTCTATTTAAATCAAATCTTGCGTTAATTCTGGGACACCCTTTATATTACAATGTACCTCTTCTTATCCACTAATTTATATCAAGTTTTTGCGCATGCGCTACCTTTTAGAACATCTCTGTACATCGCTCGTCATTCAAACACTATATACTACCGTCTATAGGCCATAGTTCAATTAAAAAATTGTTCCAGCAGGCAACTTGAGGGAGCTGGCCACGAGGGAGCCCTCAAGAGTGAGTAAATTGCTTATTATATTTAGAGTGAAGTGAGAAAAGTGATATCGGATTGAGTAGTCGGCCATTTGCAACGCCCTACTCGACGATCACTAACGATCGTTCTCTGAGCCATTCGGTCTAGTGGCTCAGAGCCAAGACCCGTGACTCACCACTGGGAGTTGTGAGCTTGAATCCCACGGCGCTACGTACTTCTTTTCCGAATAAAAAACCGTTGTTATGATAAAATGAGATTTTATCAACAACTAATGTCTCAAAATAGGAAAAAAAGATCTAGATCGCTAGGTCCAACTCCAACACCGTCGCCTGTAAAGCGAAAACCAAGAAGGTCGAAT
Organism: Acanthosoma haemorrhoidale; assembly: GCA_930367205.1. NCBI lineage: Eukaryota > Metazoa > Arthropoda > Insecta > Hemiptera > Acanthosomatidae > Acanthosoma > Acanthosoma haemorrhoidale. Next base: position 114,300,600 of record OV884014.1, on the reverse strand, counting down.
AGGAACGTACAAATGACCTCCTCTGCAGCTAGTTCCATGGAGGAGATACCTCCACAGGCCAGCACATCCAAAAAAGAAACAGCCTTAGAGTCCCCTTTTTTCACGCCAAACACCTTTGAGGCTTTGAAAAATATCCCAACAGAAGAAATGGAAGTCAACAAAACTCCAACACAGCCCAAACCGCCTGCTCTTTTTGTACGCAACATTAGCAACTTCAAATTACTATGCTCACAAATGAGCAAAATTGTTGGTACCGGAAAATATACGTGCCTCAATCGCTCTCGGGATACAAAAATTTCCCCAGACACTCCCGATACTTATCGAGCGATTGTTAAATATTTAGATGAAACCAATGCAGACTACCACACCTACCAATTAAAGCAGGAACGATCACTCCGAGTGGTGATCAGAAATTTGCACCCGACCACACCAGCTGACGAAATAGAAGAAGAACTCTCAGCTCTCGGGTACAAGGTTCGCCAAATAACAAACGTGTTGCGCGAGGATAGGCAACAGGATAAAACAATAAAAACGGCATTGCCACTGTTCTTTGTTGATCTCGAGTGGACACCTGGAGTTGAGAAGATATACGACCTAACAAACCTGTACTACACTAGGGTACAGGTTGAAAAACCGTATCCCAATCGCGATATCGTCCAGTGCCATAACTGTCAGGCGTATGGGCATACAAAATCTTACTGCCACCACCCTCCCAGGTGTGTTAAGTGCAGTGGGCAGCACAAAACCGAATTGTGCAAAAAGCCCCTTAAATCACCTGCAGTATGCGTGCTTTGCCAGCAAGGACATCCAGCCAACTACAAGGGCTGCGAGGCATACAGAACGCTGAAGTCCAGGACAGAACAACGTCGACAGCCAGAAGAGAAAAAACTTGCAGCAAGAAGCGGCCCAGCCAGAAATTTGAGGCCTTTTGTCTCTTTTGCCGATGCCGTTTGTAACAGAGAGCAGTCACAGGCACCGCCCACTCCCTGTCCACAAGATCACCTTTCCCAGCATTCCATTCATCCCGTTAACCCTCAAGCTCAATCCCATCCTCAACCACACATCTCGCATATTCCTCCACCTTCAAGTTCTTCGGATCTTACTAGCCTATTAACCTCATTCCTTACAGAGTTCAGAACCCTAATTACCCCTCTCATTTCCCTTCTTACAAATCTTGTCTCCTACCTTATCCCCGTTAAACAAAATCCATAAGTGGATCCTTCCGACTCCTTATCCATTCTCCTTTGGAATGCGAATGGTGTTCGCACCCACACTAACGAACTGACAGCACTACTCCACGACAAAAACATCGACGTAGCTCTCATTACTGAAACAAGACTAACGAGTAAACGACCATTTACTGTTCGACAGTACAAGACTTATCGAACTGATCACCCAGATGGAACAGCTCATGCAGGTACCGCTGTCATTGTCCATAACTCCATATCCCACCACATAGTTCCTCTGGTGGCACATGATTTCCTTCAATCCACTGCAGTGTCAATCACCACCTTCACTTTTCCCCTTACACTTGCATCAACGTACTGCCCTCCCAATAAATCCATTTCTGACTCCCAATTCATCTCCTTTCTAGACTCCATAGGACATCGTTTCCTTGTGGGTGGGGACTTTAATGCGAAGCACCAACACTGGGGGTCAAGATCCACTAATACACGGGGACGTGCTTTGCTGTCTGCACTCACACGGAAACATTGTTCCACTATCACTCCTGACACAGCCACCTATTGGCCATCTGATCTCAACCGAAATCCTGATCTCCTTGACTTCTTTTTTTACAATAATTTAGGAACACTTAACTATTCACTCACACGCCTCGATGACCTCTCCTCTGATCATAGTCCTTTATTATTAACCATTTCCCTAAGACCAATTCACAAACTGCCTCCTCCTTCATTTATTAGGGGCCCAGTTGACTGGGACCACTTCCGCCAGCTTCTTACGGAGTCCGTAAACCTCAAATTGTCCCTGAAAACATCCCAAGACCTAGACGATGCAGTGCATTCTTTCACTACTCTGGTCCAGAGGTCGGCTTGGGAGGCATCGTCACCCCATCGTCACCCAAAAATCCATAATCATAATCGTTTACCTCAGCATCTCAAAGACCTAATCCAATCCAAACGCCGCTCCAGAACAGTGTGGCAAAGATCCCGACATCCTGCTGATCGCCGCTCGTACAATCAGTACTGCCGATTGGTAAAGCGGCGATTGGCATCCTTCCGTTCCGATTCTTTCAATTCCTACCTCTCCTCTCTGTCTACCAGGGATAACTCGTTGTGGAATGTAACCAAAAAAATCCTAAAGTATCAACCTGTTTCACATCCACTCCGTCGTGATGATGGGTCCTGGGCGGCTTCGGATGGGGATAGGTCGGAGGAATTTGCTCTGCATCTTACCCATACTTTCACACCTCACCTTTCTCATCAAAGCCATACTCACAGCACAACTGTGGAAGATTTCCTCACTTCACCTATTCCTCTCTCTCTTCCACCAAAAGCCGTTAATCCCTCTGAGGTCAAATACCTTCTGAAAAACTTACCTTACCGAAAATCCCCTGGATATGATCTCCTTACTCCTCAAATTCTCAAACAGCTTCCTCCTAAAGCCATAATCTTTTTAACCTATATATACAATTGCATTATCCGAACGACGCACTTTCCTCTCCTCTGGAAACATTCCATTATTGTCCTATTCGCCAAACCCGGTAAACCACCCAATGAAGCCTCATCTTACCGTCCAATTAGCCTACTCCCTATCCTCTCAAAAATATTTGAGAAACTCCTACTAAAACGTCTACTTCCAATTGTTGAATCCAAAAACCTTTTTCCCACACACCAGTTTGGTTTCCGCCAACGACATTCCACTGCTCAACAAGGCCTTCGCGTTGTTGATCACATCTCCTCAGCCCTTGAAACCAAACAGTATTGCACTGCTGCCTTTCTCGATATAGCTCAAGCTTTTGACAGGGTTTGGCACGCAGGTTTGCTCTACAAGCTCAAAAGATATTTACCACAGACCCTTTTCCTAATCCTACAGTCCTACCTTTCAAACCGCTTCTTCCAAGTCCGCTGTGGTTTAGAATACTCTAACTACTATCCCATTAGTGCAGGAGTTCCACAGGGCAGTGTCCTGGGCCCCATCCTCTATAACCTATACACCGCTGATGTCCCCTCTACTCCCAATACCTTCTTGGCCACATTTGCAGATGACACTGCAGTCTTGTCATCCCACCCAGACCCCGACATAGCATCCCATAACCTTCAAAAACACCTTGACGAGATCGAGTATTGGTGCAATCAATGGCGGATCAAAGTTAATGAAGCAAAATGCTCCCACATTACCTTCACCCTTTGTCGCAAGTCTTGTCCACTAGTTTATTTTAATTCTATTCCTCTTCCTGTATCCGAGACAGTACGGTACTTAGGCTTCCATCTTGACAAACGACTGACCTGGAACCCACATACGAGACTAAAAAGACAAGAACTAAACAGACGCTTTGGACAACTGTACAGACTACTTCAAAGGACATCCCATCTCTCAATAGAAAATAAACTACTAATCTACAAAGTTATACTTAAACCAATCTGGACATACGGAATAGAGCTATGGGGGACAGCAAAAAAGTCGAACATCAAGCGTATCCAATCCTTTCAATCAAAAGTCCTGAGAACAATAGTAAATGCCCCTTATTATGTCAGCAACAAAACCCTTCATAACGACCTTAACATACCCTACATTCTAGAACTCGTCCCTTCCAAGTTTATGAAATTCCACAGTAGCCTTTCCAACCACCCTAATCCTGTAGCACAGTCATTGCACTGCGCCACTCATCCCTATAATCCTCCTCGGAGACTGAAACGGCAGTGGCCTCGTGACCTGCTATAAACGCGTGACAGTGGGAGTCCTGGCAATGGCCAGTTTCTCCAATCATGTCCTGAGCGTCTGTGGCTCTCGCGCTCTTGGTCAGCCTCCACTGGCTAGTATCCGGTGACGCGGCTGACGGAGGAGCGTGGGGGACTTCCCAAGACTCCGCTTTCTCTTCGCGGTGGATTTGGGGGGTCTCTGGGCTGTCTGTAAATATTGTATGAATGAGCGAGTGAATGATGAACTGTAAATATTGTATGAATGAGAGCCTTTATCTTAATTACTTATTGCCTTATAAAAGGCAGATTGTCATTTTAGCACAATAAAGGATTATATATATATATTTATATCAACTCAACCATTTTAAACCTTCAGACAATATTTATAAATATTTATCTTATCTATTGATTATTTAAAACCGGGACCAAACACTAAGCAGACTTTCAAAACAACAAAATTTATTTACGCTCTCATACAAACAACAAAATAGAACAAAAACACTATTTACATATACAGACATCCACAACATATTTGTCAGAGCAACTTAAACTCTGTCTTCCTCTCGAGTTCCCTCTCTCTCTCTCTCTCTCTCTCTCTTGTGACATAATGAGGCCTCGATGCATCTCAATATATAATATAATGATGGTTGTTTGCCTTGCGGAAATTTTCCAGACCAGGAGTTGGGCGCAAAATTACACATACGTATAATTTAAATGTAAGCATACATAAAAGTCCCTCTGTTGGGTCTACTGATTTATGGCAATTCAAAATATTAAATACAGACCGGTGTTCGATCCCTGTCTCAACTAGCTCAGCTGGTAAGGACTCGTTCGGCTGCCTAAGGGATTATGAGTAGCAGCTACTCATAATCTAGAAGGAGAGGAGAAGGTCCGGTCTAGAAACCAAATTAAAAGTTAAGAGCTGACAGTCCAGCTCGACAACTTCAGAATAACCTCTTCATCACCATCTATAAACTTTTGCTGGGATTTCAATCATTAAAGCGCGTTTTACTGCCAAATTAATACACTCGCATGAAAATTACTAAATATCAAAATGTAGACCAGATTTGTCAAATTAGATTTAGTTGGATTTTTTATTTATTTCAATGATAAAAACAACTTTATTATGATAAAATCACAATCTGCCTCATTGGGGAATAAGTAATTGTGTTGTTTTCATTCCTACAGTATTTGCAAACAGCCCAGAGACCTCCCAAATTCACATGATTGTCACTTCCCTCGCGTGCGAAGAAGGAAGCGGAGTAAGCCCCCTACGCTTGGAGCAGAAAGCGTGTTGTCCTGTTAAACAACACGCTTTTTCAAAACCTTCTTATAATAGTGCTGGCTGGAACAATTATAATAACTGGTGTGTTTTTTGGTCTCAAGTTTGTTATCAATTATATTTCTGTTGCTCAATAACTCAAAAAAAGAAATTTATTGGGTATAAAGCACAAATGAAGGGTTTGCTGCAAAAAGGAGGTAGCTCCAATTTTTCCATTTGTTGGGAAACCAAACAATACGTTTAAAAAATTCAAATTTTAAGTTATGTAAAAATATTGTTGTTGCTTACTTTCAATTATGGTGTTTACATATTACGATTGGAGCTGCATCCTTTTTGTGCCAAATGAAAGAGGTTTTTTTTTGACACAAGAAAGTGTTTCTAACTCCCAACAGCTATGGGATGGAGCTACCTCCTTTTTGCAGCAAACCCTTCAAATGTACAATTATATATGGTTACAGGCTGAGAGCTCAATGGGGAATGAGCTCCATGAGGAACCAAAAACTGTCTTATGCCTAAGGGCTATTTATCTGTGTAGAAAAGCGATCGCAGGGGTAGTAGGAAAAGGCGCAGATAGAAAAGCTCGTGGGAGACAATTATTTAGAATAGAGGTCTGGAAAAGGAAGATAAGTTACTAATAGGATAAGATAAGATAATTATAATACGGCTGATTATTATAAGTTATGAGACACAGTCCTTAGGATGTTACTGATAAACATACAATTTGTTAATGATACGATTAACTATTTGACATAACTATCGAAGAAAACAACAATCCTTAATATTACTTTAGCAATCTACAAAGTTATACTTAAGCCAATCTGGACATGCGGAATAGAGCTATGGGGACAGCAAAAAAGTCGAACATCAAGCCCATCCAATCCTTTCAATCAAAAGTCCTGAGAGCAAAATAGTAAATGCCCCTTATTACGTCAGCAACAAAACCCTTCATAATGATCTTAATATAACCTACGTTCTATGAAATTCCATAGTAACGTATCCAACCACCCTAATCCCCTAGCACAGTCATTGCACTGCACCACTTATCCCTACAATCCTCCTCGGAGACTGAAACGGCAGTGTCCTCGTGACCTCCTATAAATGCGTGACAGTAGGAATCCTGGAAATGGCCAGTTTCTCTAATCATGTCCTGAGCGTCTGTGACTCTCACGCTCTTCGTCTCCCTCCACTGGCTCGTATCCGGTGACGCGGCTGACCGAGCAGCGTGAGAGACTTTCCAAGACTTCGATTGCTCTTTCGCATGTGAGGGAGGTGACAACCATGTGGGCTTTTTGTAAATATTCTATGAATGAGCGAGTGAATGATGAATTGTAAATATGGTATGAATGAAAACATTTATCTTAATTACTTATTGCCTTATAAGGCAGATTGTAATTTTATCACAATAAAGTTGTCTATAAAAAAAAATATTACTTCTTTAATAACAATCAAATGAACGTTTCTGCTTGTCATTTATGTTCAGCTATGTTCATAATATGTATGCGATTCCTTCTGAATGTTTTGTACTCTAGGTAGAATCATAGTCTCGTTATTTTATGTACATACATCATAAATTAGATTTCAACAAACATATTACATATAAAATTAACATATACAAAAATTACAATTTAAAGCTGACAGAGTAGTTATATAATATAAATATTTTCTAAAAAAAATCTGTTAACTGAGAAAACCTGCGTCTGACCCCTGGCTATGGTTATGGGTTTTATGTTTAAGGGATCAATGAGGTCTGGGTGCTCTGTTTTTATATTATACTCCTATACTCCTGAAATTGATTGCTATACAATTTAATTACAATAGCAATTAACAATTTTTCAGTCGACCCCGAATTAGGCGGTCAAGGTGTCCCATTAACTCAGAAAAGCGAAGGAGTCTCCCTCGCACAGATGGGGATGTACACTCCTCAGCTTTGGCCCCTTACTCACTATATCCTCCGATAGTTGAGAGTTACCGCGGGTAAGCATCCTTCAGTGAGTTTCCAGCACCCAGTCAGCGAGTTATTGGGAACCTCATTAAGCGTCATTATCCAGCTGAGTGAGCACACGCCCATTTAACCAAGCTCAAAGGAGTTACCATCTCTCTGTCGCTCAATCTCTATTCAGAAGTGGTACAGTTATAGCGAGGGGTCGTGGGTAGCATTAATCACTGGAATTGTAAATCATTCCTCGTCATTGAGTAGACCAGATTAAATTCTAGCCGTTTCTTAGTAAAGCCGCAGAGTAATAAGACAATGAATAGGGAATAATCGGATAATACCGTCTACGTTGCCTAGGTGTTAGGGCGCCTGGAAACGAACTACTTAGGGACCCTTTCTTCTGAGGTTCATCGATTTCGGGTCAATTGGGACAACGGAGTACGGCAGACTACGTAGTGAGTTACAGATTAGTAAGGATATTTTGAAAGAATAAAATGTTTTATGTATTAATCTATTGTAGTCCATCTGAATTATAAATGATTTTTTTATATATAGACGGATTTGGAGAATTTTAGCTCATTTTTTTCTACACCAGGTAGGCGCAAGACATTAATTATAGTTCTAGAACATTGTTTATATGTTAACAGTTTATTTAAAAACATATAAACATTAAACATATCAATTTCCTTGCACTTAATGTTATTGTTAATACATATTAGACCTCTAACCAAAGCAGGCCTAATGGTGTTGGGGCAACTTCTTCACCACGAATAATCATAAGTTCCCCTCTTCTCGGTCCAGAAAATATCAACCTATGTTTCCATGTTTTAATAATAAAAACCTTCAAAAGGCGTCAGTTAAGAGAGGGGGAAACTAGTGCAGGAAACAGGTGAAGTCACTAGGGGGCGCGACGAGGCTACCGCGCTTCTGACCTGCCTATTTAAGGGCAATATTTAGGGCTTTTTGCTAGACTCTCAGCCACCTGAAGAAAGCTGCTCTCTCTTTCTCTCTGCCCTAGCGCTTGCTACTCTACTCGAACCATGACTTTCTTATTCAACTACCTCTGCATCTCTCTTTCCTAACCTCGCCATGTTTTAGTCCGGCGTTGGGAGACACCGCACCTTCTTAGCGAAATTCTCAGTCTTCTTCTCGCTAAAACTAGCACCTCCTTGCAAGGGATCTCTCCCTCGCGGACGACGGTCTACTGGGCCCTTACAAACTTTACCTAGCAGCGTCGCCCCCAGAGATCCAGTCTGCCCCCTCCGGTTCTTACTCGCCTTTGGGACGGTTTTCGCCTACCCTTAGATATCGAGTGTGAATTCATGGTCATTCCAAGACCACATAAACTACCTACAATACCTGCCCTGTTCCTCATCTCCTGAACATAGTGCACTGTCGAGACAACCTTCGAAGATCTTAGGGAACGGAACGAATAAAGCTGCCCGCCGACTGGGCCACCAGCAAAGGTCGAAGACAACAGGTCCACCCATTTTATCTCTTTCTTGACGCTCGTTGGGTCGTAGAGACTCCTCCTTCCTTGGGGCAACATGAAAATTTGCGTCACATTTTAAAGTTTCGTTTTAGAATTTTAACACGTACAAGTTGATTTTTGGATTTAGTTTTGTAATGTTTTCATATTTAATTTCATAATTGCGTTAAAGTCTGTTCTTTTATTATGTCAATGAAAAATGATAGGGGTACACTTTGTGAGAAGAAAACGCATGCTTTTCGAAAATATTTTTTGACGCTAGATCTAATGGAAACAGAAGCAAGACGATATAACCACCCTACAATAACGTTATATTATTTTTTATAGAAGAAAATATACGTATTATTTATCGTAACATTTTACCATTGAATGGTAGTAAAAATGATTAAGCAAAGGTAACGAAAAAACAAAGCCCCGGGGGTATTGAAGTTTAAGACATAAGGTACAAACCTCTTGAGATTGTAGAAGAAAAAACGAGTTTTGCATTTCCTCTCCATTATCTCCTTCTGAGTCAAAGTGCAAGGAAGGACTGTGATAAGCACAAGCATATCAGTATACAACAATATCACATTGAAGATTCTTGAGCAAATTGTGGTGCTAACAACTAATAAAGTGAATGTGTCACCACTGTATTGTATTGCCACGTCAAAATTGCTTTTTTAAGTTATGTCAGCATTTTAATTAGTTGATTTTTGTTTTGGGAATTAGTGAGAAATAGCTCTGGACTCCCCTAGACATTGAGGACTTTCCGTTAGTCAGAAGTTGAGGAGCGAAATGTTAGCATCGCCAAAGTGTTCACATATTCTAATAACGTCGATGTAATCGTTCCATCAACCACAATCAAATACTATGAAGTAAAATCCTTTTGGACGGATCTCATCGCATAGACATCACATGCATCCTTGCAGGATCTGCAATTTAACTTCTCTGTATGGTGTAAGTAGCCTCTGGCAATTATGGAGGGGGGACATTCTTAAGAATCTTCTCATTGGTGCTTTTGGGTTTGTTTTTCTCTGAGAAAGTATTTAATAGACAGTTCAGAGACTGGAAGTAGATGAAACTGCAACCACAGTTTTACGGTATTTCATTATATTTCCAAAGAACTTGTGCACAATTAATAAAATAAATAATGCATTTATTTTCGCCTGACGTAAATAAAAATAGGCGCCTTTAGATAACTGTTATTATAGCTCATAATATATATTAAGGAAAACCTATGGTGCAGGACTCCCTAGTTAGATAGTAAAGGCAACGTAATAAATTAATAATTACGCTATGGTGATATTTTTAGTTTATGATTATGAAACGAGATAAAACTTTGAATTTTTAATAGTATCAAATTAATGCTAGATAGATTCTGAAAAGTATGATATGAAATGAATTTAATTCAAGACTGATACATTATATGAAATGAAAGAAAGAAATTCATTTACTGCGTTTTGGTGATATAACATTGAAATCGACTATATAATATTCAAATAAGACAAATTCTGAAAATAATTGTAGGAAAAAACCTTCGTTCCAAGTGTACTTAATTGCTTAATTGCGATAATTTATTTTAGCTTATAGCTAATAATATTTTACCTTGATAGTTAATATTATATAGAATATTTGTTCAATGCTTTGTATCAGTTGAAAATGGCAGTGTGAGCCTCTGAATTTTTTTCTCTGCATATTGAACTCATCGTATCGATATCGAAATTCTTTCTTTATTGGTGGTAAAATTTTCTTGCTTTTGTTCCATTTGACCCAGCGTCAAAAAATACTCAATACCCACATTTCCTCACTTATCCTCCCCCCTCCCAAAAAAAGACCTTTCTACCATAACAATTTTTATGAACTGTTTAATTTGATCATTCTCAAGAGAAATGAAACAAGTTTCATTAATGGACCAATGTTATTTTTTGGTAAGGTTTTTGGTACTTTTTCACCTGTACCACAGTGTGAGATGCCGAAAGTGCTTGGGGGTTAAATAATTGGGATTTGTGGGTAGAGAACTATAAGTGACGTTTCTTTCCGACACTTCATTCGCTGCCTTTCTTCTGGCAATTTAAAAAACCTTCATAGCAAGAAGCTGATGTGAACATTTATCATTACAATTTTCCTAATGAATACATGAAAGATTGTCTTGACATACCGGACTTTGTTTTTTTAAAGACTTTACCCCACAAAATGTACCTGTCACTTTCAATGATAAAATATAGAACACGAACAACCGTATAGCTTACATGCTCCCGTAAAGAAGTATCGCCAAAGCGTCAGTACGCCACTCAGAGAACCACGCGACTGCACCAACATTAGTGGGACGAGCGTGACTGGGAGTCATTTCATTCTAGACAAAAAAAGTATACCAAAAAATAATACAATTGTGAGGTGGAACTGGGAGATTTGATCTGGGCCAGGAGTTATCTACTCAGGTAAAACACATACATTAGACCCGCTGTATTTCCCTTCTACCTTTCACCTCTTCCCTATCGCATTTCATGTGGGCAACGTCTGGCTAACAGAACAGCCTACGTTCAAATATAAAATTCAAAATGTAGCTAGCCTTCGTGGATACTCTGTTGAAATGTGCCATATTTCTCCAAAACGACAATTTCAATAAAGATAAAAGAATTCGGAGGCTCACACTGCCATTCTCAAGTGATATAATTTAACTCGCTCATTCCTACAGTATTTACAAACAGCACAGATACCTCACAAATCCACATGGTTGTCACCTCCATCACATGCGAAAGAGAAAGTGGAGTCTTGGGAAGTCCCCCATGCTCCTCCGTCAACGGATAAGAGCCAGTGGAGGCTGACGAAAAACGCGAGAGCCACAGACACTCAGGACATCATCAAAGAAACTGGCCATTTCCAAGACTCTTACTGTTACGAATTTATAGCAGGTCACGAGGCCACTGCCGTTCATGAACTTGGAAGGGATGAGTTCAAGAATGTAAGGTATAATAAGATCGTTATGAAGGGTTTTGTTGCTGACATAATAAGGGGCATTTACTATTGTTCTCAGGACATCTGATTGAAAGGATTGGTACGCTTGATCTTCGCGTTTTTTGCTGTCCCCCATAGCTCTATTCCGTATGTACAGATCACCTTAAGCATAACTTTGTAAATTAGTAATTTATTTTGTATTGAGAGATGGGTTGTCCTTCGAAGTAATCTGTACAGTTGTCCAAAGCGTCTGTTTAGTTCTTGTCTTTTTAGCCTCCTGTGTGGGTTCCAAGTCAGTCGTCTGTCGAGATGGAAGCCGAAGTACCGTACTGTCTCGGATACAGGGAGAGGAATGGAATTAAAAGAAACTAGTGTACAAGACTTGCGACAAAGGGTGAAGGTAATGTGGGAACATTTTGCTTTATTAACTTTGATCCGCTATTGGTTTCACCAACACTAGATCATATGAAGGTGTTTTTGAAGGATAACTCTAACCCTATAGGATAACCCTATAGGGATGCTATATCGGGGTCTCTGTGAGATGACAAGACTGCAGAGTCATCTGCAAATGTGCCCAACAAGGTATTGGGGTTCTAGGGGACATCGGAGAATGTAGGATATAGAGGATGAGACCCAGGACACTGCCCTGTGGAACTCCTGCTTTTATGGGATAGCAATTAGAATACTTTAAGCCACAGCGGACTTTGAAGAAGCGGTTTGAAAGGTAGGACTGTAAGTTATAAGCTACTATACATTTTCGCAGTTGTCAAAAAAATAAACAAAAATTTTGTGTAAGAAGAAATTGATATTCTTCTTAACCTACACGGGTGTTATTATCATTATTTTCGGAATCCGTTTAACATTAACATAGTAATTTATATAGCATTAATTAACATAATAAAATAAAGGTAAACATAACCTATAAACAGTACAGTAGTCGTATTTTTCAAATTTTCTTTCTTTCACTTAGTTGGAACACAGTCTTTTTCCAATTATTATTTTCAGAATTCATCTTATTTGAATATTCGATTCTAAATTTTCTCGAGATTCACAAATATAAACTATGTGATATCACCAAAACGCAGTTATTGAATTTCTTTATTTCACTTTATATAATGTACCAGTCTTAAATTAAATTCATTTCATATGTGTTTGGTATTATATGCAGAATCTATCTATATGATGATAAGGTATTATTTAGTGGAATTATTATTTTGAAAAGTAGTAAATCGACCATATATTCGGTAAATTACTGAAATATAAGAATACAATATATATTCTACTGATATATCAGCTGCCTTTGATCATTGATACACGAAAACCTAAAAGCGACAATCCTTCCTGTTTGTAATCTTTTAAAACTCCGCGTCTTGTGACCGCTCCTTTTTAATTCGCCCTACGAACCTTTTGTGCCCAAAGGCTATTATTTTCCAGCCCGCTGACTCTTTTTGTTTGTGAACACGATCGTTTAATAACCCAGTATTTTTAATAATAATCTTGTATGTGCTTTTTGTGTGTTCGCAGGGATGAGCGTGTGAAATGACGGCAGTTGAAAGCAGAAATAAATATGGGCCAATGGGGTAAAGGAATGGAGGTATGATATTTCAGTTAGCCTTTTTTTTTTTTTTTAAACAATAAAAATATCGCCGTATTTAATTAACAATGTAATATTTTTTATGTTGTGATTCAACCCTTCCCTCCAAAAAAAATTCTATTTATTTAGACGATCAGGTAAATTAAAGTGACTGAATACAATAGCATTTGAACTAAAGTTTTAAGTCTGAAAATTTGAATAGTCTTTGCTGTTTCATTTGAATTCAGATTAAAAAAAACTGATCAGTAAGCATGAACAGCGGAAAGACAATAAAGCTGTTTTAATAATTTTACTGTACCGTACCACAACCTGGCATTAACTTTTTAAAAACATTTGTTCCTGCTGTAACTTTATAAAGTTTTTTATTGACTTCATTTGACTAAAGATTCTTCTTCTTTAACTCATTTCTTGATTTTCATACCATGGAGTAAGATGACTGAATGTACAGATTCTTCAGGAAAAACTTGATCAAATCGATTAATTAATTAGATTATTACTGATTTTTGATGGTTTTTCAATCTCACATTAATGTGATACTTAAACTTCCACAAGGCCTGCTGATTGAGACCCTGATAAAAATAATGCGAACATTTGTTTTTTCTAAACAATGACAGTAGCTTATTTCTGTTTTGGCCGAATTTTAAGGCTGTGACCCCCTAAAAATAGACCCCCCAATTCTCGCTACATCGCTAGCAATTTTCAAAAATAGGCCATCAAATATACATAAGTTCTAAATGCTATTGAGGTGTCAATCTTATGGTTTGAAGATTCAAAGCATATCAAAGAAGGTCGTTTTTCGTTAAAATTATTCAAATAAAATATTTAAAAAATATTTTGTTTCTCAAAGCTTCATTATATCAAGTTAAATATTAAGAAATTCTTTTTAAAACGGTGGTTCCAAGAACTCCTCAAGAGCTTGTATAAATATTTTTCAGAATTTTAATAATAAAGTGACTTAAAATTCAATTCAATGTGTTCTCGGACTAAATTATTTTAATTGGCCTTCCGATGAAGCCTACTTCTGAAATATATTTTTTAAAAGGCGTTTATAAGTAAAATGATGAACTATGTGTATGTGAATTGGCTTAAAATTATATATATATCTCCTTTTCCAAGTAAAGTGTAACTTCACTAAATCAAATATCGCCCTTTACAAGTTGTAAGCTACCTTTGCCAAATCAACCCTTTCCAATGCCACTCGTTTTAACCCAACTGTAACCCACTTCTTTCACAAATATATATTTAATTTATCGTCTGCCGGCTGTAGACGATCAAAGAAAAAGATATGGATGGTAATGTTACACACAGGTTCGATTGTTCGACTGGGTTTATTCTGTTCTCATCCTCTATCTATACACAGGCTTTGTTTACACTAGGCAATGTGGTATTAGGATTAACAATGTCTTACCACTAGCCATAACATATATATGTATATATATATACGAGGGTGGTCTTAAAAGTTTCCGACCTAACAAAGATACAAGACGTTTTTTCAGAAATTTATTTTTTATTTTTCAAAATAGTCTCCGTGAAACTCTACACACTTCTCCCAGCGATGCTCCCATCTCTGTAACCCGTCCAAATAGTACTCGGCGTTTTTCTCTGCAAAATAATCGTTCACGAAGGTGATTGCCTCTTCATTTGACGAAAATCTCTGTCCTCCGAGCGCAATTTTTAGATGAGGGAACAAAAAGAAGTCGCTTGGGGCTAGATCTGGTGAGTAAGGCGGATGGTCAAGCAGTTCAAACCGTAATTCATGGATTTTCGCCATGGCAACCGCTGAGGTGTGAGACGGTGCGTTGTCTTGGTGAAACAGGATTTTCTTTTTCTACAAATGTGGCCTATGTAACCTCCGCTATCTCTCTCACTTTAATTCGGCGGTCGTCTAGGACCATTTGGTGAACTTTGGCGATGTTTTCGTCGGTAATTGCTCTTACGACCACGTTTAAATTCAGCTGCCCAAAATTTCACTTGGTAAATGATGGTGCAGAGTCCCCATACACAGAATCCAACTCATCTTTGATTTGCGTCGGCGTATTGCCTTTCAAAAATAAATATTTAATGACAGCTCGATACTCGATTTTGTCCATTTTCATAAAAACACTCACATCGACTCACTCAAACGACTGTTACACAACCACTGCGGTTCCAAAATGGCTGAAACTTTGGTGAGTAACTGGCAACAGATGAACAACGAAATTCACTAGCTTTTATTTACGACTGCTGCTATCTTCATGTTGAGGTCGGAAACTTTTCAGACCACCCTCGTACAGCCTGTAGTCTCGCTTCCTAGATGACGAATATGAAACTATCATTTTGTTTCGACACTACATTTACAGTAAAACACATCATTACTTGATAGAACTAAACACAATATAGAGGGTCTTTCATTAATCACTTCCTATCTTTAAATTTAAATAAAACAAATTGTGTGATAGATATCATCAAATTTTATTATTCGTTTGAAAGGCCTATTGATGCCATTACGTATGAAATATAGCATCGTGCAAATATCCGCCGCGGCTTTGCTGGGTGGCGCGCATCCGAAATGCCCTCCATCATTTTCTCCTCAAATTCAGCTATATGGGGTGACAAATTACTATTATATAAATATAAATTTGTTAATTTTATCAACAAAATTTAATGTTAGTTCATTAGTAATTAAATGTATGTAAATGAGGGTGCTCACGTGGTCTAGTGCTTCAGGGTCTGACTTCAAAGTAAAGCGAATTTATTTCATTTATTATAAATATTAGTTGGGGGCCCCTTCGATCTCACAGCCCTTTTGCTTTTGAGCTCCGAATGTGAGTGGATAACAGCGTAACTAATGGGAAATATAAACTAAATATGGAGTAATTTATAAACTGTATACGCTGGCATTCGAGCAAAATTCTCCTCATTTCGAGTTGTACACCCACGATTCATCTGAATCGCTGTGAGTGTTTCAGTCAAAGAACCAAAGATAATATAATACAGAGAACCTTAAAAACATAAATTTTGTTCAATCGTATTAGAATTAGTAAAAAAAAAATTGTGTTATTATCCTTAAAGAGAAAATTTCTGTCAATAGTTCCACTATTTTTTTTTTATAATGTAAAGTATTGATTTGGAGGAGACGATTTTTAATCAATGGTAAAACTTATTGATTTTATCGGCCCGTTTCAAGCTAATTAAACTCATCTTCAAGCAGAAAATACCATTAACAATTGAGGATTAATCGCTTTATTTCAAAAAATGTTTCAAAAAAAAGAAGCATATGTATTTTAAGGTTATCTGTATCATAGTTGAGATGGTGAATTTTTCTATTAGGGTATTATGGTTTTATTTTAGCTTACTCACTGGACCAACGTTCTAATTTTTTTTTTGTCCCAGAAGCTATTGACATGGAAAGTTTTACTGCAACCAATTTGGACGTTTTGGAGTCCGCTACGCTAAGAAAACTAACATCAAAACGGCAATAGAAAATTTATACAAAAACGTTAACGACAAACTCCACAGACACCTGAACACACTGATACCTACCTGACATTCAACAATAGAGTTATCATAAATTAATAACAATAAGATATCCTTAAACAATTCAAAGAAGGTTTGCCTTTATGAACAGATACTGTAGGTATGAATGAGAGCGTTTATCGCAATTACTGATTGCCTTATAAAAGGCAGATTGTAATTATAGCCCAATAAAGAGTATATATATATGACAGATACTGCCATTTTAGCACATTTGCCGGTCGAGACGCTAAGAACAGTTGTGATTTAATGAATATTTTTCTTCGTAAACAATGACAGTATCTTATTTTCGTTTTGAACCAGTTTTAAGGCCGATATCCACAGACTGTGACCAGCCTAAGAAGAGACAGCGCACCCCCCTGCCCCCGGATAACGGCGGCACTGAACATCGGAGACACAATGGCTGTCACCCAGGGATCACTTTATAACCCTGAAAGAAAGCTATTTCTCATCGTCACCAGCGCAGAATAGATCTACCTTTTTCTCCCTACAGTACACTTTTTATTTCGGTTATCGCTTTCTATAGAACCCTCAATGTCAAATGAAGGGGGTGCAATAATATAATATATACAAATTTTGTCTGTTTAAAAGATACTTAATATATAGAAAAAAATTAAACAACTAAACAACAGGGGGGGGGGCCCGGTAAGTAATGTCGTTTTTTTACAATAAATTCAAACAGATAAATTTTTAACTTTTAGTTTTTGTTTTTAATCAATGACGTAATCACCTTTTGTCATCTAGTGTGCAAATGTTCAATGCCGGATCGATAAAAATCAATCGCTTTTTGAGCAAAATATCTGGAGATGGAATTTTCGACATCATCCAAATTTTTTCCCACTTAAAGTAATGTTAGAAGAAATTAAAGGAATAAATGGAAATCCGATGGCGGAATATCAGGGGAGTATGGGGCAATACCTCCCACCCCATTCATTATTTTTTTCCAGGGTACATGTTGGTTGGTCTTGTAGGTACATTATCGGGTAAGAGTACCGCCTTCTCTATTGACATTTGCACTTTTCAATTAAAGATTGATTTATTCGATCTGATTGTTCACAGTATTGTGAGTATTACCAATTGATTTTGGCACTGAAAATTTGCACACTAGATGGAAAAAAGTTGTTAGGGCTACATAAGGATAGTGAGGGTAGTTAAGTCATCGATTAAAAACAAAAACATGTTGAAAATTTATCTCTATAAATTTAATGTAAAAAGCCGGGATTACTTCCGAATACTTATATTTGGAATCCTGTGAGATTTAATTTCTTAAATATAGTTTATTATTCCCCCCCCCCTGAAATTGTAGTCTGTCCCACACACAAGAATGGTTATATAAACAAATTCACATCTCTCCGAATCACATTTTCGAACTCATCCCTTCCATTTCATGAAATTCCATAGTAACCTATCTAACCACCCTAATCCCCTAGCACAGTCATTGACTGCACTCCCTATAATCCTCCTCGGAGACTAAAACGGCAGTGGCCTCGTGGCCTGCTATAAATGCGTGACTGTGGGAGTCCTGGCAACGGCCAGTTTCTCCAATCATGTTCTGAGCGTATGTGGCTCTCGCGCTCTTATTCAGCCTCCACTGGTTCGTATCCGGTGACGCGGCTGACGGAGGAGCGTGGGGGACTTCCAAGACTCCGCTTCCTCCTTTGCACGTGAGGGAGGTGACAACCATGTGGATGTAAGAGGTATCTGTGCTGTTTGTAAATACTGTAGGAATGAGCCAGTGAATAAAAAAAGTAAATATGGTATGAATGAAAACTTTGATCACAATTACTTTTTGGCCAATGAGGCAAATTGTAATTTTATTGTAATAAAGTTTTTTTTTTATCATCTCTCCGAATAATTTAATTAACCTTTATACATCACATTTATAAACTAGTTTCTATTTAATTATTGTTCATCCACACTTAATAAATTTACTATGTTATAAAATTTATTATATCATTACAGACAACAGGTTTTTTATTATACTATTTTTGTCGTGTATTTATTTTCACAATGTTTTTAGCTAATAGATTGTATCTCATAACATTCTAAATTTTAGTATTCAATCGTTAAATTTTTTTATTTAGTATTATATTTTTCAACATACCAAATTTGTGTACATATTGTTTCCTTATTGTAATTAAATATATCTTGTTTCAAAATAGCAGTCCTTGAAGATGCCTGACCAAGTGAATCTTTGATTGTTTATTGACGGTGTGTCAATATCATTATGTGAAAAATGATATAATGTTTATTGTTTTTTAGTTTAGTGCAAAATCTTGTTTTGGTCTTATTATTTTATTTCTGGGCTTTATCTATTATATTTTTTAGACATATTGAACATACCTCTTCCCCTCTCTTTTTTTTATGTTAGGTTTGTATCTTCTCTTCACCGTTGTGGCGGGTACGAGCAGATTTCCCAGAGAAAAACAAAGTGTTCCGCAGAGGTAGAACGCAAAGCAATTCCTACCGGAGTAGACCGTTCCTTTATGCCGTAGGAGTGCTGACTCTGCAACATGGACCCATCACCGTCTGCTACAGTGGGCTATACCTTGTCTATTTATTGTCTCTGTTTTTGGATGTTTTTTTCTTCTCTGAAGAGAGGGGTTGTTGATATGGAAAAACAAAAACGTGGGTTCTTCAACAGCTAATATATAACAGAAAATAATTCAATTTTTTTTTTTTTTGGAACTCACAAGCCAAGTATGAAAAAAGCTAGAGATGCAGCTCATGGTTAAATAGTTTGGCGACCGTACTGGAGCCAATGTGAATCTGAAACTAAAAGTAGCACTAGTTATTTAAATTAAAGACAACTTGGTTAGTGAAAAATAATAATATGTTCTGTCAGTAAAATCACGAGGGAAAATGGAGTCGTTACAATGGTCATGTGAGTGACGGGGTCCTCACATAAAGAATAAAAATTCTTTATTAACAAAAAAAAACTCACAATAATCGCGTATTTTCGATTATCGAATCAGTTTGTGACGTTATCAGTGACAGACTGGGCATGTTAAACATCAGTGTGAACGCCTGGAAGACCGAATGTGTAATCTTCTCCCTGCAAAAGGGGAAAAAATCCTTGACAAAATCATATAGTATAGGAGGGAAAGCGGACTCACCAGCTTTCTCAATGCACTATCTGGGTATAAAAATGGATAGACATCTCCATTTCTCTACTCATTTTAGTAATAAAATAGAAAAATTGCGACAAAGGCTATCGCACTTGCTAACTTCACCCAACCTGTCGCTTCGTCTCAAACTGATGATCTATAAATGTGTCCTCCGGCCAGCTCGGTACGGTGCCCCGCTATTTACCCACTTGACTGGCAATACAGCCAAATGTCTCCAACATTTCCAGAATGGGATCATGCGGAAAGTGGCCTGACATACCTCTCTCGACAGGTTAAAGTACGCTGACCTGCACCCGTCGCTCGGTGGATGAGTTCATCCACCGGAGGCACATCAAGTTTTTTGACTCGTTGCAGCACCTGACACGCAACAGACTGTCAGGGAAAAATTTGGTTCAGAATTAGTATGTAAGTTAGTTTTAAGTTTGATCAAAAAGGTGAGCACCTACTTATTATACTTGCTGTTTATTGACGTTGTGTCAATAAAAGTATTGTGCAGAGCTTTATGAATCACCCATAGTGGAAATATACAAATGTAAATGTCTTTTTTTTTAGCATCAATATCTTGGAAAATAATATAATGTTTATCGTTTTGTAGTTTAGCGTGAAAACCTCAGTTCTAAGCTTAATGTTTTACTTTAACGCTTATTCGTACTTAAGTACCAAAACTTTTGTAAAATATTCTGGTGATACATAAACTGACATCGTTTAAATGATTACCGTTCAACAGAGTGTTAGAATGGGTTTACATGCATTTGTAGCAGTGTTGGTTACTCACCGACTTAAATTCTACTCTACGTGAGGCTCTAAGTACCTAAGTTACTTTGGAGGCACAAAGAAAAAGTTTATACTTTGAGATAGTTACGGGGCATTAGTATTTTGTCTCTCTCACTATCTACGTGTTCTAAAAATGATTTGAAATTTGTCTACACCATGGATTACTTCGTATAAGTTGTGGTAAATATATAGTATAGTATATATATAGTATATGACCCTCATACAAGGCAAGGTTACCATAATGTTTTTCGAAGCCAGAGGTGAAGAAAATGTTTTTTTTAGTGCGATTCTTTAAGCATTTTTTTATTATACATATATAGGTCGAGCCATAAGTCCCCGTTTTTTCCGTTTTTTTATCAGACATTTATTTTTCTCTCATTAAATTACAAAATTATATTAATTTATTATATATTCAAACACTATTATCCATAACCTTCTCCCATCTTCCTGGCAGTTTATCAATTCCTTCCTTGTAAAATGTGACTGGGATTTTGAAAGTCGGAAGGACGTCCCGCCCCCGGTTCGTCTTTTAAGGTCGTATCTCCAGAACGGAATCTTATAAACCAATTTCTAACTGCCCGATCAGTTATTAGTCCTTCACCATATACACTGCATATTTTTTCAGCTGTCGCCCTAGCACTATTGCCTTGTTTATATTCCCAAAGCGTTGGTAACGTAAGTTACATATGACTCGACCTGATAAAAGCCAATTACCAATGACCGTGATGGTTTAAAATAGTTTACCTAGTACAGGAAAAAAAATATAGAACGAACGAGTATATGTATACGGCCATAATGTTGCCATAGCGATGATATTTCAAAACGATGGTTTTGGACAAGGGCTATTCTTCGATATCCTTCAAAGCGATCCCACAAAGGCCCTGTGCAATGGTGGCTAATAGCAACAATAGCCATCGGCGGTCCACAGCTGGAAAGCTAATTAATTAAAGGATTTAATGCCGGGGGGGGGATGTAATTAAACAAAGGGCGAGGATATAATTAACGTTTGAGAGCAATGATACAATGGGGCTTTCGTTTGAGTCAGCGCTAAAACTTTCACGGGCTTTGACCGCGCCCCGGGGACTTAGGCTTAGCCGGGGTCTGTGGGTGGGCTTGTTTTAACTTTTGGATGCCATTGTGATTTCTACCCGGTTGGTATTCGCATGCCCGGTTGTGCGTCTGTAGCCGGCGGGTGGACTACTAAAGATAGCACCGCCGATTTTTGCGAACTTGAATTCGATCGAATAGAACAGCTTAGTCTCTACGCAATATCAAGTCAAGTCAATTTTTCAAAAGCATGCTCAAGGAAAACATTTATTGAAAACTTTTTTATTGTGGTAAAATTACAATCTACCTTTTTATTGGGCAATAAGTAATTGTGATATATTCTCATTCATGCCGTCTTTACACAATTTTCCCCCCATACAGTATATACAAACAACCCAAAGACCTCCCAAGTCCACATTGTTTTCACCTTCCTCAAATGCTAAAGAGAAAGTCTTGAGAAGTCCCCCACGCTTTTCCGTCAGACGCGTCACCTGATACGAGCTAGTGGAGGCTGACCAAGAGCCACATACGCTCAGGAAATGATTGGAGAAACTGACCGTTGCCAGGACTCCTGTCACGTATTTATAGCAGGTCACGAGGCCACTGCCGTTTTAGTCTCTGATGAGGATATTAGGGATGATTGGTGCAGTGTAATGATTGTGCTATGGGATTAGTGAGCTCGCTCATCCATACAGTATTTACAAACAGCCCAGAGACCTCCCAAATTCCAAATCAAAGTAATTGTGATAAAAGTTTTCATTCACATCATATTTACAATTTTCATTCACTCGCTCATTCATACAGCATTTACAAACCGCCCAGAGACCTCCCAAATACAGATGGTTGTCTCCTACCTCGCATGCGAAAGAGGAAGCGGAGTCTTGGGAAGTCCCCCACGCTCTTCCGTCATCTGTGTCACCGGATACGAGCCAGTGGAGGCTGACGAAGAACGCGAAAGTAAAAAATAAATTATAATAATCCAACAGGCTCAAGAGCTATATAGTAACACAAACAATAAAAATATCTTAAAGAAATTTAATTTTTTTTTTCTTCATAGCCCCTTTAAACTCACAGAACATTATATGCATTCATGAATCCTCAGGCAAATCTATTTACACAAATTATTTTTGTATTTCCTGTAGCTTGGCTACATTATATACAAGTTTTGTTATTTGATTTAAATTATATAATGCAATAAACAAGTATAATGATACACATTATACGTGACTGGACTGAACTGACTCTCATAAAGGTGACGGGGCTCACCTTTTTGATCAAACTAAAAAAGCGGACTGTAAAAATTCTCTAGTCTAACTGACCGCTTTAATAGTCTCTCTGGATTGCCGGGGATGAGATGGGAGTATAGGGAGCAAGAGGAACGGCCATGAAGGTGAGAGTGGAACTTCTGATATCGGGATGGAGGTCACATTTGTTTTTTTGCTGGACTCTGGATGGAGTCTGGACTGCAGGGATTACGAATAAGGCGAAAGGATGAAGAATATTGGAGGTATTGCGCCCTCCCCCCGAGTAAAACCACGATTAAACAAGGAAGACAAATGTCCAGTGAACTTAACACTAATATATAAATTAATAAAAACCCGATTATTGATGAAACTGGGAATAACACAGTGGCGTTAATATATTACAGAACAGAGAACTTATCTTATAAATTACAGTTGCCTATGCACGACTATAGAAATCTTAACTACTTTAGCAAACGACTATAGAAATCTTAACTACTTTAGCAAACGACTATAGAAATCTTAACTACTTTAGCAAACGACTATAGCAATCTTAACTACTATAGAAAATTACTATATCAATCTTAATTACTTTAGCAAACGACTATAGAAATCTTAACTACTTTAGCAAACGACTATAGCAATCTTAACTACTATAGAAAATTACTATATCAATATTAATTACTATAACAAACGAGTATAGCAATCTTAACTACTATAGCAAATGACTATAGCAATCTCAACTACTATAGCGAATGACTATAGCAATCTTAACTACTATAGCGAATGACTATAGCAATCTTAACTACTATAACAAACGAGTACAGCAATCTTAACTACTATAGCAAAAGACCATAGCAATCTTAACTACTAAAACAAACGAGTATAGAAATCTTAACTACTATAGCGAATGACTATAGCAATCTTAACTACTATAACAAACGAGTACAGCAATCTTAACTACTATAGAAAATCACTATATCAATCTTAATTACTATAACAAACGAGTATAGCAATCTTAACTACTATAGCAAACGACTATAGCAATCTCAACTACTATAGCGAATGACTATAGCAATCTTAACTACTATAGCGAATGACTATAGCAATCTTAACTACTATAACAAACGAGTACAGCAATCTTAACTACTATAGCAAAAGACCATAGCAATCTTAACTACTAAAACAAACGAGTATAGAAATCTTAACTACTATAGCGAATGACTATAGCAATCTTAACTACTATAACAAACGAGTACAGCAATCTTAACTACTATAGCAAAAGACAATAGCAATCTTAAACAGGCTGAAACGAAACTTGAAACCGATCAGTTATCATAGAATTCTTTACTTCTTCCCTTGCTCCAAATACACTCAATAGACTGAATACTTTCGCAAATAAAGTGCTATTGATGAACTTCGATGCGTAAGTGGTTCCTTAGACTCCTATAAAAAGACTACGAACTAGGAAGCCGATGGATGACCACAACTTCTGAATTGACATTATCATCAGGATTTAACTACAGCAGAACCAACTAGTAACAAAAAAAAAAGTACTTTGTTATTTTATTTTTTGCGTTTCCTGTTTGTACAAACATGTATCATTGGTGTATAGTACTGCCGGACCAAAAATAAAATAAACATAATAAAACAGGTGAATTTGGTCTCTATATGATGTATCTACTTCTTCTTGGGTAATTTTAGAAGAAAATAAGAAATGACATATAAAAAAAATAAAATTATCGAGAATGATTTTCGAAAATAAAATATTTGGAGGCGCCGGGCATCGATCCCGGTACCTCTCGCATGCTAAGCGAGCGCTCTACCATCTGAGCTACGCCCCCTGTTGAACTTTAGATGGCTGTAGCAACCATGTTGGCATTTGGTACAATCTGGTCCAGCCAGGTATGTCGAAACAGACTGTCAAAGCAGGGACTGGGGCACGGCCGGCGCCGAGTTAGGCTAACCAGCCTCACTTACAAACCTACTCCCACTCACAGATCAGGTGAGGTCACCCACTTCAGAGCTTGTTTGACTTTCACCTAAGGAGGTATAAAGGTTTTTCTATAATTTTATTTTATTTTTATTTTTTAAGTTCTGATACTTCTTCATTGTGATAAAATTACAATCTGCCTTCCTTAGGCCATAAGTAATTGAGATAAATGTTCTCATTCATACTTTATTTACAATTCATCATTTACTCGCTCATTCATACATTATTTACAAACAGCCAAGAGGCCTCCCAAATCCACATGGTTGTCACCTCCCCCGCGTGCGAAAGAGGAAGTGGAGTCGTTGGAGTCCCCCACGCTACTCCATCAGTCTCTGGATACAAGCCTGTGGAGGCTGACGAAGAGCGCGAGAGCTTAGGACATGATTAGAGAAATTGGCGGTTGCCAGAACTTCCAATGTCACGCATTTATAGCAGGTCACGAGGCCTCTACCGTTTTAGTCTCCGAGGAGGTTATAGGGATGCATGGTGCTGTATAATGATTGTGCTAGGGGATTGTGGTGGTTGGATAGGTTACTATGGAATTTTATGAACTTGGAAGGGATGAGTTTAAGAACATAGGGTATATTAAGATCGTTATGAAGGGTTTTGTTGCTGACGTAATAAGGGGCATTTAATATTGTTCTCAGTACGTTTGATTGAAAGGATTTTGTTTTTGAAGGTTATGGGATGCTATGTCGGGGTCTGGGTGGGATGACAAGACTGCAGTGTAATCTGCTAATGTGGCTATGAAGGTATTGAAGTAGAGGGGACATCAGCGGTGTATAGGTTATTGAGGTTGGGACCCAGAACACTGCCTAGTGGAACACCTGCTTGTATGGGATAGTAGTTATAGTGGGATAGTAGCTTAAATATTGTAAGCCACAGTGGACTTGAAAGAAGCGGTTTGAAAGGTGGGACTGTAGGATTAGGAAAAGGGTCTGTGGTAAATATCTTTTGAGCTTGTAGAGCAAACCTGCGTGCCAAACCCTGTCAATAGCTATGTCCAGGAAGGCAAAGTGTAAGGGCAACTTTGATTATTTATTAGTTTTAATATGATGATATATATTACATTATTTTAAAGATATTTTGATCATTTGATTATTTTCTGTTTATTAGTGTTATAATGACAGCGTAAGCTGTTGCAGGCGACAGTACGTGCAATAAACTACTGATTTGCGGGCAGACATTGTTTTCGATGGATATTATTTATCAGATTGACGAGATCTTTGATTTGAAAGATGGGACTGTAAGATTAGGAAAAGGGCCTGTGGTAAATATCTTTTGAGCTTGTAGAGCAAACTTGCGTGCCAAACCCTGTCAATAGCTATGTCCAGTAAGGCAAGGTGTAAGGGCAACTTTGATTATTTATTAGTTTTAATATGATGATATATATTACATTATTTTAAAGATAATTTGATCATTTGATTATTTTCTGTTAATTAGTGTTATAATGACAGCGTAAGCTGTTGCAGGCGACAGTACGTGCAATAAACTACTGATTTGCGGGCAGACATTGTTTTTGATGGATATTATTTATCAGATTGACGAGATCTTTGATTTGAAAGATGGGACTGTAAGATTAGGAAAAGGGCCTGTGGTAAATATCTTTTGAGCTTGTAGAGCAAACTTGCGTGCCAAACCCTGTCAATAGCTATGTCCAGTAAGGCAAGGTGTAAGGGCAACTTTGATTATTTATTAGTTTTAATATGATGATATATATTACATTATTTTAAAGATAATTTGATCATTTGATTATTTTCTGTTAATTAGTGTTATAATGACAGCGTAAGCTGTTGCAGGCGACAGTACGTGCAATAAACTACTGATTTGCGGGCAGACATTGTTTTTGATGGATATTATTTATCAGATTGACGAGATCTTTGATTTGAAAGATGGGACTGTAAGATTAGGAAAAGGGCCTGTGGTAAATATCTTTTGAGCTTGTAGAGCAAACTTGCGTGCCAAACCCTGTCAATAGCTATGTCCAGTAAGGCAAGGTGTAAGGGCAACTTTGATTATTTATTAGTTTTAATATGATGATATATATTACATTATTTTAAAGATAATTTGATCATTTGATTATTTTCTGTTAATTAGTGTTATAATGACAGCGTAAGCTGTTGCAGGCGACAGTACGTGCAATAAACTACTGATTTGCGGGCAGACATTGTTTTCGATGGATATTATTTATCAGATTGACGAGATCTTTGATTTGAAAGATGGGACTGTAGGATTAGGAAAAGGGTCTGTGGTAAATATCTTTTGAGCTTGTAGAGCAAACTTGCGTGCCAAACCCTGTCAATAGCTATGTCCAGTAAGGCAAGGTGTAAGGGCAACTTTGATTATTTATTAGTTTTAATATGATTATATATATTACATTATTTTAAAGATAATTTGATCATTTGATTATTTTCTGTTAATTAGTGTTATAATGACAGCGTAAGCTGTTGCAGGCGACAGTACGTGCAATAAACTACTGATTTGCGGGCAGACATTGTTTTTGATGGATATTATTTATCAGATTGACGAGATCTTTGATTTGAAAGATGGGACTGTAAGATTAGGAAAAGGGCCTGTGGTAAATATCTTTTGAGCTTGTAGAGCAAACTTGCGTGCCAAACCCTGTCAATAGCTATGTCCAGTAAGGCAAGGTGTAAGGGCAACTTTGATTATTTATTAGTTTTAATATGATTATATATATTACATTATTTTAAAGATAATTTGATCATTTGATTATTTTCTGTTAATTAGTGTTATAATGACAGCGTAAGCTGTTGCAGGCGACAGTACGTGCAATAAACTACTGATTTGCGGGCAGACATTGTTTTCGATGGATATTATTTATCAGATTGACGAGATCTTTGATTTGAAAGATGGGACTGTAGGATTAGGAAAAGGGTCTGTGGTAAATATCTTTTGAGCTTGTAGAGCAAACTTGCGTGCCAAACCCTGTCAATAGCTATGTCCAGTAAGGCAAGGTGTAAGGGCAACTTTGATTATTTATTAGTTTTAATATGATGATATATATTACATTATTTTAAAGATAATTTGATCATTTGATTATTTTCTGTTAATTAGTGTTATAATGACAGCGTAAGCTGTTGCAGGCGACAGTACGTGCAATAAACTACTGATTTGCGGGCAGACATTGTTTTTGATGGATATTATTTATCAGATTGACGAGATCTTTGATTTGAAAGATGGGACTGTAAGATTAGGAAAAGGGCCTGTGGTAAATATCTTTTGAGCTTGTAGAGCAAACTTGCGTGCCAAACCCTGTCAATAGCTATGTCCAGTAAGGCAAGGTGTAAGGGCAACTTTGATTATTTATTAGTTTTAATATGATGATATATATTACATTATTTTAAAGATAATTTGATCATTTGATTATTTTCTGTTAATTAGTGTTATAATGACAGCGTAAGCTGTTGCAGGCGACAGTACGTGCAATAAACTACTGATTTGCGGGCAGACATTGTTTTTGATGGATATTATTTATCAGATTGACGAGATCTTTGATTTGAAAGATGGGACTGTAAGATTAGGAAAAGGGCCTGTGGTAAATATCTTTTGAGCTTGTAGAGCAAACTTGCGTGCCAAACCCTGTCAATAGCTATGTCCAGTAAGGCAAGGTGTAAGGGCAACTTTGATTATTTATTAGTTTTAATATGATGATATATATTACATTATTTTAAAGATAATTTGATCATTTGATTATTTTCTGTTAATTAGTGTTATAATGACAGCGTAAGCTGTTGCAGGCGACAGTACGTGCAATAAACTACTGATTTGCGGGCAGACATTGTTTTTGATGGATATTATTTATCAGATTGACGAGATCTTTGATTTGAAAGATGGGACTGTAAGATTAGGAAAAGGGCCTGTGGTAAATATCTTTTGAGCTTGTAGAGCAAACCTGCGTGCCAAACCCTGTCAATAGCTATGTCCAGGAAGGCAAGGTGTAAGGGCAACTTTGATTATTTATTAGTTTTAATATGATGATATATATTACATTATTTTAAAGATAATTTGATCATTTGATTATTTTCTGTTAATTAGTGTTATAATGACAGCGTAAGCTGTTGCAGGCGACAGTACGTGCAATAAACTACTGATTTGCGGGCAGACATTGTTTTCGATGGATATTATTTATCAGATTGACGAGATCTTTGATTTGAAAGATGGGACTGTAGGATTAGGAAAAGGGTCTGTGGTAAATATCTTTTGAGCTTGTAGAGCAAACTTGCGTGCCAAACCCTGTCAATAGCTATGTCCAGTAAGGCAAGGTGTAAGGGCAACTTTGATTATTTATTAGTTTTAATATGATTATATATATTACATTATTTTAAAGATAATTTGATCATTTGATTATTTTCTGTTAATTAGTGTTATAATGACAGCGTAAGCTGTTGCAGGCGACAGTACGTGCAATAAACTACTGATTTGCGGGCAGACATTGTTTTTGATGGATATTATTTATCAGATTGACGAGATCTTTGATTTGAAAGATGGGACTGTAAGATTAGGAAAAGGGCCTGTGGTAAATATCTTTTGAGCTTGTAGAGCAAACTTGCGTGCCAAACCCTGTCAATAGCTATGTCCAGTAAGGCAAGGTGTAAGGGCAACTTTGATTATTTATTAGTTTTAATATGATGATATATATTACATTATTTTAAAGATAATTTGATCATTTGATTATTTTCTGTTAATTAGTGTTATAATGACAGCGTAAGCTGTTGCAGGCGACAGTACGTGCAATAAACTACTGATTTGCGGGCAGACATTGTTTTCGATGGATATTATTTATCAGATTGACGAGATCTTTGATTTGAAAGATGGGACTGTAGGATTAGGAAAAGGGTCTGTGGTAAATATCTTTTGAGCTTGTAGAGCAAACTTGCGTGCCAAACCCTGTCAATAGCTATGTCCAGTAAGGCAAGGTGTAAGGGCAACTTTGATTATTTATTAGTTTTAATATGATGATATATATTACATTATTTTAAAGATAATTTGATCATTTGATTATTTTCTGTTAATTAGTGTTATAATGACAGCGTAAGCTGTTGCAGGCGACAGTACGTGCAATAAACTACTGATTTGCGGGCAGACATTGTTTTTGATGGATATTATTTATCAGATTGACGAGATCTTTGATTTGAAAGATGGGACTGTAAGATTAGGAAAAGGGCCTGTGGTAAATATCTTTTGAGCTTGTAGAGCAAACTTGCGTGCCAAACCCTGTCAATAGCTATGTCCAGTAAGGCAAGGTGTAAGGGCAACTTTGATTATTTATTAGTTTTAATATGATGATATATATTACATTATTTTAAAGATAATTTGATCATTTGATTATTTTCTGTTAATTAGTGTTATAATGACAGCGTAAGCTGTTGCAGGCGACAGTACGTGCAATAAACTACTGATTTGCGGGCAGACATTGTTTTTGATGGATATTATTTATCAGATTGACGAGATCTTTGATTTTATTCTCTGATTACTTGAGTTTGACCCCCCCCCCTTCGCAAACGAAAAAAATACTCGAAGTGGTAATTTTTTTATGGGTTTTGATAAGATTTGAAATCGTTTAAAGCAAGAAAGGAGGGGAAGGGTTCATGAAATTTTGAATGGAAATTCTACTTGTATCCAAACGATGTCAACAAATATTTGCAAAATGGAACTTTAGTCTGAGTAAGTATACATTATATTACCTAGGAAATGCAATACATAATAAATGATTTATGTACGTATGCATTTTAAGCTAATTTAAAATATTTTTCCATCCACCAACATCTGTATTGATTTTATTTTTATTATTAAAACATCCCCAACCCGTATTCACGTTCGTGTTGATTTAACTTGTGTGTTTGACTTGAAAACTTGTTATTTTAGTTTTAAACACAATGTTAACCCATAGTATAAATGACGTTCTTTAATGAAGGGTACCAAATCATCACTAAAATATACTAAAATAATTAAAAAAACAAATCTTCTGTTTCTAGTATCGTCAACAAAAACATTCCAACAAACCGTCATCTTTAGTTGAAAAACTATTTCTGCTGTTTCGCGATATTGCCGGTTCTGATTAGGTAACAATTATTAAAAAAAATTTAAAATTTCTGTAGACAATGATTTCAATATGAACTATTTCAAATATGACGAATTTATGCACAAGAATCTATACCACAAATCATAAAATATTATTACTTTATGAAAGATTCTTTTATTCATGATAAATGTACTGGAAACATTATAGCAAAAATAGAGGATCATGATAAATTACTAATTGGACGGAAGGATATAAAGAAGTGATTTTACATCAAACACAGATCTATATAAAACGTACCCGGTTTATTCAAAGCATTTAGAAAACTCAATTTTGAATCGCACATGTTGGGTATTATCAAAAAGAGAACTTGATGGCACTAATGAAATATTTGGTCCATTCAGATATATTGTACATTCAGATATATTGTACATTCAGATATATTGTACATTCTAAACGGAACTAGCTTCGAATATGAAAAGGAATAAAGCAGAGCAGATACGCCTATTCAGTCATTGCCAACTTAATTAGTCTATGTACGAGAATAACATGTCCAAGTTGACAATATGCACATAACATAAAAAAATTACTTTTAAAAGATTTTATCTTTTTATAATTAAATGAACATGTTTATTTTATCACTTATGTGTAGAAGTGAATAATAATATAGTCTGTATAATTTTTTGATTTTGATGGCCGTGGCACAATAGACTGACTAGGAGTGCCGTTAGGACTATATTTCCGTAACCTGTTGTGTAGTGTTCGCTTTTAATGTCCTCCTCGTGGAGGTAGTCTTCGACGCTAGGAATGGAGTGCAGTCCATCTCGAGAGGTTAAACCGCATGGCCTCTTTCGGGTAGTCGTTTAAAAACTGTTACCGCCTGTTTACGGCTGTCCTATTTTATGTTCCGCGACACTATCAGCAGTTCTTATCACTCCAGCAATGATAACGATAGTGCTTCTGTACGGCTGGAGTGCAATCGGATGTTTAGTCTGTTTACGCAATGTTTGTTCGCTTGTAAGAGTCGATATGTTTGTTATGCCTTGTGATTTGGCCATTGCGTTTGTAATAGATTTTTACAAACAAATGAACAATAGCATGAACAAATCGACAGATTAATGGCTCCTTTTCCTGCATAGCATAATATTTCAAGGAGGGTTGAAAATACAAAAACAGTTTTATTTTTACAGTTAAAATTTTCAAAAACAATAGACTGGACTAAGTGATGGGACTCACCTTCGGTTTACAAATTTAAGAAACTTACAAGGGAAATAACTTACATACTAAAACTTAAAAACTAAAGCGTTTCTGCCTCGACTGCGTTCTGCCATCGATGCGGGAACGGAGCGGGGGTTATCGTGCTGAATACCGGGTCCGTCATGAATTGTAACGAATCGAAGAATTTGATATGTCTACACTGAATGAATTCATCCACCGTAGGCAGCTCAAAGACCTCGTGAAGCTCACTGTTGCTCCGCTGCTCGAATGAAGTACCTCTGACCACTTTTATCAGTATACCGTTTTGAAATTGTTGGAGTTTCCGAGCTGTCGTATACATCAGATAACGAAATAGCGGTGCACCATTGAGCAGAGTAGGCCTGAGTACACTTTTATAAGTCAATATCTTGAGGCTCAGTGATAGATTGGGGGAAGTCAATAAATGCGTAAGCCGGTAAGACTTCGTGCTTGTCTGTTTCAACTTCCTCGCAAAATGGTTACTGAAACGGATGTGTCGGTCCATTTTAATGCCCAGATATACTAGGTTGTTTGCTGGTGAGTTTTGCTGCGTTCCTACTGTGGAAGTAGTAGGCAGCGGACT
The DNA here is from genome assembly GCA_930367205.1 of Acanthosoma haemorrhoidale. Classification (NCBI taxonomy): domain Eukaryota; kingdom Metazoa; phylum Arthropoda; class Insecta; order Hemiptera; family Acanthosomatidae; genus Acanthosoma; species Acanthosoma haemorrhoidale. Next base: position 114,267,929 of record OV884014.1, on the reverse strand, counting down.
TTTTCCCTTTTGGAAAGAGAAAATTACGCAGTCAGTCTTACCAGCGTTTACAGAGATATTGAGTCTCTCCAATCTGCACAGGCTATAGGCTGCTTCAGCCTGTCTGACAGCTACCTTGGTGCTCATTCGGCTGCTAGCTGTACACCACGATGACGTAATAGAATAGTAAAATATGTATATTATAGGACAATGGCCTTTGACTAATTGAACCGATACAATATGATACTTACGCTAAATCCCACTTATGCGATCAATGGAAGGAACTGAACTACAAAAGTTACTGATTCTCAAGGCCATCGAAACCCTGAATCACAAACTATAAGATGTACTTAGAATATCATGCAGTACTATAATAATATAAAACATAATATGAACATTTCAAATGAATTAAGTTACATACAACACTCTTTATTACAAGGAATGTAACAATAAAATGGAAAGATATAAACAATTTTATATGATAATATTGTTATTGTACGGTTGCAGTCAGACCGGACCGACAGATCTCACATTTGATTGATTGTCAGCCGTTGCTGCAGCAGGGTCAGCAGTCTGTTGTCGGCTATTACAGCGCATGAAATCAAATGCAGTCTTTATCTATATCTATAGGATAAAATCCAAATGAAATGTATTCAGGGGCGATAGTGCTTGGATAACAGGTTTATGTTTCGCAAATGAAAATAAATAATAAACAAAAAAACTGCAATAAAAAATAAAACATAAGATTATTTAACTGCATTTAGCAAATCAAGTCATTGATAGATCAGCAATATATGAAAACCCTATATAACGAAAACCATTAGGTTGATACAAAATAAAGAACAAGTACACATCAGCTAAATTTAAAAATAGTGAAAAGAAAATATAATATAATAGCTAATTTGTTCACACACTAGCAAGTATCTGTCTGGATGGTAAATGGGAGGATTTTCCAGATAAAAGACTTCTTTATTGTGCTAAAATTACAATTTGCCTATTTAGGCGATAAGTGATTGGATAAATGTTCTCATTCATACCATATTTACAATTTTTCATTCACTTACTCGTTCATACAGTATTTACAAACAGCCCAGAGAAGTTCCAATTTCACATGGTTGTCACCTCCCTCGCGTGCAAAAGAAGAAGCGGAGTCTAGGGATGTCCCCCACGCTCCTCCGTCAACCGCGTCACCGGATACGAGCCAGTGGAGGTTGACAAAGTGCGCGAGAGCCACAGACGCCCAGGACATGATTGGAGAAGCTGGCCATTGCCAGGCCACCCACTGTCACGCATTTATAGCAGGTCAAGAGGCCACTTCCGTTTTAGTCTCCGAGGAGGATTAAAGGGATGAGTAGTGCAGTGCAATGACTGTGCTAGGGAATTAGGGTGGTTGGATAGGTTACTATGGAATTTCATGAACTTGGAAGGGATGAGTTGGAAAGTGTAAGGTATATTAAGATCGTTATGAAGGGTTTTGTTGCTGACGTAATAAGGGGCATTTACCTTTTTTTCAGGGCGTTTGATTGAAAGGATTGTGTTTTTAAAGGTTGCTATATCGGGGTCTGGGTGGGATGACAAGACTGCATCTGCAAATGTGGCCAAGAAGGTATTGGGGTAGAGGGGACATCAGCGATGTATTGGTTATAGAGGATGGCACCCAGGACACTGCCCTATGGAACTGCTGCTTAAATGGGATAGTATTGAAAGGATTGTGTTCGCTTGATGTTCGACTTTTGCTGTCCCCCATAACAAGGAGGATTTTAAAGGATAATTAGGATGAAGGAGCTTGGCGGGTATTAGGAGATAGAAAATTGCAGATAGTGGTACAGCGAGCGATGGAGGAACGATCGTATGTTGCATTTTTGTAGGCAGGAATTATAAACGTCAGAGAGACTTGAGGTTTAATAAACCTAGCACAGCTTAGATGGGAAGCTGTTGCGACATAATCACGTTTTTTCTAGCGAAAACGTTATCAGCTACAGTAATGGCTGCTGGGTTTTGTATCGACCCTAGGATGAAATACAACATATCATCCTTTTGTCGAAAAATGTGAGCTATGCTGTATTATCAATATCGGTGATATGCCAATATCAGTCGGATTTACTGCGCGTGGCTCGACTCCAGTTCTCTCTCCAGATCTGGAACAGCAGATAGCTCTCTGCTTTCGTCCTGGCGATTAGACTGTCAGCTGTGGCTGGCTGGAGAATCAGTCCCAAACGGTTATCGGCATGTTTTGATCGTATCAAGGCAATAGGCAAGCAGGCATTTTCCAATTAGATTCAATAGTAATAGTGGATGGAGTATGTATTGACTGTTTTTCAGCTCTCGCTCTAATCGAGCAAGGTATTGTATCCAGCGATCGTCTTGATAAGAATAAATTGCTTGGCCTAATGGGGAACAGAAGTGATTTTAAAAATGCCTTATATACAAAAACTTTATTTAAATAAGTAGTAAAATTCTAACAGAAATCCTCCTCGTTAATGTTTTAATAATAATTTTGGAACTGTTTCATTTTTCTTTCAAAAAGTATCTATAATTATTATCAATCATTATAGATAAATTATTAGTTTTGAAAACTTGTAAAGGGTGTCACAGAATTAACGCAAGATTTCATTTAAATAGAAAGCAAGTAAATAGGATAGGGTTATTTTTGGAGTAACACGTCGGGCAAATGGCCTCCACGACTTTGCTGGCACATACGCACTCTTTTGTCGAAATTTGCCATGACTATTTGGCATAAATGTGGTTGAATTTGGTTGATGCAGCGTTGAATTTCCTCTTTTAATGCACGGGTGGATGTGGGCTTGTTGACATACACCTTTGACTTCAAATAACCCCATAAAAAGAAATCTAAAGATGTTAAATCGCACGATCTAGGGGGCCAATTCTGATCACCGAAACAAGAGAGTACACGACCTGGAAATGTCACATGCAGTATTTGAATTGTTATGGCATGTGGTACCATCTTGTTGAAACCACGTATTGGCCACATCAATATCATCCAATTCACGACGCTGAATTGATGTTCTTGGATATTGAACAACAACAACACTCTCACGCACTGCTTGGATATTGACATTTGAACGGCTTGTTTTTGGACGACCAGTGTGTTTAGTGTCTCCAACTGATCCAGTCTCCCAAAATTTTTCAATTAATCTCTTCACAGTTGATGAAGTCAAAACACTATTCCGACCATTTTTGTATGAAATTTTCGAACTGCGGCCGCCAAACTTTCATTATTTTTGAGATAATGTTCCACCATGTTCTATCGTGTAACGTTCCATTTTTACTAACCCTAAACTGTCAGCTGTCAAATTGTTTGTTTTTTTAAGGTTGCCAGCACTTTACTGCACAAATGGCGTCAAATTTAAATCTTGCGTTAATTCTGGGACACCCTTTACAAGCTAAAGTAACATAATATTTGCGTCCTAATCATCGTAAGTGGTCACCCGTTAGAGAATAGGACACGCTAGTCCAACCCATAGGTACGTAGCTGCTTCTCAACCACGACAGAGCAATTTTCTAAGAGTGCGATGATCCACCATTGTCCCATCGTCTCATCATAACCAAGTGACGTACGTTATAATAACCTCGACCAAGAACACGACTCAAAGGACCCGAATAATATCGACGAATTTCCTTCTACCAACGGATTTAAATAGATAATACCATATAATACTGATACTATAATAAATAAAGATTAATAAAAAAACATCTAAATATCATTTCATGAATTTTGAAATCACTTAAATTTAAATTACATGCAACAGATCTGCGTTTAACGGACTGGTGGTATTAGAATATACACTGTAAGTTATTGAAATGCTGTAGTTGATGTTGAATATTGTTTTTTTTTTAATTATAAATTATTATTTGTTAACCATGTCAATTAATTTTAGCCCAGATATTTTTCTTAATTTTCTAATAACAATCAACTAAACAATGCAAACAGTCTCTTCTTTATGAAAGATACAGTTTGTAAAATAGAAAATATGATTGCAAATTACAAAATTATTTGTAAATATTACTACTGTATAGGTGAAACATACAAGCATTAAAAAAAAAACTAGTTAATTTCATCAGTTTATCAAACATGATGAATATTGAAAGCATATCCAGAAAGTTCCCAGAATCGATCTTTATCACAATCAGGTGAAACATCACAAACATTAAAAAACAAAAACAACAGCGTAGTGAAACACAAAACAAACCACATTTTTAAAACATATTCATGAAACATTTCCGCACTCTCCGTTAATTTTTTAAAAATATCACTCGGATATAAAGTTACCTGACCCCTTAAACAGGCAGAACCGCAACGACTTGCGCAATGCAATAAATGTTTCGCACTTTTCGAAAACATCCAAGGGATTTTTTTTTTCAATTTCATTGTTGTTATTGATTTAACACTCGTTTATAACATGAATTTTTAAATAATTATAGATTCAGAGTATATATTTTTGGTATTATTATAATATAAATATAGATATTACTCTTGTTATTATTTCACAATAACGTTATTAAGAAACTTTGTCAAATAATCTCTCTCTCTCTCTCTCTCTCTCTCCGTATATACTTTCTATTGGTTTTAATGGCACTAACAAGACCAATAAAAGTAGAGAATTCTTTCTTTATTATTGGTGATGAAATTATAATATAATAATGATATTGTCATAAAGTTATGTGTATTGTATAGGCATTGAAAGGAGTACCAGAAAGGTTTTTTTTTTTTCCCTTAGCTCTCAAATTTTTAAGATTATGGATAAGGGAAAAATAAAGGAATTTATTTGGGGTAAGCGGATCCTTTTACTAGGAGTAACTGTTGAAGGTGGAGTGAGGGAAGCCTCGGTAGAGGTGTAAACGTCACGGTGCAGTGGTGAGAGTCCGCTGAAGGCTGAGCCTAGAGTCTTTCTAGACATGTAGTGAAAGCTCATTCCGTTGGATAGCAGTGTAGGGTGTCCGTTAGAGGGTTGTTGTTGGTTGGCCAAGGGCCGTAATGTCCACCATTTGGTCTTCTTTCCCAGATCTTGAGAGTTGCCACCTTGCCGGTAGCGGTGGGGGTGTCATGTCTTGGAATAGAGGGTTTTGGCTATGTTTCATCGAGTCAAAGAACTTGATGTGTCTTCTTTGGATGGCTTCGGTGATGGTGGTGACCTCGAACTTTTCGTGGATGTCGGGAGCCTTCATTTCACGAAAAGGGGTATGCCATAGTGCCGTGCGCAGGATGCTGTTCTGGAAGCTCTGGAGTCTAGTTATGGTGCTCGTGTGGAGAAAACGGAAAAGCGGAGTTGCTGGCCTCAGGACTAATATCTTAACACAACCGAATCATCAATACGAGAATAGAACACATCGTTTCTTTAAGTATTTATTTTATCAATAAGTTAAATAAAAAACACAAGGCTTTGTGTCGAGTGTCAAATCAGCTCTCTCTAAGGAGGGAATCATATTTTTGTTTTATAAATATCACAATGTTTATTATATTATAAAGCCTTAGACAAATCATTATTTATTTGCTTCGATGAAAATATCAAGTGATGTATGTGTTATAAAATAAAATGATGATTTAATAAACCTGATGTGGTTGAATTAGCAATGGCTGGAGAGAGATAGCTCTTGCTGATGTTAATTGGCCCAGACTCACCGTTGAATTATCAATGCCATCAAATGCAATGGTAATTTCCAGATTAAGCGACTCAGATCGATCTCTTGTTAATCGGATTCCAGTAAACAGGAGTCCAGGCATCAGTTTATCCGAGGATTAGCCAAGGCTGGAGCTTATTGTGGATTGCCTGCTCCTGCTGGAAGCGCTCTGTCATCTAGCACTCATGTTGTCAAGCGCTTTTAGCTTACTCACATTCGGAGAGTATCTTTGTTTAGTCAGTTTTCTAGAGAGTTTTGCGAGTGACATCAGTGAGATCTTCTTTAACTCTAAATTTTTGTTCTGATGGGCTGTTCATGGAATGCTGAGGGTCACATGGTGTTTACAGAGTAGTTGAGGTATATCTACTTCATTGTTAACCGATATTGAAAATATTCCTTAATGTAACTGAATGAGTATTTGCTCAGAACATTTAAATTCCGTCACTCGTGCACACAAGCTGAAGTGGTGGGACTTTTTACGATTATTGCCAAAATCAGAACTCATCATTTTTATCGGGGCTGCCAATGGCATCATTACCTTTGCTTTGGACACTCCTTCCACCAGATCCAAATAATGTTTCTTAGGAGTCGCTTGGTTTCAGATCTTTGCTTTCATCAAGTTCTTCAGGAGCCTGATCACTGTCATTGTTTATGGACCTAGAAAACTCGATTGAAACACTTGAGTGGGGGAGGGACCACTGTCCAATCAAGGTTTCTCAGTTACTCTTCGGAAAAAATTCATCTCGGTTGCCTGCAGCTCACTTTTATTCCGGGTCAAGATTATGCTGAGTTGGTTAAAACAGGTTGATAGATTATGCTGAGTTGGTTAAAACAGGTTGATAGATTATGCTGAGTTGGTTAAAACAGGTTGATAGATTATGCTGAGTTGGTTAAAACAGGTTGATAGATTATGCTGAGTTGGTTAAAACAGGTTGATAGATTATGTTGAGTTGGTTAAAACAGGTTGATAGATTATGCTGAGTTGGTTAAAACAGGTTGATAGATTATGCTGAGTTGGTTAAAACAGGTTGATAGATTATGCTGAGTTGGTTAAAACAGGTTGATAGATTATGCTGAGTTGGTTAAAACAGATGGATAGATTTTAGAGAAATAAAATAAAAGGAAAAAGATAGGGCAGCCTAGGCAACAACAGGCCCTATGCAAACAAATGTAAATAGTTTTAGTTTGAAAAAAATCAAAACAAAATTAATTCATGTTTTTGATGCAGTATGCTAGCCAATTAGATCTTACATTTATAAGAGCTGTCCTGTCTCCTGTCAGAATAAGGTACATATATGAAAACCTTAAAGGTATCTGGTTTAGAAAAAAACCAAAATAGTGTATTAGTTTCTGAACCGATCTCTTGGGTTGGTTCTTTTAAGTCTTACTCTCCCCTAAGACTTCAGAGAGTGTTAATCTAGGTACATGAAGCTTCTAAACCATTGAATAATAAAAAAAATCACTTGTGTTCTGTCGGGTTGTCACTAGAGGGGGCCTGATCACCCTAACCCTGGTGACAAGTGCAGATTGTTTGAGTTAATAACCTGGACAATCGTTCCATGACGGCGCAACTATCTGACTCCATTTATGATAGGTATGTGCTCCGACAATGCACTATGTTCAAGAGAAGAGATACATAGGTTTCGTAAAGAATAAGGCAAGTTTTCAGAGTTTGAGCGGAAACCAAGCAAGCGTCACGGGTACAGGTCGCCAGAGAGTATGCAAGGATACTGGTTTACACTGCCAGAAGCCCTGGCTTAAATATCGTATCTACGTCCTGCTGGGAGGCTGCGAGGGTCTAAAGCGGGTTGGGGGGTGTGGCACCTGTGGTGCTGTACCCACGCCTAATTACCCGACCCCTCGCCCCCTAAAGGACTGTTTATGACTGCCAGCTGGTGACTCTTTCATGTTTATGACTGCCAGCTGGTGACCGTTTCTCGTTTATGACTGCCAGCTGGTGACCCATTCTCGTTTATGACTTAGTTGGCTTCCGCCTTTTATTGCTTAACACTTTTACAATGATTTACATTTGTTTACAATGCATATGCACTAGAGTATAGGGTGGTTTAACTTATGTTGTTAGCGGTCGCTACATGTTCAATTAATGAAACTTGATCTTGAACTTAGGGGCCGAGCCTTCAGGCAATGAAAAGGGGCAGGAAATAAGGGAAACTCTCAAAATTCTATTTCTGAATTTTATTGATAATAATTACTTTGACTTTTACAGACGATTCTACAATGATAAATATTATGCTACTTATATTTATTGATGAAATTTACCAGACATTTCAGAAGACTAAGGCATTTTTTTACCATTCCGAAGAAATATCTAGAAGACAATACTATTAGGTCCAATATGAGGAAATAAAAATCGAATTTTCCATAATATAGTTTTGTATTAGGTGACTAGTCGTTCCCAGACATCGAAGAAAAAAAAAAAAACCTACTACCAAGAGTTGGATTGCTTCTGACCGGACCACAGAGTTCCACATCCTCGATGAAAAAATACCAAACAAGTTAACTCGACTGAAAGGGATGTTTTTCCTCTATTTCTGTTTTTTTTGTTTGTTCTGCTCTGTTTTTTTTTGGTTTTTACTTTTTTTTTTTTTTTTTTCAATCGAGTTCGATAGAGCAATCAACGCTTGTGTTCTCCGGCCGACGTAGCCGACTAAAAGGGCACAAACAGTCGATCATTATCTGCACAATCTCCCATCGATTCTAGTCCTTTTTGATTTAAGATGTCTCTATCAGGGCAAAAAAACGCGTTGTTTCTTCAGAATTGTCGTAGTTTAAGGTCAGTATGTATTTGTTTAGTTAATAAGTAATTATAGGACTTCATTACATTATTTCTTAGCTAACGATAAATTTATAAAAAAATTATCTTGAGAGTTGATTCACGCAGAGGAAACCACTTAGAATCAAGTTTTGACTTTTCATGGGAGGTACGTTCATTACAGGTGTCAATACATAAAAAGGTGTGTACTTTTACAGCCTTAGAAAACATCGCTCAGCTGCTCTGTGATGTTGAGAAATGGTAAAACGACTTCACAGCAAACCCTGATAAACTAAACCATCAAAAGTTTTTTTAATGTCATAACCATTTGTTTTATTAAATACAATATAAATAGCATTATGACATGTTTAAAAAAAAATATCTTCTTTTGAAATTAGGAAGCCAACACAAATATAATACCAAAATATCAATATTGAATCAATGCCTCGCTATTCCCCCCATATTATTGTTATTTATCCATTAGTTGAGATATTATGTAATTAATTGCAGAACCCAAAGAGTTGTGGGGCAATTTTTGTTCAAACTGCAATTACTTAATAAATTAAAGTATCTTTAATCAATAATACGTAGTAGTTTTTTTCACAATCATTCCATAAATGTTTAAAAACGTCGCTCGAGTCTCGTGAGTATCTTCTGATCACTTGCTACATTATTTATTTCATTAACATATATGCTGTGGTTAGGCCTCTGTCCTAAATAAGGGGGCCCTCTGTTGTAGGCTCTCAGCCCGAAATCGAGAACATAAAACTGTTCATAAATAAACCTACCTACAAATTGAGAACATAAAACTGTTCATAAATAAACCTACGTTCAAAACATGCCCAATAGCTAGATTTTCCTTATTTATAATCGTCCTATTTATAATATTATCTAACTAAGCTCCTTGAGTTTGTTAAATAATTTGAGATACCTCCTGTTTCAGGCCTGGCCAGGGTTTACCGTGCTCGGAGCTCTACTGGTGCTCAATGGAGATGCAGTTAATCCGGGTAAGTAACTATATATTATTCTAATAATAATTTTATTATAATTTAGATCGTTGGTTATTATTATTGTACTTGCGAATTTCACTCTCGCTCGGAATACTCCGGGGATATTCGTACCCAGGCTGTAAGACAAGGGCTTGCGTTATTTTATGTTGCTGAATTTTTGACCTGTGCTGGAAGTTCCCAAAAGGGTTGCTTTTTTCACCTTGGAAAGTAATTTCTTCGGTAGCTCCAGCATCCTAATGGATTCCAGGGTGTCCTCCGGGATCACTTTACTGCAGCAAATGATCGGGAAAAGCTATGAATTTACTTTACTTATTTTGGTAACTCGTACTATTTTCGTTTCTTTTCAGATACTAGCTTTAGCAAATTGTCATCCGTAGGCACTCCTTTATCTATAATATAGGGCAGTTTTCTTTTCTTACCTATTAATAACATGCCTGGTCTATTATTTAAACTATGTAGTTAGTAATGGTAGGATGATTCCAGAAAATAGTGATAATATTCCCTGATACAATTGGTGATGGATGGTAGAGAGTCGAGAGTTTGGTTGTTTAAGAAGTTCATCTTCGTTGCTATGGCTTGATGAATAATTTTTGCATTATTATGTATTTGGAGACACCCCTTCGCCTCCAGGACCATACAGCCCGAAGTCACATCCTATATACTTTACTCCTACACAAGTAACACGTATCGCTAATATCTTCCCCAAATCATATGCAAATTATATGTGCTTTATGTAAGCTCTTGTGTCAATCACTTGCTCTTGTACAGACAGACTTACATTATCTAACTCAGCCCTTCCAAGTTCATGAAATTACATAGTAACCTATCCAACCACCCTAGCACAGTCATTGCACTGCACCACTCATCCCTATAATCCTCCTCGGAGACTGAAACGGCAGTGGCCTCGTGACCTGCTATAAATGCGTGACAGTGGGATTCCTGGCAATGGCCAGTTTCTACAATCATGTCCTGAGCGTATGTGGCTCTCGCGGTCAGCCTCCACTGGCTCTAATCCAGTGGGAGACTTCTAAGACTCCGCTTTCTCTTTCGCATGCGAGGGAGATGACAACCATGTGGACTTGAGAGGTCTGGGCTGTTTGTAAATACTGTATGAATGAGCGAGTTAATGAAAATTGTAAATATGGTATGAATGAAAACATTTATCACAATTACTTATTGCCCAATGAGGCATATTGTAATTTTAGCACAATGAAGAAGTTGTACAGCGAGAAGGAATCCTCCTGTTTCCCGGAAGTATTACTATTTCTCATCCAGGATCCTCAGGACCCACTATGCGTATCCACATCCTGATGTTTTCAATCGATTCGGTACATTTGTTACTTCTTCTTTACTGATGCTGGTTACTCCGTTACATGAGAGGTCTGATACCCCAGAAACTATATTTGCTAAGCAATGCATCTTTTGGATTATTCTTTTTCCAAGATCTCTTTCCAAAATCGTTCGGCCTCATTTGCAGTTGGACAATTCTTCTGCTAGCCATGTTGTTTATGATTTTGTTTCTCATTCGAATCGAATGATTGCTTCTTCCTGTTTGAAGCTTCTGTGCACTTACACTTATTCTACTTGCACATTCTGGCAGTTTATGCTTTAGTCAATCCATGAAAATATATAGCATTTGATTTAGTTTAGACCTTTCTGCTACTTTGAGGTCCAAAGCTATGACTTGGTAAATCTTTCTCCATAGTTTCAGAGAGCCATTTTCTGGGTCTTGCAGATAATTAGGTATAAAACCAATTTTTTTCCGAAGGTATTCAATCTTTTTTTTTAATTATGATTTTCCATGAACAGTCTTTGGTGGAATGTTAACTGTTTCATATTTTCTTGTCTTTAAGCGTACCAAGTTTTATTACGACAATCTGAGCTCCTTTATACCTACATCCAATGACATGCTTCTTCAAGTGTTATGCCTTGTGTAATAAGTGCTGCAAATATGAGCATCATTAACAGCTTTTACAGGCCATAATGTTTTCGTTGAATACGCCACTCTGGCTATACAAGGTATACAGTCTAACGGAACCTGAACAATCATTTAGTTACGGGTCAATGTTTTTCTATTATTTCCAAATTTACTGTGCTTGCAACACCACATTCGCCCATTGTTTATTTCTTTCGTGATCTCTGGTCATCGTATTACCAACTTCAGTCTTGAAACTTACGCTGTGGTACTACCCTAATTTGATCAGCAAGTCTTTTTGGTATTATATTTATTTCTGAGAGTTGTTCAGCCAGTCTTTCGGCGGGGGGGGGGCACCGTTCGCGTGCCCAATTTCATACCTACTGCCCGGTCTTTCTGGGCAAGGTAGCCCTAGGGTGTGTACTGAAAAGTTGCTTAGGTCTGTGTACCTATTCATGTGTGTATTTGTGAGCGGAGTATTGTACCCAGGAACCCTAGGGATTCTAAAACCCTATCCACTGTGCTTAATCGGGCTTATTATTATGTAATATTTGTAATACTATTTACAAAGCAGAAGTTGAGTCCTAAAAGTTTATGCATATTGACAACCTTTCAATAGTAATTAGAAATATTTCGCTATCAGATTTCGCTAAATAAATATAAATTTTACCACTTACCCTCCATTCGAATATAGAATAGCTGTGAAAGCGAAAATTTCATTTCGTAATTTATCGGATAGATGCTCTTTTAAAAATTAACAAAAGAAATGGTGCTATTATCTTAGACCGGACATCAGGCAAGGGAGGGAACTTTTCAATTTTGATCATCACAATATAACAACACTTAGTTAAGTATACCTGTTGAAAGTCGCTGCTGACATTTTCATAGAACAAATAGATGGAGTGGGGGTCATTTAATAATCACTAATAATGCAAATAAATGTAGTGCCACCTAAAAACACCACCGTGCGGTCTCAAATAGTGGCAACACTGATTAAAGTAAATTGTATATCTTATTGTAAGCGAACCGTCTCCATTTATTTTATAATTTATTTATAATGCGGTGAAAATAAACAAAAATTTTTTTTTTTTTAAACGAGCAGGCCGACCGGAAATTTAAGAAAACTGCAAAGTCCAGCTAATCTAATGTTTACAAATTTATTTCCACCTACAATTTAGTTTTCAAATGCCCTTCTATTTTTCTTAAATATAGGCTACTTGTATCAAGCCTATGGCTTTAATTTAATTATCCTCCTCGGAGACTGAAACGGCAGTGGCCTCGTGACCTGCTATAAACGCGTGACAGTGGGAGTCCTGGCAATGGCCAGTCTCTCCAATCATGTCCTGAGCGTCTGTGGCTCTCGCGCTCTTGGTCAGCCTCTACTGGCTAGTATCCGGTGACGCGGCTGACGGAGGAGCGTGGGGGACTTCCCAAGACTCCGCTTTCTCTTCGCGGTGGATTTGGGGGGTCTCTGGGCTGTCTGTAAATATTGTATGAATGAGCGAGTGAATGATGAACTGTAAATATTGTATGAATGAGAGCATATATCTTAATTACTTATTGCCTTATAAAAGCCAGATTGTAATTATTGCACAATAAAGGAATTATACTACTTTCAATTTAATTATAGTTCACTTAGCAAATTCATAAAAAGTTTTTTATTTATAATTATGTGTGATCTAATCTCTTAGTAGTTCAACCGTACAATGAACGAGTCCTGGTTTGTTTTGCCTGGTTTCATTTGGTGATGATCAGCATTGAGATTGTAACACTCCCAAGTTATGTATTGAAACTTATCTGTTGGATCGTTTCTCCACACAACATTGTGGCAAGACTCTTTGGTGCCGTAGCAGGCTATTGATGTGAGCCGACAGCCCGTAAGATCGGATGAGATCAAGATGGGGGCAAATCCTACCCCTCCATAGGTGTAAGGGCTTGCGGTAATGGCAATGGGGTGAGCTACAACACACTACATCCCAGATACAGCTCTCCAATTTCCAATAACCATTTTAATACTCAAATACATATTTTTTCCTGATAATGGATATTAAGAGGTCCTTTATATAAATTAATTATTAAATGAATATTTTTATGACTGCACACAGGTCATTGTATATAAAACACAAATGTTTTCGATTACGCGCAGATACCTACAAATTAATTACACATATTTAAAGATTAGAATACTAAAATTACATTGCTATTTTCAACTAGAATAGTTCATATAAAATTTAAAAAAATAAAATAAAAAACGTAAATGCATGGTTGAAATATTTTAAATAAATAAAAATACATTTAATAAACCTAACTAGTTAAATTCTTAATGATATGAGCCCAACGATCAAACATCTGAAATGTCTCACTTCATCGAATCATTAAATAAATTAAAAATAATAAAATAAAATTAAATCAATGGACAATGGCAGTAGGGATGTTAATGCCACGACTTAACACTTGATCAGTAAAGATTTCACGCGGAGGCTTAATCTTAAATTTTTTGTATCAATTTTAATTTAAAAGAAAACTGAAATGAATTAGTGGTGTAATGGATTGAAATGTTTTACAATTCGATCACTTACACGATCTACAATTTAGTATTTTTTATACTTGTAGCCTTACGTTTTGTTTAAATGTAGATATAGGCGTTAAAAAATAGTATATAGACACGGAACTCATCACTTAACTCTGAGTAATTTTTGATCCTTCGAGCTCTATAAGGTAATTACCATAGACCCAGATGTCTTTAGAGAGGAAGTAAGGTAATTGCCTGAAGATGGCAGGTGAAGTTTTCCACGAGACAAAGTTGAGGTTGAAGTTTGAGGCCCAAACTCTGTAGGGTAATCTGCTAGCGACGAACACAAACCTATCCTAACATTTTAGATCTAGTGACAATAATCTTGTTTTATGGACAGTTCAGTAATGTAAGGACACAAGGATTGTGTTGGGTTGACGGTTTTGGAATGGTTTTCAGGAAGTTTTTTTTTCATTTTGGTCTAACGAAAAACCCTAGAATTTAATAAAGATTAACAAGTAATGTGTCAGAATTGTCGCTTGATCAATTTATCAAATGTCTGCTCTCTTGGGCATCGAAAATAAAATAACTGATCTTAGCGCTCAATTTTTGTTTTCTTCATTATGTACGTTTTTTTGGAACATTGCAAGCTAAAAGTGGGAAGATGATCGAGATATGACATGAACGTTTTTTTTGTAAAGTTTAGAAATTTATAGGATGGAAATCATTACAAAATCAAAATCGATAATTAGTATGCCTTCTACCAGAGACGTTGTTGTTTTGTTTTTAATTTCTGGTTTTAATTTTAAGAATCTCTGATTGTTTTTTTACCTTAGTCATTTTCCGTCATCTCTTCGAACACTCAAAATATGCCACCTATAATTAACTGAAGGTATACGGCATTGCTGGTAGGGCGCCAATTATTCAATGATTTATTATTTTGTTCAATTTTGGTATATGTAATTTTGGGGCCTAGGTTCTACTCTCGTAAAGGTACCTATGCTCCCAAGGGCAAACTATTGCCTGCTCACCCTTGCTTAGCCACCAGCATTATGATGCATTTAGCCCTTGATAAAATTTGGTAATAGATTAGAAGTTAAATAAAAAGAAAATATGTCTGGAGTTGATCAGTGAGTCCATTTTCATTCACTAAAGGTAATTCATGCCTGAATAAAAAAGTATTTATTAAATGACCACAATTAGGAATCATAACTTCTTACCTTTTAGGCTTTATTAGTTTGAATACTTATGCTTGACAAATAACTAATACAAATGGTCGTGAACCATGACAATACCATTTTTATTAAAGATAAGAGGAATATTTTAACTTAAAATACTTAACAGAACCATGAAAACACATAAAAGCTTAACACCATCCTAACTTTCTACCGGAAATGCATCTGGAAACAAAAAATGTATGAACATTTGTGATAATAATTCAATCTACTTGGCTCTTCTTCCGCCTAGCAGTCTAGCTGCAGATCAGGCGCTAATGGTGAAGTGTCTTCGCTGAGAATAGCCGATGCCTGGGAGAGTCTGTATCGACGGCCCTCAATGGTTTCTTGTGTGCCCAAACACCTGACACTTGAAGCGCTGTGTGACTCCCTCTGCTCCTTGTAGGTGACTGCACGTATGAGGACATGATTTTTAATGTCACCTGGGGGTGGGCGGTGACTAATACGGGCGAGATGTCTCTCATGTTTCTTCCTTCACCTGTCTTCCACAATCTCCGGATGTCGACGATGCATAGGATGTTTTCAGTTATTGTTTTCTGGATAAGGCTGACGTCCTCCTGGACAAATAACCCTAGAATGAGGTATTTTTTGGTCTTAACTGGAAGGATTTGTAAGATGTTTATCCGGTCTTTTTCGCCTTCCTTATCTTGTTATTTCTGGTCCTCTGGGCAGCTGGGCCAGGATAGTACTTGTCTCTACTGAAACTACTATTGGCGGTGGCTTCTTATCACTGGCGGTGTTGGATGAGGACCTTCAGGTGACTCGCGAGCACCTCGAATTGATCTCCTATAGGTGTAGGATTCTTCTTGGCCTAGGAGGGGTTTTTTGGTGCAGCGAAGCCTTCCTCATTGTCCCCGGCTGGTGGTGTAGAAGCCGGCCGCTTCCTCGAGGTCTCGACCTCCATCGCCCTCTCCATTTCTTCTAGCATGTTTCTTCCAAAACTTTCCTTCTTCAAGAAGCTGGGTCTTCACGATATGGTGTCCTGGTACCCAGTAATCTGCTTCAGTACTTAAACGATATTCATCTCCTTCAGCGAACGGTAGTTTGGCCTCCATTTCTTCAATAATGAGGTCGGCTTTCTGATGATATCAAAAGTGAAAACCGAAAAATCTGCGCTAGCTGAGCTCTGGGTAGTGCGAGTTGTGCTGGTGTTGTACTTTGAATTTCCCAAGGCCTATGTTGCCTCGATCCACTGCTCACAGCCACGTCCATGGCAACATAACACCACAAATATCAACACCATCTATTCCAATCGAAAACAAGTCAATGGGAACAAGCTTCTACTGTATTCATGAAAGGCTGAGCTCAGTCGAGCTATTCAGCTTTTGTTCCTTACAACTTACGAATCGACAGTGAATTTTCCCTTATTTTATTTCTTGACAATGAACTACGGAAATTATTTTCAGCTGATATAAATTTAAAATTATTCATCGAACTTTTTGGGACGTGTGAAAGGACCTACTTTCCGGAGCTCGGTACATATAATAGATTGCTGTTCGCAGAACTTTGTGCGGGGAGCCATCATCAATAACGGAGCAGAGAGAGAGTTAGTTACCGAAAACCTCTATCCGAATATCTCCGAACCCCAAAGCCGAACACATGCAATCTAAGCGGGGCATCAGGCGGTAACGACAGCCACAGTAAATTATGCAATTAACCTGCGGGAGGGTCAGGTCCTGTCCGAGCGAGCTAAATTTTGCATAACGTTTCGAACTAGATTAGCAGGTTCTCTCCTGGGCTGACTAAATCGCCTTCGCTTTGGTGAATATTTTATCTCTCCGCCTCAGATATGGCTGATTTAATGAAAGTTAGAATGAAAATCACCTGGGCCATTTGAGGAATAGTGTGAGCTGTGATCTCTTTTAGTCAGCAGTAGTATGCTGATAGAACCATCCTTTAAACAAATCCTCATTCTGAATATAGTACGAAAATATGTATAATTTATGATAGACTGAAATCCGAGACTAAAAAGGGGAAGAGGTAATGACTGACACGAGAGCTAAGTTGAGAATGAGCTTTATTTATCTTCTTTACTCCTATATATAGTTTGGCTAATGCCTTGAGAGGATTAGCTGGGGAGTCTTACCTATGTTATCTCCTCATAGTAGACTCCTCAGCTAACTCCCCCCCTCCAGTTCCTGGCACTTGAACTCCAACAATTGAAACACAACAGAAAAATAATCATCAATAGTATACATAGTAACATCAATAAACAAGTCACTTCAATAGAGTCCTTACAATACAATTAATCGCCCACAGTGGCTTGATCTAACACATACAATTCTTCAATAACAATAGTCAGCTGGTATAGTACATATGATATCATTGAGCAACAATCTGGGTTGGTTTATTTTGTACATTGTTTAAATACTTAAATACTATTCATTATACAAGGGTCTGCCCGTTCGGGCAGCGTGGTGTGTCGGTCGGGCCGCCGCCCCCCGTCGTTCGCCGAGTCCCTGGCGATGGTACCTTAAGTTCCTCTACATGGACGGTACGTGAACGGAAAGGGTGATTTACATCCCGGATCGTGTACAAACTATGTTCCCTGATTGCCACCACTATGTACGGCGCCTCGTACCGCGCGGCACTCTTCTTACGAGCTGTTCTCAGTCTGCGGTAAACGGTGGTCCCCAGTGCGATCGAGCCGGCGCCAACTATCCGAGGTCTGGTGTTCGCTCTGTCTACCCGTGGTCTGTTTTTCCCTGATTATACGTTCTCGGACCTTCCCCCACATCGCCCGGCGTTCGTTGCGCGCTTCCCCCAATTGCCTCCGCAACCCCACGTTATGAGTTGTCACTAGGTCCCCCCGATCCCGTCGTCTTTGACCGAACACAATCTCGACTGGTGATAGCCCCGTCGCCGCGTGTATGCTGTGGTTGTATGCCACCACCGCGCGCGGCATTGCCGCGTACGAGTCTAGCTGTCGCCCGAGCCTAAACAGTCGCAGGTGTTCCCCCAGCGTGCTGTGGAGTCGCTCCACTGCGCCCCTCCCCTTTATGTGGTGGGGGGTGTTCCGCCGCCAGCTGAACCCTAACTCCTTGCTCTGTTCCCTAATCCACTCGTTGTCGAACTCTCGCCCTGAGTCCGACACGATCGTGTCGGGGACCCCGTACGTACCACACCACTGAAGCACCCCTTCCCATACTACCTCGGGAGTCTTGGCTTCTACGGGATAGGCCATCGCAATTTTGCTAAAAGTATCTAACACCGTTAGCCAGGACTGACCCTCGTTACTGTATAGGTCAGCCTGCACGATCCTCAGGGGTTCCTCGGCTGTCTCCGTGGTCGTCTGTTCTGCTACGGGGGGTTGTCGGTCATATTTTGCTTGCTGGCACGTTTCACACCGCGCGACAGCTTCCCTGACAGTCCGACCCATGTTCGCCCAGAAATATGCCCGCCTTAGTGCCCGGAGCGTCTCCTCGATCCCGCGGTGGTTCGTTTTGCCTATGTGATAATCTCTCACTACTTTAGCTTGCGCCTCGGCTTCGGTGACGGTCTCCACCTGTCTAAGGCACCTAACGAGCGTATAACCCACCCCTATGCGTTCTTGCCTCCACAGACGCTTGACCTTATCGGCTAGCCCCCGATTGCCGATGAATATGTGGCAGGTCTGACCCGGCGTTGTGCACTCCTCGATGGTCCGCTCTAGCTCCGCGTCCTCGATCGTGGCCTGTGCCCTAACCGTTACCGTGGACAGTCCCGCGTATACGCTGGCCCGAGTTTCGATCCCCGGCTCCCGTTTCGACTTGAGGATGATCTGCCTCTTCTTGTCGTTAACCATTTCGTCCAGCTCGGGTAAGTCTGGCGGTCGTTCGGGCGGGGTCTCTACCTGTACGCGATCCCTTTGGACTAGGGGAATTTCCGGTCCGCTCTCGGCCCACTCCCGTAGGTACCGTACCGCGAACGGTTCCTCCTGCCCCTCTTCTCCTTCTAGCGCGTTCGCCACTAGCTCCCTGGACAGCCAATCTGCGACGGCGTTTTCTGTCCCCTTTTTGTGCATTATCTTGAAGTTATACGCGGCTAGTCGCTCCTTCCATCTAGCCACCCTTGCCGACGACTCCTTTAGGGTTCCCAGATATACCAGCGGCTTGTGGTCTGTATAGAGCTCGAACGCTCTGCCATACAAGTAGCGTCGGAAGTACTCCACTGCCTACACGATCGCCAACAGCTCTCGCTCTATTGCGCTGTATCGCGTCTCGGCCCCGTTCAGTTGTCGGCCCGCATATGCGATGGGTCTTTCCCCCCCTCCAGTGTCCTGCGACAGGACCGCCCCTAACGCGATCGCGCTTGCATCCGTCGTGACACGGAATGTCTTCCCGAAGTCCGGGAACATCAACAGAGGCTTCTGCGTGAGTACGTCACGGCATTTCCCGATACTCTCGATCTGCTCCGGCCCCAACCGGAACCTCCGTCCCTTCCTGAGTAGCTCCGTTAGCGGGTTCGTGAGCTCCGCGATCCCGGGGATGAACTTCCTATAATAGTTGATCATCCCCAGGAACCTACGAACGCCCCGCGCATTCTTGGGGAAGGGTGCCTCCTGTATTTCCCGTACCCTCTCCGGATCTGGTCGTACCCCGTCCCGCGAGATGGTGTAGCCCAAAAACTTAATCTCCCCCAACCCGAACCTGGACTTCTCCCGTGACAGCTTGAGTCCGAACTCCCTCACCCTGGCGAGGACTCGGCCCAGGTGCTGGACATGTTCCTGTTCAGTCTTACTGAACACTATTAGGTCGTCCATATACACCTGAGAGAAGTCCTCGCCCAGCCCCGTCTGGAGTTCGTCCATAAGACGCTGGAAAGTTAGCGGGGCCCCCTTCAGACCGAAAGGCATTCTCACGAACTCGTAATGCCCTCGCTCCCAAGAGAACGCCGTCTTCCCAACGTCCTCGTCTGCCATCCTAACCTGATGATACCCGCTCTTGAGGTCCAGCGTACTGAACACCGTCGCTCCCGACAGGCGATCGAGTATATCCTCAATCCTCGGGAGCGGGTACCTCTCGTCCACCGTGACCTCGTTCAGCTTACGATAGTCCACTACTACCCGATAATGTTTCTGATCGCCTCCGCTCCTTTTTTCCACGACCCACAGCGGACTATTGTAGGGCGAGCTACTTGGTCTTATAATACCCTGCTCTAGGAGTTCCCCGAGCTGCCCCCTTATAACCTCCCTCATTGCCTGGGGATAGCGCCTCTCCTTGACGTACACCGGCGTCCCCGACTTCACAGGTATCCTATGTTCCGTCCTCCCCGTAGTAGGTAGTCTGTCCGCTTCCCGGTGGAATAGATCCCCGTTCGCCTCTACTAGTCGACTCACCGCGTCGCGCGTGCATCCGGCTGCTCCGACTCTCATCCCCTCTCCTCGCCGTCCCGTGACTATATTATACTTGCGCTTCCCTAGTGCGCACTCCCACTTCCGATTACGGACCTTCAATTTCATCCCCACCCTCTGTAATATGTCACACCCCACTATTAGGTCGTAATTCTCGGCCAACGTTTTCATAATGTGCGCCGTGACCTTCTCTTCGCGCCCAGCGATCTCGCGAAGGCTCAATTGTGCTTCCCCGCCCGTTCCACACCTTCCGCTTACTGTGGTTATGGCGCACTTGCACGTTTTCCGACTGTCCCAGATTCCCAGTTCCCTCGCCCCTCTTTCACTTACCAGCGAGTGGGTGCTCCCCGTATCGATTAAAAACCGAATTCCGGACGCCCCCCCCCTCGCCACGGGCAACCTAAATCCCTTTTCCCCCTTTTCGCCGTTGTTTACTTCCAATACGCACGCCCGGTTGCCCCCCCCCCAAATCGCACCCTCATTCGTCCCGCCTATTTCCCCTTACCACCTCGGCTCCCGAGGGCCCCCCTTTCCACGGTTCCCCCCACTTACCTCGTGTCTCAACGTCGGGGCGCTGCGCTCCGACCGACCGCTTTCGTCTCCTGAAGACTCTCCGCTTGAGTAGGGGGTCGCGGCTCGTCCAGCTTGTCTCCGTGGGGTCCACTCCTGCTGGTTCACCTCCATAGGTTCCGGCCGGAATCCCCTCCTGTCGCCTCGGGTATTACGTCTAGGGCAATTCCTGGCCATATGCCCTTGTCTCCCGCATTCGAAGCATTTTACCTGGCCGCACTGAGCCGCTACGTGTCCCGGACGATTGCATTCGAAGCACCTTCCTTCCTGCTTCCTCCTCCTCTCGTCCTGCCCTCTGCCGGTCCGCCTTTCCATTCCCCGGCTGTGTCCACTCTG
Source organism: Acanthosoma haemorrhoidale (assembly GCA_930367205.1). NCBI lineage: Eukaryota > Metazoa > Arthropoda > Insecta > Hemiptera > Acanthosomatidae > Acanthosoma > Acanthosoma haemorrhoidale. The sequence continues at coordinate 114,246,627 of OV884014.1, read as the reverse complement.
TCTTGGCGGGCTCCTTCTGTACGTGACTCTCTTCCAACTCACGTCTCGTTCGTATCCCGCGCCTTCCTCCTCCCTGGCGCTGGCGTCCACCATCTCCTGGGCACACTCCAGGAACGCGCGTTCTCTCGGGAATCCCTCCTTCTTTCCCGTCTCCTTTGCCAACTGAACTTTTAATATAGTCGATAGGAACGCCATACGTGCCTCCACCTCAGGCGCGCTTACCGACTCCCTCATCTTCTCTGTGATGTTGTTATACTTCGCTAGGAGATTTCCGGCGTAGTGTCCATTTGTCTGGTGGGACTTCTTGGTCTCCCGAAACATCTTAAAAATGTCTTCCTCAGGTGTCCACCGTCCCCCTCCGAACGCCTTCTTCAGTCGTTCCTTTATGGCCATCCATGGGGTCTCCTCGTCCGCCTGGATCATGTTTAGGATGCTCCTCTTCACCCTGCACACTAGAGCTGCCCTCAGCGACTCGGCATCCCCTTCGGTAATGAGATCCTCCGCTCGCTTGCACTCTATCCGTACCATTACCCTGTCCCCTCCCTTCAGGAAGTGATTCAGCTCTCCTGTTTCACCGGAAAACCTCTCTAGATCGGAGATTGCTGTCCTCACATTTTGTGCTGTGATCGCCTGGATCTTCATCCATGCCATGGTGTTGGCATGAGCGGCCGCCATGGTCGTTTGAGGTAGTTGCGGTATGTCCGCTGCTGCGTTGAGCACCGCTGGCCTGAGCACTCCCTCCGGCATCCCGTAATCGAAAGAGAAACAACTCACGAACCGATAACTCTACGGCAACGATAACACCCGGGTTTCGGCACCACTTATGATAGACTGAAATCCGAGACTAAAAAGGGGAAGAGGTAATGACTGACACGAGAGCTAAGTTGAGAATGAGCTTTATTTATCTTCTTTACTCCTATATATAGTTTGGCTAATGCCTTGAGAGGATTAGCTGGGGAGTCTTACCTATGTTATCTCCTCATAGTAGACTCCTCAGCTAACTTATATATAAATGTTCTAAAAAAAGGGAATACAATGTGAATTCTCTCAAATTTGGTACAGATTACTCCCAAAATAATTTCCATCTATTAATAATTACCAGCCAAAGTAACATGAAAAAAAATCGGTTTTTTGCGGTTAAAATACTTAACCAGAAACTCGAATATTTTCACTGCGTTAATAAAGTGAAATAAAGTGATAACCGTCGATTGTAATTAAATATTTAAAAATCTATTCCTCTCCCTCTGTATCCGAGACAGTACGGTATTTAGACTTCCATCTCGACAAACAGCTGACCTGGAACCCTCATACGAGGCTAAACAGACGCTGTGGAAAACTGTACAGACTACTTCGAAGGACATCCCATCTCTCAATAGAATTACTAATTTACAAAGTTAAACTTAAGCCAATCTAGACATACGGAATAGAGCTATGGGGGACAGCAAAACAGGCGAACATCAAGCGTATCCTTTCAATAAAAAGTCCTGAGAACAATAGTAAATGCCCCTTATTACGTCAGCAACAAAACCCTTCAACGATCTTAATATACCTTACATTCTTGAACTCATCCCTTCCATATTCATGAAATTCCATAGTAACTTATCCAACCACCTTAATTCCCTAGCACAATCATTGCACTACACCACTCATCCCTGTAATCCTCCTCGGAGACTGAAACGGCAGTGGCCTCGTGACCTGCTATAAATAAGTGACACTGGGAGTCCTGGAAATAGTCATTTTCTCCAATAATGTCCTTAGCGTCTGTGGATCCCGCGCTCTTGGTCAGCCTCCTCTGGCTCGTATCCGGTGACGAGGATGACGTAGGAGCGTGGGTGACTTTTCAAGACTCCGCTTCCTCTTTCGCATGTGAGGGAGGTGACAACCATGTGGATTTGGGAGGCCTTTGGGCTGTAAATATTGTATGAACGAGGGAGTGAATGATGAATTGTAAATATGGTATGAATGAGAACATTTATCTCAATTACATATTGCCTAATAAGGCAGATTGTAATTTTAGCACAATAAAGAAGCTATATAAAACTAAAAAAAAAAAAATATATAAATATTTCTATAATTTTAAAAGACATCTGGAAGTGTAAAATTGCTTAAAACTAAGAAAATCGTAATTGATTTTGCTATGTGTAGTTTTTGCTCTCATACCTCCGAAAAGATATGATTCTGCTCTATATACATACATGGTGTATGTAGCACCAATTTTGACGAAAAGTTATTAAGCGTAATCTAAGGTGAAGTCTAATATACTTATCAAATATCTACGAATGACAATTTACCTAGTAGTTTCAATTCTACTGTCTAGTCTGTGGTACAAGAATTTGTATTCATTTTAGGTTGTATCAAGTAACCCAAAAAAGATATTTTCGTACGCACTTTTGCGGTATCATTTCTGGCTCATCGAAAATAGAAGAAAACTTGAGGTAGTTTGACTCCCCCCCAACCCGCACCCCTTATTTCGTGACCAGTATTTAGTTAGCACCATTGAATACACTGTACGGATACGAAGAAGCATGGGTTCTCTGTTTATATGAATAAAGGTATCTGAATTGTGAATTTGCATATAATTTAAGTATTATTATAACGGTTGGGAAGTCCCCAGTGCTTCGTAAAGTTGGCAAGTTCTGTTTTACGCCGTGTTGGATGTGGAACAAGTTAGGCAAGATAGGTCGACTGCCAACTTTACCGGCGTGAAGTTGATGGGGGGGGGCCTTTTTGTTTGATACGTTTTAGGGTTCGGAGGTGGGGGGGGGGGTTCATGGTAGCAGTTCATTTTCATTCCTCAATGGCGTGTGAACTTAAGCTTTTGGCATAAATGTATGCCACTTGATATATACCAACACACATACCTTTATGAGCACTAATTGCTAGTAGAATTTAACTAGTTGTAAAATGTACGTAATAAAGGAGTTCTGTATTTTAAGGTAGTTGAGAAAAGGCAGTACTAGGCAGAAGACAATATGATGAATATGATAAATTTCACTATTTAGTGCCCAATGATAATGGGCCATCAAGTGGAACTATCGAGTCAAATGTCACAATATGAGTAATGCCATTATTGTTGTTTTGTGTTAACGATGATTTTCGAAATTATATTTTAATAAAACAAAACGAAAGTCACTAATCGTTATTGGAAATGTTGTTCAATTTGACTCCAAATTAGGAACAGCGTAAAATAATTTTTAATGGAAATAGCTGTATTTTCATGTTTCTGAGGTATCTAGCTGTCGGGAGCACTCACCGGGGGAGATCTCGTCGACCCAGCCAATGCTCTGCGGGTGACAGAAAGAGATAAATAAACCTGTGGTCATTGACCTTTGCTGGTGGCCTAGTCGTTCGGCAGCTTAATTCGTATTTTTTTTATTTATCTAACTCCATAAAATGTTAGAAAATGTGCCCCGACAATGCACTATGTTCAGGAGAAGAGGTTTAGGGTAGGTAGTGTAGGTAGTTTATGTGGTCTTGGAATGACCGCGAATTCACACTCGGTTTCTGATGGTAGGCGAAAACCGTCCGAATCCCAAAGGCAAGTGTGAACCGGAGAGAGGCAGACTGGATTGTCGTGAGAGACACTACTAGGTAAATTTGTAGGGCCACGGCAACCGTTGTCCGCGAGGGAGAGATCTCTCCCAAGGTGGTGCTAGTTTTAGCGAGGCGAAGACAGAGAATCCCACTAGGAGAGTTTGGGGTCTGACGAGGCCGGACTAAAACATAGCGAGGTTAGGAGGAGAGATGCAGAGGTTTTCATAAATGAGAAGGCCAAATTTTGAAACATCAGTGCAGCTGCAAGTACCAGTCAGAGAGCCATAGTTAGAATGATTTACCGTCTAAAACTAGGGGGTATATGTAGCCCCCAGTAACCAATGATCTGGGGTTTTATTCTGACTAACCAAACCGCAGGGTTGCGGTGACTCTTGCCTATTCTAGACCGGGACCCACACAGCCTCCTAGCCACTACCTGACTCCCCCTTCAAGGGCCTCTGACTAGTTTTTTTGCAGCTGCGTCTTTTATTATTTACACCATTTACAATGGCTGTTGTAATGTAATTTACATTTGTTTAAATTAATTTACAACGTATTATAAATAATTTACAATATATATACAATAGATTATAGGGTGATTTATCTTATGTAGTTTAGCGGTCGCTACAAACATAAATTAAAATATACTAATAATATATATATATGAATGGATTCATGGAAGAAGTGGTTCTGTTCAATTTTTATCGAAATGGTTTTATCGTTATATTTTTGGTTTAGAAGATGGCGTACACACCTATTCGCGTTAAAAGATCAGTCCGAATTCTCCCTTGAAGGGAAAATCACAGTGGGCATGGAAAATTTGTATGTGAGACGGAAGGAAAAGATAGCATTAACTGTCAGAATATATACCAGAAAAATAGAAGATAATTTTCCATGGCCTATGGAGCGAGGGTTATGAAGGCGACGCCTACGGGGCGCCTTCACAGAATTATTGTAGCATTAGCATAGCTACTTTGGAGTTGCAATTATGTTCTTTTTATTTTATATTCTTTATATACGCTTTTATATTCTGCTTCTTCAACTCGTACGAATTTTGAAAATTCATCAAAAGTTGACGACTCCAGACGATAATTGAGTTAAAATCAATCTGACACATTGACAGAAAAGTTTATTATAAGCCTAATGTTATTTTCTTTAGGCATCATTTAGACCTAATTATGTTTTTTGTTTTTTTTCCCCAAAGTTTTGTCTAGTGGATTTACGTAGTTCTTCCATGGACCCATTCACATACTTAATCTCTGGAATAGGGTTTAGGCGTTTGGTATTTTTATTAACCTATCAAACAACATACTCTTGTTAATCCAGGATTTTATTCTTCATTGTGCAAAAATTACAATCTTTCTTAGTAAGCAATAAGTAAGAAATAATTGTTCTCATTAATAACATATTTACAATTCATCATTCACTCGCTCATTCATACAATATTTACAAAAATCACAGGCCTCCCAACTCCACATGGTTGTCACCTCCCTCGCATGCGATATAAGAAGCGGATTCTTGGGAAGTCCCACATGCTCCTCCGTCAGCCACCTCACCGGAAACGAGCCAGCGGAGGCTGACCAAGAGCGCGAGAGCCACAGACGCTGAGGATATGATTAGAGAAATTGGCCATTGCCAGGACTACCACTGCCACGGATTTATAGCAGGTCACCAGGCCACTATCGTTTCAGTCTCCGAGGAGGATTATAGGGATGAATGGTGCAGTGTAATGACTGTGCTAGGGGATTAGGGTGGTTGGATAGTTTATCCTGGAATTTCATGAACCTGGAAGGGATGAGTTCAAGAATGTAGGGTATATTAAGATGGTTATGAAGGGTTTTGTTGCTGACGTAATAAGGGACATTTACTATTGTTCTTAGGACTTTTGATTGAAAGGATTGGATACGCTTGATGTTCGACTTTTTTGCTGCCCCCCATAGCTCTCCAGAAATAAATAAATAATAACATGTTGTAACCAGCACAGTCATTGCACTGCGCCACTCCTCCCTACAATCCTCGTGCCAGGAGTCCTGACAATGGCCAGTTTCTTCTGAGCGTCTGTGGGTCTCGCACACTTGGTCAGCCTCCACAGGCTCGTATCCGGCGACGAGGCTGACGTCGAGCTTTCAAAAAAGTATTTATTGCAACCTTAATGCTGATTGTAATTTTATCATAATTAATAAGTTGCAATATAAAACGATTTCTTGTCATGTTTTAGCAATCGGAAATTACAACGTTAGCTGCTGAAGCCTCTTGCCGATGAATAAACTTATGTTATAACTGTATTGAAAAATTGGCTTCTTTCTTAAGCTACTTTCTATGTCAACAAATACAGATTTGTAATGTAATTGAATAATCTCAACATTAAGAGTGAGGGCCTATTAATACCGTATTCGACACAATTAACAGAGCAATACCACCGCCTTCTATGACTGTGTGACTGACTGGCTTGTTTGTTGTCAAATTTGTGACAATTTGACTAAGATAATTGACCAGGAATACTAGCATCAACAAAACGGTTAATTGTGCTCACGTATAAACAACTGCTATACACTGCTATTTACTCTAGCTCGAGCGAGAAGGGTTTGGGGTTAGGCAGGTGGGGTGAGTGGGCGGTAATTTAATTAAGCAACTCATGGGGGTGGGGGCGGACGAACAGGGGGTAATGTCACCCCCTTTATATTTCAACTGTTACAACTTACTTTATAAATATTTGCTCTGTCCCATACAGCAGAGGTAGACCTCGAAATGTAGCGGCGACTACAGCTCGCTATGTCGCTCTAGCTTTAAAAATAATGCTTGCTCATAATCCACTTTATAATTTGTAGGATAGCAATCTTAATTTTATATAAACAAATACTCTATAGTAACTTTATTTGGTTTCACAAATAATTCACAACTATGCATCGTTAATTATTTAACCAAGGAAACATATTTGATATAAGAACCAGCGTTAGCAATGAACAAAACTAATTTCCAAAATGCAGGAAAAATTATATTGATTGCACGTTTGGAAGATGTTTAATACGAGTATGTGTATAGTTCAATAATAATAATATGATAAACATTATATATAAAATCTCTGTAAAATAGAGTAGTATAATAATGAACGAGAGAGAAGCAGAAATAAATAATTACATAACTATTCATATATAAATATGTATATTATTTAATCTGGCCACCCTCCAAGTATACAATATATTATTAATAATTTAAAATTAGATTCGGTGTAACCACGCAATTTCAATTGTCTTTTAGATCAGAGATCTTTAAATATTTAAATAAAACCTTATAAAAGCGTATATATATATATATGTACAAATAATTAAATAATATATATATCTTTCTGCATTCCTGCAGAATCCTAATTTTCATTTGTTGTTTCATTTGCACAATGCATACATTTTTTATATTACTATCATATTTACCTATTTAGCTATTTACATATACTGTGAATTAGTTCCAAAAAAACTCCTTAAAAAACAAAAATTAAAAAAAAAAGTAAATAAATATGATAAGGTAAGGTCAGAATTAAAAATATTAATAAGTAAAACATTCAAAGAAACTACAACAGTAAATGAAAATGCCGTTAATAATGTATTGTATTTATAACAATATCTAAAAGGGAATATTATAAAAAAATGAAAATGCATTTTAAGAAATACCACCCTATTTAAAAACCTTCCTATACTTAACAGGGTGTTTCAAATATTTATAGATGAAAAAAATTCTTTTGATTAAAATATTCATATTAATGTACATAAAATGGAATCAGACAGATAGACAGTTGAAAAAGATGACATGTTGTATCCATGTAGTGTTTCTGTATCCATGACCGAAACGACACGATCTCTGTCGCTATGACTTTGGGTTTTTGTAAGAAATTCAAAATTAGTTTTCAAACTACCGACAAAATCGCAAATTTATCTTTGTATGTTGTCCAAGAAGTTTCTAATGACATATAAACGTTACAAATTCTACTTTCTAAGAGTCATATAATTTTCAAATTTTAAATGTCTTAGCTTTGATAAAACATGTTTTCTAACTTTGGTTCATTCAGTATACAGCTAATTAATAATTAAGGTAGACAAAAAAACATACACGAGACCCCTTAAGAGGATGTCCTCGGTTGTGTAGCCAAATGTGCATTTAGGTTGTTTCAACACTAGCTGGAAGATCCCGGGTTTCAGGATTCCCTCTAACTATTATTTGCCATCAATAATTTTCAATTAAATAGATATGTCTTAATCTTTTTTTATTTTGAGTTTTCTCTGGTATACTCTACAAGCAAAACACACAAAGATTATCATGTCACCGGAGCTAACCACTTTTATTTGTGAAAGTGAAGCAACTGCCCGTCTCGGGATTTGAACCCAGGACTTCCATATCATGAAGCAGCTACGCCTTATGAGAGCATCCTATCCTACTTGAACTATCTTTGAACGTTAATTTATTGTGTTGTTACTCTGTTGCCTTGGTAGTTTATTTTTATTTTACGTATTTTTTACCTATGGTTTTCATTAGAACTCTTCAACAGTTTCTTGTAGCTGAGCGTCTGTGGCTCTCGCAATCTTGGTCAGCCTCCACTGGCTCACATTCGGCTGACGGAAAGCTTTTACGCAATTATTTATTGTGACATTTCTTTTACAAGATTTCTAGTCATGTTTTAGCAATCAGAAATGACAACGTTAGCTGCTGAATCCTGTGGTTTTAAAGATGGTGTTGTGGCCACCTCCTAATCACAAACAATTATAAGTCACCCTCTTCTCGTATCAGACCTTTTATATATTTTTCATTATGTTAATAAAGATTATGACGTCAGTGAGGAGTGGGGGCCCACCCCCACCACGACTAGCCGGCTATATAACCCTCGCGCCCTCAGTCAGACGACAGACGTCCTTCTCATACATCCTTCAAATAGGACTACCCATAGTGAAAGGCACCCATCAGTCCAAAATAATTTTCCTTTTATTTTTCCCACATTCTATTTTTATAAGTTTGAGAGCTTATAAGAAAAAATTTTATAAGAAAAAAGACGACAGACAGAAACCATCCGGTACCTTGAACACTTCTCTCCTCTCTCTCTGCACTGGCGCCTGTTGCACTACTCAAAACCATGGTCTTCTCATTCAACTACCTCTGCATCTCTCTTTCCTAACCTAGCTATGTTTTAGTCAGCCAGGGTGACCATAGGTCCGCCCGCCTTATCTCTTTCTGGGCGCTCGCCGGACGGGGGCTAGAGGTTGTAGCGACCCTAGCCCGCGGCGGGCGTCTCCTCCCCATTTTGGGGATACTCAGGTATAAAACCCGAGCCCGACAGATGTGGTTTTGGTTTGTACATTATTTCAAAAATGATACAATTATTTCTATTGCTCGAACTACCCTTTGTAATGTTTTAATTATTGCTTTAAGTTCCGTTTATCCCGGAGATTATTTATGCCTTAGTTTCAAAATGATGGCTCCCGCTTTGAGAATAAACTACAACGATTATCTTTAATTTAAAAAAAAAAAAAGACTTTAGTGCCCCAAATACGCCATTCAACATAGTCTATGCACTACCGACCGCTTATGTCAATAAAAACCCTCCCTGGTATTGGTATGGGTATAAATTTTATGTTCCGTTCTAAGGGAACAATGATTACGATATGTTGTTGAAAGAAGAAGAAATATTGGTTGGTTTCATCCCCTGAAAACGAAAATTGCAACTCTTATCATTGAAGAGTTAGGAGCTTCTCCGAAGGGATTTCCGCTAGTTTTTCTTTTTCAGCGGAAACAACTTTGAATTTTACAATAGTGTTAGTTTTTATTTGTGTTGGAGAACCACTGTGCTTAATGCGCTTATGGCCCGTGATTGAGATCAGGGATTCCTTCTCTTTTAATACAGCGTCTTCCAATAGGGACTTCCGAACTTTGACAGTTGATAGCGGCCATATTGTTGAAGCTGTCGAATTGGCTGTCATTTATTCAGTCTGTTTTGTCAAATCACCATGGATGGATATAGCGTTCAACAACACGTGCAAATGATAAAATTGTTTTATCAATATGGCTGTTTTATTCGGGCAACGTTCCGAGGTCGCCATAACCGTCCTACCGAGAGGACTATTCGCAGTGTGGTGGATAAATTTGAGTCCACTGGTTCAGTAAACAATCAACCAACACCCGTCGAAACGCAAGATCTGCCGAAAACATCGCCACTGTTCGTGAGAGTGTGGAGGAGAATCCGAGGCAGTCGATTTCGTGTCGCTCACAAGAACTCGGTCTTTCGTGGACCACAACTTGGCGAATTTTGCTTGTGGGGTTTTCTCAAGTCGCAGGTCTATGCGAAAAAGCCACAAATCACAGCCCTCGAAGCCAACATAACCCATGCCATCGGTCAAATTCAGCCTGATTTATGCTCCAGAGTCATGGAAAATTGGACATTTCGGATGCGCGCCACCCAGCGAAACCGCGGCGGAAAAATGCACGATGTTATATTCATCAGTCATGCATAATGGCATCGATAGGCTTTTACTTTCAAATGAATACAAAATTTCAATGATATCTCACACACACTTTAAATGAAAATGCGCTTAATGAAAGATCACTTTTATTTTAATAACAATTAACTAGTTTTTATATATTGATTTAATCTATTACTTGTGCAATCACTACAAGAAGCCGCGACAGGCCGTCAGTCCCGATGTCAATTACCAGACTTAATAAACACCACACAGCCACAGGAGGAGACTTAGTCCCGTGAACTGACACATGTAGGAATTACCTCAGCAAAGCCTCCACAAGCTCATTGAGCCACAGAGTTTCTTTGACAGGCGCCTGTTGTAGCTGATAAATCTCCTGCTATAGAAATCTTAGGATCTTATCCGTCCACAATAGCCTCCAATCAACATCTAACCCTAATCTATCAAGACCCTTTACCTCACAGGTGAGGTTGTACACATGTACTACACGTACTTATCTGTACATACAGGTTAATCTACTAACTTTACTAACTTTGCCTTCAGAGGAGCAGAAGTTAGTCTGTCATGCTGGAAGTGGATGCTTCATCTTTGGGAATCACTTCAGCATATATTGGCTACACAAAAAAAAATTTATTTCTCTAGTTTTTAAAGGAACAAAGTTTGAGCAAAAACGGGGTAGAAGGACAAAGAAGATTATAGAGAGAACATGATCAAAAGTAAGGGTGTTGGAGAGTGAGCCAGTCTCCTCGTGTTGCAAATATTGCTAAGGACAGAGTCCATCGAATTTTGAGGCGAATCAAGTTGAAAGTTACATGCTCTCAATAATCAAAATGTGCTGTTTGCTTAAATGTGAAGACGAAGAGGATATTAAAAGAAGATTAATTTGAAGTGATGAAGCAATGTTAAATGGGACAATTAACTGTATTTGGACTTCTATCGTTCCTTTAACCGTTTCACACTTTCTACTTTCACTTTCAAGAAAAAAAGTGCTTTGTGCACTTTAAGAAAAAGTTTCGTTTACAGAAATTTGGCAATCTGAAACAAAACTAAAATCAAGCATCCTTTTTTTCTTTTATGTCACCTTGTTTTTTAAAATGATAGAATTCAATATCTTCTATATCAATAAATTTATTTACAATAGGGCAATATTATATGTCATGTAGCTTGGCTGTAATTTACACTGTGATTTGCGATTGTTACAAAGGTATAATGTGCATTATACATTCATTGTCTTAAAATATGATGTGGCTCACCTTATGAATTATAAAACTAACTTACATCTAACAAACGTAATTTTAACCTAATTTTCCCTGACAGTCTGTTGTCATCGATGCGGGAAGGGTGGTGGGTCATAGTTAAACACTGGGTTTGTCAGGTGCTGCTACTAAAACCAGGTTATCGTTCTTTAACCGCTTGAGAGAATGTTATGACAACTTTTCTCATGATCCCATCCTGAAATTTTCGGAGGCTTTTAGCTGTATTGTCAGTCAAGTGAGTATGTCACTATATACTGTACCCACTGGGCACTGTACAGCAGAGCTGGCTGGAGAACACATTTATAAATCATCAGTTTCAGACGAAGCTATTATTCTTACTTGTTGTTACTAAAATGAGTAGAGAAATGGAGATGGGTATCCATTTTTTTTACTAGATATGACATTGAACAATACATCAATAAACATAAGGAGGAATATTATTGCCTGCTAGTGATCCTTTTGAGGTCTCTAACGACTCCACGAGAATGGAGAAACTTGAATCCGATTACAAATTGCTCACAACTAACTAAACTAATTTAAACTGTTGCCCAACATGTTTGGATTGGGTTTCTGGTTATACGAGCGGCCTCGGGGATGTATGTGCGGCATGCATAGCATACAGTGAGAACTACTATTTGATCAAGGGGGCAGGAGTTTCTTAATGCGGACCCCGGAGTATGCGGTCATGGAACACAAATAAAGTTAATAGCAGCCATTGACGTTATATTTTAAATGGATTTATTACACATTTATGTTATCTGTTAATGGCAAATACCAGGCCTTTAGAACTCTTGTGATGAATCAGTAAAAACCAAAAGCCCCTCTGTGCCGTATGCATTCGGATGTCATGCCAATGTCTACTTCTACTATCTCAGTTCCAAAAACATTCCCACACACATTCAAAAACCATTTTTTTCTAAAGAGGTTTCGTAATTCATTCAATTTTTTTTAGACAAGGAATACTGGTAGCAGTTTTTCCTTAAAAACAAGACTCCGACAGGTCTGTAACTGCTTGTAATTTAGGTATATCACCCGTAGAAACAACATAGCTAAAATTCTATAGAATATATTGATCCTGTCATTTAATTCAACAATTAAAATAATATCCAATGCTCTTAGGATTTCTAATGCTATAAATACGTGACAGTGGGAGTCCTGACTTTGGCCAGTTTCTCCGATCATGTCCTGAGCGTATGTGGCTCTCGCGCTCTCCCTCAGCCTCCACTGGCTCGTATCCGGTGACGTGGCTGAAGGAGGAGCGTGGGGGACTTCCCAAGACTACGCGTCCTCTTTCGCATCAGGGAGGTGACAACCATGTGGATTTTGGAGGCCTCTAGGCTGTTTCTAAATATTGTATGGATGAGATCATTTATCACAATTACTTATTGCCCAATAAGGCAGATGATAATTTTACCATAATAAAGCTGTTTAATAATAATAAATGGTGCGAGTGTTCATGTAAATCCCAGAAACCTTATTGAAACAATTATCCCTGCATTTGTGAAAAGGATATAAAAGTAATATGAATATGTTATAATACAAATTTGTTTATTAATTTTACTTTTAAAATATTATAACTCGAGGAACTCAATTTTCCGTCGGGTGGAAAAATCAGAAAGAGTTGTACCTCTAAAAGAGACTTTTAAGTCGAGCGACAAAATCAAGCAATTTTGGTTGCTCAAATATAAATATCGAGACAATTTTAAATATAAATATTATTTACAAATAGGAGCGAGGGACAAGACTCTCCGACTCCTCCCTCAGCAGCAATCCCTTGTAATTTCCAGCTCTCCGGCATATTTCCCGAGGGTTGCCTCCTTTTGCAATATTTTTGCTGGGGGTGGCGAGGAGGGCAGGACTCACAAATGGGTTTTTATGGGCCGGCCCCCCATCCCACCTCGTTTCGTTCTAGCCCAGTCTTTGATTCTAATATCCTCTCGTGCTAGTGCTTTTATTTCGGTCGCTAGGTTTGTGTCTTATTTCAAATTTATTTATTCGAATTCGTGATTCGTTTTAAATCCATAAATAGAAACAAGTGAAAAGATTATCGATTGGTCAAGCAAAGTCCATTCTCTTCATTCATTTTCATTTGTTCATTGTTCATCGCACAAAAACGTTTAGTATAATCTATAATATATTATAATAGAGAATTTCATGTTTGCTTCCATGACAGTGAATGTGATAGCACAGCCTAGTACAGGAGATGTATAACATCATACTACATATTATATAGCGTTATGCACAACAGACTGTACGGTAAACAGAATGATTGTTCCTCATAGCACGTGGTCAGATATGTAATAAAACCATCTGGGTGGAAATAACTGGAATGGACAATGGAAAACTTAGACCAAGTAAGATGACATGTATCGAAGCATCGATGACATCTTCTGCTGTAAATACCTATAAATAAATGCAATCCAAAACTCACTCCATCTGCTGCACACACGTTGTTTGGAAACCTTGGTTTGATTCCCGTTTCTTCTAAAAGATTATATTCAGAGGTAGATAGAGTGTTCGTTCTGCCTCACGACGATGCCAAGTAAGTGGCTAGTTGATTTATTAAGATGTAAATTCTGTTTAGAAAACCAACATACAACACTGTGATAAACCATATGTGTTCGGTTAATGTGGGATATAGCAAAAAATAATATTGTTGGGAAAGAAAAAAAAAATATGACAAATATAAAAAAATATATATTTTTGTAATAAAAACTTCTTCATTGTGATGAAATTACAATCTGGCTTATTAGGCAATAAGTGATTGTGATAGATGTTCTCATTCATACCATATTTAAAATTTTCATTCAATCGCTCATTCATATGGTTTGTACTAACAGCCCAGAGACCTCCCAAATCCACATGGTAGTCACCTCCCTCGCGTGCGAAAGAGGAAGCGAGTCTTGGGAAGTCCCCCACGCTCCTCCGTCAGCAAGCCAATGGAGAATGACGAAGAGCGCCACAGACGCTCATGACATGATTGGAGAAACTGCTCATTGCCAGAAGTTATTAATTTGAGCGTCATATTGAGTTGAAGTATTTTTAAACATTTTCCCAGTTTCTAATTTCGTAAGACCAGGTTTTTTAATGTATAAACGTGTACAGGATTCTCTTGTTCTTAAAAGATAGTTGTAGTTTACGTATGAGCTGCTTGTCTAACATGAGTCATTATGAGTGTTCCTGTGATTTTCCAGGAGTGATTTTTTTCTCCAGAGGAAACCTGCCGGAAAGGAAGATCGCCTGAGGGAGAACGCGAGAAAGGAATAATATTATGTTAAAAACAAATCTAAAATCTCTTGATTAAAAATCAATACCATTTTTAAACACATCAAGAATGAGTCACGATATAAATGCATAATTACGTTTTAACTTGTCTCATAGTCTATTGTAGAACTGAATCATTTTAAACTGCTGACATGATTTGTATTCAGTTAGTCACAAAAAAGTATTAGTCCTCTTTAAAGTTGTTGATGGGTAAATCAAACAAAACATTCTCACTAACAAGACGTTTTTAAAACATGTTCGGCTCATCTAAAAAGTAGTTCTATTTATCCGGTCATAAACATATGCATTTAATCTTGTACAGTTCAGAATCGGAAAAAGTTATTGATGAAGCTGAGCTTGTGCATTAAAAAAGCTTTAGTTTATTAAACAGATCAACCGGACTTGTTATAAAAAGGAAAGCAATGAGAGAAAGCGTTATTACAAGAAATGTTTCAACTAAGTTTCGTTTTAAACATGCAGCTGATATTGTATTGTTAAACGCTCTTGCACATACAAACGCTCTTCCACAAAAAAATTGCGATGAATCAATTTGAACAAACGTCCTGTATCGAACGCAATCAAATGCCTTTCCAATTCCAAATGGTTTTAGCAGAATTTCTTAGGGAGAATATATATTTAACGTGCTTTGATGGTATATTTACTCGTAACATTAATCCTGCGATCGTATGACGTAATATAATGAGCGTTAATGATACAGTATACTGTTATATTCGACGTTCATTGATGGTATATTTACTCGTAACTTTAGTTAGTTTATATTCTCTCTAAGCAGACTAACTAACGCTCAGAATAGCCTGAGTGAACATCACGATCCATTTTATGCATATGCACAGAACACGTTTAACCACATCTTTAAGTCTAATATCGCTTTGATTAGATAAGTCCCACTAAAGTAAGAGAAGACCGAAAAACCGCAAAGCGATCTGCCGCCAAGCCGCTTTAAGTCCTCCACCGCCTGATCCTTAATTATTGCTCCAGGGGTCCCTCTCCCCCTGCTCCCCCAGGATGTAAAAGGATTATAATCCACGCCCTGGAGAGCAGGAGTGGAAGGTTTATTAAATAATCCATGGATGCCCTAGAGTGGATAATCCATTGGAGGATATAATACCATTCATAATTAACCCCTTACCCTCTCAACATCGCCCTTACACATCTCCTAGGACGGTGTACCATCGATCCGGCTCACACCTACATCCAGTCACTTACTTCACCTCACTTCAGTAAGTTTTATTAACTAAAAATTGTTTTTTGAATTATCTGAAGTTATTTTTAGAAACATCAGAAACTGGACAATCATTCAAGAAAGATTAATTATCATTAAAAAGCTCGGAATTGTTTAAGATTTTATTCTTGATGTGCTGAAGTTTAGCTTCTCCCTTTGGGTTAGGGTCAATTTTTGAATATTTGCTAATATAGGCACCTATATTCGCTGATACAAGAACAGTCTACACCTCAAAGACGTTGCGAGATCTTGTAAATTAATATCAATAAGATATGTTCATACATAGCTTCAGCAGTTCAGGGTAGCAATCACTGGACGGATGTCCTCTGCCATCAGGTCACTGGTTGTGGCTCTAGTCACAGTTATAAGTTAAAAAACAATTTTCAAAAAAGAAAAATGATAATGCAGGCGATAGGTGACACGAATCAAATCGTCCTCTTAAAAATGACCTACTCCAATCAATTGTTTTAATACTAATAAATGCACAAAAAAGAAAATATGTTTTAACATTTTTATGAAATGCATTATTTCAGTTTCATGTTAACTCCTACATTTATGCGTTGCGCGTCATTATTTTAAGAATGTACCAAATTTTAATGTAATATTGTATCCAATCCTTTCAATCAAAAGTCCTGAGAACAATAGTAAATGCCCCTTATTATGTCAGCAACAAAACCCTTCATAACGACCTTAACATACCCTACATTCTAGAACTCATCCCTTCCAAGTTTATGAAATTCCACAGTAGCCTTTCCAACCACCCTAATCCTGTAGCACAGTCATTGCACTGCGCCACTCATCCCTATAATCCTCCTCGGAGACTGAAACGGCAGTGGCCTCGTGACCTGCTATAAACGCGTGACAGTGGGAGTCCTGGCAATGGCCAGTTTCTCCAATCATGTCCTGAGCGTCTGTGGCTCTCGCGCTCTTGGTCAGCCTGTCTGTAAATATTGTATGAATGAGCGAGTGAATGATGAACTGTAAATATGGTATGAATGAGAGCATTCATCTTAATTACTTATTGCCTTATAAAAGGCAGATTGTAATTTTAGCACAATAAAGGATTATATATATATATATATATAATGTAATATTGAATTTCAAATTCATTACAATTATATACCTGGATCGCATCTGGATCTGCTAATATTGTCCTAAAGTAACAACCAGAAAGACGTGCTGCTAATATTGCTAGGACCACTCAATTGTCT
The DNA here is from genome assembly GCA_930367205.1 of Acanthosoma haemorrhoidale. Lineage (NCBI taxonomy): Eukaryota > Metazoa > Arthropoda > Insecta > Hemiptera > Acanthosomatidae > Acanthosoma > Acanthosoma haemorrhoidale. The sequence goes on along the minus strand of OV884014.1, from coordinate 114,229,661 downwards.
GTACTAATGGTACCGGCCTACCTACACCTGTCAATATTTGATGATGTTATCATCAGGATAAAAGCATTTTTATTTACCTGCCTTCCTAAGTTATTGACACTAGCCCTATAGTAGAGCCTCTGCTTTTATACAAGTGCATTCAACTTTCAATTATCATGCGACTGATTGCCTCTACTGCATGTGTGAGTATATCCATTAAATCTTAGTTGTTTTTTCCACACTAAAGAACTGATTTTTTTCCACATAAAATACATATTTTTCGTTAATTATGTTTCTGTTACTGAATAACTCAAAAAAATAAACTTTATTTGGTATAACACACAAATGTACAATTATATATAGTTACAGGCTGAGAGCTCAACAGCGAATGAGCTCCACGAGGAAGCCTTATGCCTAAGGGGTATTTATCTCTGCAGAAAAGTGGTAGTAGGTCTAGTAGGAAAGGGCGCAGATAGAAAAGGTCGTGGAAGGCAATTATTTAGAATAGAGGTCTCGGATGGAAGATAAGTTACTAATAAGATTGTCGGGTTCATATATGTAAGTCCCCAAGGTGGGGCGGAGACGGCCGGCGCGAGCTAGGGTCACTACAACCTCTTAGCCCCCGTCCGGGGAGCGCCCAGAAAGGAAAAGAGCGGGTGGATCTGAGGTCTTTCACCCTAGCTGGCGGCCTAGTCGGCGGGCAGCCTAATTGATCTGACTCCATAAGATCTTAGAATGTGTGCCCCGACAAAGCACCATGTTCAGGAGAAGAGGAACGGGGTAGGTTTATAGGTAGTTTGTGTGGTTTTGGAATGACCGAGAATTCACACTCGGAGTCTAAGGGTAGGCGAAAACCGTCCGGATCCCAAAGGCGCGCGTGGACCGGAGAGAAGCAGACTGGATTGCCGTGGGAGACGCTACTAGGTGAAGTATGTCGTCCACGAGGTAGAGGTCTCTCCCAAGGAGCTGCTAGTTTTAGCGAGACGAAGGCAGAGATTCCCACTAGGAAGGTGTGGGGTCTGACAACGCCGGTCTAAAAAATAGCGAGGTTAGGAGAGAGAGATGCAGAGGTAGTTGAATGAGAAGCCCATGGCTTAAGTAGAGCAGCGGCGCCAGTGCAGAGAGAGAGGAGAGAGCAGTGTTCAAGGTGTCGGTTTGGTATGTTCTATCTTTCGCCCTTAGACCCGGGGTTTATATAGGCAGGCCAGGGACGGCTCCCCACCTGCGGCTGCTTCCCCCACTAGCTTCTCTCCGCTCTCCACCTGACGTCATAAGCTTTATTTGTACAAATATGGAAACAGATATTTTCTGGGCCGAGATGAGGGTAACTTTTAATTATTCGTAATTAAGAGGTGACCACAACAAAGATAATTATAATAGGGCTGATTATTATAAGTTATGAGACACAGTCCTTAGGATGATGCTGATAAACATACTATTTGTTAATGATGCGATTAACTATATGACATAACCGTTCATATCCATGATTTTAATAATGTTTTTGTAGTTCTTTAAAAAATCTAATGAAAAATGTTTGGCCAAAGGTCTGTTAGCGCCAATTGTTTCTTTATTTTGTCTGATATCGTTTCAACTGAAGGTGGAAATAAAGAAATGCAAGGACAAAAAACTATAACGAACTGACATCATTATGATCTCAAACACCATTCACACCAGTGGGACCATGCATGAGTGAATGTAAGAATACAGAGCAGAGAGGTCTCGACCCAACTCGGTCTGCATGATTGATGGGACCTTTCATGATTTATACTCACTGGCTACCTGGGAAGTGTTTCCATCTCGCTCTGATGAAAAACTAGCTCTACTTTTTAATACTGTGGACCTGTTCTGGGGTCAGGGGAGGTGCGCTGGTCAGTTAGTTATGGGTGGGAGGGTGCTTGGCCCACAATAAAGTCTATGAGAATGAAGCAGCTTTAACACATCGATCTAGTGAATTCTGGCTAGATTACACTTCATAAGCTAGTCTCTACTAATAAAGTTTCAAAATGGAATTCACTTTTTTTTTATTCAAAGTAAAATAGAATGAGCCCCAAAAGGGCTCTTTATAATTGTGATATATGCGAAGCTCAGGGATCTCATAATTCACTCGCAGATTTTCACCGCTTATGGAGAAAGAAATAATAAATAGGGCAGAACCCCAAGCTATTCGTGGAACCACATTACTATTCGTGGAACTGCATTCTACATTGTTTTGTAGAAGCAGAAGTAGAAGGAGAGCATGAGAGCCACAGACGCTCAGAACTGACCTCTTACTACCGACCCTACTGACGCTCATTACGGTGGGTTCAATTACTTACATGAAAAGATGCATTAATTGACGCTCTGGACGTATGTTAGAAAGATTGTATGCGCTTGGTGTTTGCCTTTATATATAAGTATTTTGTTTTAAAATGTGAGGCCGAATATTGCATAAAGGCAGTTTAAACACCATTCACTACAATACGTTTAAAACTCATTAAAATGAAATTTTAAGAAATTGTTTTTTATTGTATTAAGACTTCTAATGACTGGACTGTCAAAATAAGTCTGGGACATTGCATGTTTACTATTTCTCATAGCCCCCTCCCCTCCAGCATTCACACACTTTTTAATTGCTGACAAGTCACGCTCCTATGACGAGCTACTTCTCGTAGGCTAACAGGTTCCGTCTTACCCTGGACAAAGCTTGGAGTTCAAGGTTCATCCAAACACGGTAATTGGGTGTTTTCCACAAAATTTTCGTCTGCCGTATGATTCGTTACAGAGAGAAATGAAGAAACAATTATATTTTTAATTATTTACTCCTCTTTGTAGTGTGTTGATATGAACAAACATTTGTGATCTTTTGGAACCATACTATATATATTCCAATTAGAGAGTAGGAAGTACGAGCTAGTTATATCTAGGAATAATCTCATCTAAAAACTAACTAATGTAGACTACGGTAGATTTGAAACTTCATATTGCCCGTAGACATTTTTTTCTTTCATTTTAACGAACAAAAAAGTTAAATGAAGAAGAGAACAAAATGTTCATGTTCGAACCATCAAAGGACTTGTAAGATCGTGTTCTCGCTAAATCGGATGATTATTCTTCCCTGTTGCTTGACAAGGGAGAAACAGGGAACATTTGACGATGCCTGGAGGAAGTCTAAGACATTTGCCCTGAGCGCAGGCTACCTGATCCTCTCCTGTTACATCTTGATAAAGGGCTGCTCCCAGCTCCCTGGATAAAGGAGGGAACTCCACACTCTTTTCGAGTCCTTCAGGGTATTCAAGAGTGAGTTCTGTTCGCTTCGTCGATCACCAATAGATGGGGGGGGGCCTAGAAGAATGTGCTCTTCTTCAGTGTAGATCAAGTTTTCCTAAGCCTAAGAGGTGGTATATATTTTTTTACGGGAAACATTTGGTACTCTTGTAGTCAAGTTTGTTTATTCGTAAAAACGATACAGATATATGGATGATTATATTTATTTTGGTTAAAATTTTTAGAAGCCAACATTACAATTCCCCCACAAAGAACAATGGAGCTATGAGAGCATGAAAAAAAATATTTTGAAAAATTGAAGTTTTGAAAAATTAAATGAAAATGGCTGGGGTAAATGTTTGTGATTGCAATTTCATAAACTAATAAATGACCCATTAGGGTAGAGGCAATGCCATAGATCCTTGAAACTACTGCTTAATAGTACAGAGATTATAGGTACTTATGTGACAGTTAATCATAACCGCAATACATGTTTTAGGTAATGATTATGCAAAAAGTGAACTACTAGGCAGTGATAATCACAGAAAGTTATCAAATTTTTGAGGTAGAATCCCGGGTATGTTCTCTCTTTAAAGAATAATTTTTGAGAACATAGTTATTAACAATAAAAATTAAAATATTATTCTTCGGAGTATAACAGTTTTTTTTTTTTCTAAGCTCTCCAGTTAGAATTTTCGGATGAGGGATAAATATAAAATATTTAGGGTGATCGGATCCTTGTACTAGGAGGACCTGCTAGTAGTATAACAGTGCATAACAGAGACATATGTATATTGGGACGAGGAAAAATAACTAAATTTAATTTACAAAATAAAAAAAAATATGAGTGGATCGATGGGTGGTTTGCTTAGGCTGATTAAAATGCGATACCTCATTTTTATCAAATTTATATCAAGAGAGAGAGAGAGAGAGAGAGAGAGGGAGAGAGAGAGAGAGAGGGAGAGAGGGAGAGAGAGAGAGAGAGATAGAGAGGGAGAGAGAGAGAGAGAGGGAGAGAGGGAGAGAGAGAGAGAGAGAGAGAGAGAGAGAGAGAGAGAGAGAGAGAGAGAGAGAGAGAGAGAGAGAGAGAGAGAGAGAGAGAGAGAGAGAGAGAGAGAGAGAGAGAGATCATTATTGATCGTTAAACTCGAATACGATGTATATTCACATAACTAGCCCATTATGTCCTTATAATAGCCCAGTCTTAACAGAGCTGTTGACTGGTTTAATAATATTTATAAGGTGAGTTTATTAAGTGAGTTCACCAATATGTGGACGGTATGTCGAAAGGTTTTCTACAAATAAATTTAATGGAAATATTTCTGTCATCATCCTTAGTATACAATGCCAATACCTTCTTGGCAACATTTGTAGATGACACTGCAGTCCTGTCATCCCATCCGTACCCCGATAGCATCCCAAAACCTTCAAAAACACCTTGATGAGATCGAGTATTGGTGCAACCAATAGCGAATGAAGCAAAATGTTCCCACATTACCTTTACCCTCTGCCGCAAGTCCTGTCCACTTGTTTTTTTTTAATTCCACTCCTCTTCCTGTATCCGAGACAGTACGGTATTTAGGCTTCCATCTCGACAAAAGACTGACATGGAACCCACACACGAGGATAAGAAGACAAGAACTAAACAGACGCTTTGGACAACTGCACAGACTACTTCAAAGGACATCCCATCCCTCAATAGAACATAAATTACTTAACTACAAAGTTATACTTAAGCCAATCTGGACATACGGAATAGAGCTATGGGGACAGCAAAAAAGTCGAACATCAAGTGTATCCAATCCTTTCAATCAAAACTCCTGAGAACAATAATAAATTCCCCTTATTACGTCAGAAACAAAACCCTTCATAATAATCTTAATATACCCCATATACTTGAACTCAGAAAACTCCATAGTAACCTATCCAACCACCTTAATCCCCTAGCACAGTCATTGCACTGCACCACTCATCCCTATAATCCTCCTTGGAGACTAAAACGACAGTGGCCTCGTGACCTACTATAAATACATGACAGTGGGAGTCTTGGTAATGGCCAGTTTCTCCAATCACTTCATGAGCGTCTGTGGCTCTCATGCGCTCTTTGTCAGCCTCCGCTGGCTCTTATCCAGTGACGCGGCTGATGGAGGAGCATAGTGGACTTCCCAAGACTCGAGAGAATCGTAAATAGGGTATGAATGAGATCAATTATCACAATTACTTATTGCCCAGTGAGGCAGATTTATCATAAATTTTTAATAAATCAATTTCATCATAAGAAAGTTGTTAAAAAAAATTCCTTGACCATTGGCAAGAACCTTACTGTATTGCTGAATATGATCAAGGCAATTATTAACTTCAAATCTACCTGTATAACGTGTAGGCACCTAACCATCTCCGGTGTGGGTTTGTATGAAAGGTGTGTGATGACATTCTATAAATGTGAATGCTGAGACATAGATATATATTGGGCATTCTATAGAGATGAAGTCTGCTATGGAATGCGCAATACTTAAGTTTGATTTTGTCTCATAACATTTTTTTTTTTATAATATCCTTTAGAGAACCAAAGAAGAATATTAAACATTTCAGAAGCATTTATCGTGCACATTGGAACATGGAGGTGATATTATTTTCGCCAGGGTTCTATAGTGGTGAAGGTCGCTTAGCAACTCTATTGATGGTAAAGTGATAGCTCAAGTATCGAATTTAGAAACTAGTTCCATCAAATCAGGGTGAAGTAATGTTTATTATTATTTTCATCCAGATCTTTATTAACATCCATTGGGAATGTGCCCTGCACAAAAACGATGTCATTGATGTGATCAAAAGAAATATAAAAAAAAGTAATATGGAACAATTTCTTGGATGCTGCAATATTAACCCAAACGTAAATAATATATTATTGGAATCAAGGCCTATGACTTTCGTTTTTATGACAGGAGAAAGTCATAATAAATATTAATATAGAAAACCATCAGTGATAATGAAACAAGGAAAATTAAATTATACCATTGATTTATAAAGTTTTACTGCGTTGAAAAAGTGGCGTACTTAGAAAAATATTTTGGCTTTCAATTCTTTTTTAAGTAATATTCAGTGATAAGAGACGATAAATATTCGAAAAAGTATACAGACATTTCTATTTTGATTTTTTGTGTAACTGATCTCTAAAAAATTAGCTAAAGGTTTTACTTTTAATTCTAATTTAAAGAAATGCTTTTGACGGTTGAGGAAGTAGCTCGTGTTGATGCTAGGCGCATTGGGTTTATCTAAAACTACTATTCGAGGAGCTACTACCGACCACTGACTGAGACTGGTACAATGACAGATCCGGGTCGGCCGTGAGTGACAGAGCACAGAGATGACCGGTCTATCGTACTAGACACGTTTCAGAATCCCTTTTCAACTGGTAATGAGGCTCCTCAACTTCTTTGTACAACTCGGGGAGTAGCAATATGTGCAGAAACTGTCACAAGAAGACTCACTGAAATGAATTTTAACCCTCAGAGACCAAAATAAATGGCCTTTGGTTGACTAGGAAACACCGTGACATGAGAGTTGGGTTGTTATTTAATTCCAAATTTCATGATGTGAACAGCCGTCAGTGCAACAGCAGCTGAATAAAACAGATTCACTTTAACTAGCCCTATTAAAGTATATTTTTATTCTTCTGACGTTTGCTAAAGGATAAATGTCAATAATAGCTTAAAAACTACACAAAGCTTTGGGCTCAGGGTATGATGGGGAATAACGAATGAGTTCTGGGGAACTGAAGGAGCTGGGACTCTTTTATATCTCATGAAATTGCATTACACAGAAGAACATGTGGGGGGATATCAGCCTATTAGATGGAACAAATGCAGACAATCCCACGTCGTCAATGAATGTAAGCCCACAAAGGCACAACGAAAACAATACACTTATTTTAATGTTTATTGTGCACCTATTTCAAATAGAACGCAATAGAAACTAATTGATCCTCCTCGACTCTTGATTGATTTGGGTTGGAAATTCCAATTTCGTTTATTAATTTAATAAAGGATATTGGCTAGGGCCTGTAAAGGTTGGACAGGAAACTGTCCGGAAGTGATAGGAAGACGTTCCAATATCACAACCGGAAGCCCATTATAATCATTACTTCTGTTTTTCAGATATTGCTCCCGCCTTGGCCCACGTTTAATAATCCGCCAGTTGGCTCTCTATAAGAAGAAGTGGAGACGATCTTAGGACGGTGAAAGAGGGCCCTTCTAATTTTCCGGAGGCAAGCAACTTATCCTGGCAGAGAACTTGAATTAATTTCTCTTAGCGGGTCGAAGAGATCCTCTCGTCCCTAAGTACCAGGAGGCGTTTCTTTTCTTTCGGTCAATTAAGAAAAAGTGGCAGAAAGAAGGAACGGGAGAAGAAAAAAGAAAAGAAAACGCATAAAAGTTCTTAATTGCCCGACGAGTTTACGCAACCTCTTGCCGGAAGCAAATGCAAATGGAGGTGGTCGGCGGATTCCGAAATGGGGAAAACTCGATATTCTGAAACTTGATCTTTGAGCTGACTTGAAGTTGTGGCTGTAACTTCTTTGAAAAGTATTAAGGCCGTGCCTTTATTGTGATATATTCTCGCTGGATTTTTGAACTAGTGCTCCTTCAAAGGATCCGGAAAAATATTTTACCCCGCAAAAAATAATTATTCAAATCCCCTCTGAGTCATGGTCACTGATGCCACACCAACAACCCTTCAGGAAGATGATCCTTTTAATGAATCGATGACACTTTTGACTACCATATATAGCTCTTCATTGGTAGAACTTGTTTACCTCAGTCATGTATTTTGTAATGGGATTCAGAAACAAACTGAATTTAGCTAATAAGAGCAGGGTTGAGCTGTAGAGAAAACTCGAGTATACAGCGTTTATTGTCGAGAGAAATGCAGCTCTGATGCGCATGGTTCACTCGCTCATCCATACAGTATTTACAAACAGCCCAGAGGACTCCCGAATCCAAATGGTTGTCACCTCCCTCGCGTGTGAAAGAGGAAGCACCGGATACGAGACAGTGGGTGCTGGCCAAGAGCGCGAGAGCCACATACGCTCAGGACATGATTGGAGATACTGGCCATTGCCAGGACTCCAACTGTTACGCATTTACGAGGTCACTGCCGTTTCAGTCTCCGAGGAGGATTAGTGATGACTAGTCCCACGGACAGTGCAATGACTGGGCTATCGGATTAGGGTGGTTGGATAGGTTACTATGGAATTTCATAAACTTGGAAGGGATGAGTTCAAGAACGTAGAGTATATTTAGATCGTTATGAAGGGTTTTGTTGCTGACGTAATAAGGGGCATTTACTATTGTTCTCGAGACTTTTGATTGAAAGGATTGGATACGCTTGATCTTCGCCTTTTTTGCTGTCCCCCATAGCTCTATTCCGATTCTCCAGATTGGCTTAGGTATAACTTCGTAGATTTGTAATTTGTAATCTTTTTAGCCTCGTGTGTGGGTTCCATATTAGTCTTTTGTCGAGTTGGAAGCCTAAATGCCGTACTGTCGTGGATACAGGTAGAGGATTGGAATTTAAAAAAACCATTTGACGTGACTTATAATCTTTTAAATATATGCCTTACAAGAACAAATAATAAAAAGCCTGGTTCAGAGGCATAGCAACAATTACAATAAAAGTACGTTTCAAGATTCAAACTTCGTGCGATCAAATGTATTTTGTATGTAATTTGTCGGTGTTAAATTTTTATTCTATAAATTATAAAAAAAAAAAAACATTTTTCTATTTGCAATTTCAATTTGTGAATTATTTATTTTGGAGAAGTTGTTTCAAACATACACCTGTACTGTAAAAAGAGATGTGGTGAATTTGGTTGTCTGACTAATGTGTTGGGGTTAAGATTCATTATGCAGAAGAAAATGCCAAGTAATGAAAACGATTTAAAGTAATTACTAGAACATAACTTTTATGTTTAGGGTCAACCCAACTAACCCATTCTTTAAAATAAATGGCGATATTTACCGTTTTCGGTCCCACCATGACGAACAATGCCATGACGAAGCCGTTGCTTTCCCCTTTATAGTAGATGTGCCAGGGACATCTGAGGCATGTATTATCATTGAATAGTTTATTATCTAGGCCTGTATCTTTTATTTTCGAGATATGCTCTAAGTACAGTAGAATCCCGATAATCCGTATTGTCAAGGGACTGACAGTTTGGAACATACGAATTATCGGGAATACCAATTATCAGAAGTATAAAATTATCAGAAGTATAAAATTAAAAAACGTATTAATGCAAACATGTATGCAATACGAAGTATGTACAATGTAGTAAGGATATTAACTATGCAATAAACACTGCTTAATACTAAACTAAACAATAAACAAAACATGCAATAAAAAATATATACATACTTATGTTCTAGATTAAATAAACACCAATCATTTGTACGAATCCGTAATTTTTTTTTTTGACGCAATCCTTGCAGACGGGTATTGTCAATTCCTTTGTATATTTCCTCTGACCGGTACATTTGAATTCCTTGCTTGCGCGAACCACTTTTTTAAGTTCTCTTCAAGTTGTGGGTAATCGCCAGTCTTGAAGCGTTTTACTTTGCTGCTTGATGTCTGGGAAGTGATTTTGTCCTTGTTCCTTAGGATTGATGTGATCGTGGAACGAGGGAGGTTAAAAAGCTTGGATACGTCAATTTGCTTAAAGCCACTAGCCACTGCCTTTATGATCTGTTGTTTCTCTTTAATAGAGAGGCTAACTTTTTTCGGAGGCATGGTAACGTGTCACAACTATAACGAAAACAAGACTGAACTGTAGAAACGAAAGAAAAGCTTAGTACAATTCCTAAAACTTTCCCTCTCTCCTCTCCTTATTTCCTTTCAGTAAAAAGAGTACGAATTACTTATGGGATTTCATAGAAAACATTTATCTCGCACTCATTCTGCTCTCTGGTCTCTCACTGTCCACTTTCCCTTTTTTGAAACAGTACGAATTAACGAGGTGTTTAAGCTGGAAATACGTATTATAAGCCGTTTTAAGTGACCTAGAGCCTAAAAATAATACGAATTACCGAGGGTACAGAAATGCATTGTTTTTTTACCACTTACCGGGATTTTCTCTGGGGACCGGAAAAATTTTCACGAATTAGCCGGAAATACGAATAATCGGGATTCTACTGTATAATATCGAACTGTAAATCACTTGCGTGAACTATATCGCCTACCTAACAACCTTGGTAAGTGTAACTAATAAGTAATAACTAATAAATAACCCTCATGCTCACAACTCTACAAAGTGGGTGATTTTATTTCCCAGTTCAATATGTTATAAGGGGGCGGTATCTCTTCTCAAAGGACACATCTCTCAAAATAATACAATAAGACAAAATATCTTTTGTGACAGAGCACCTTTAGCGGGGAACAAAGAAATATTTCAGACAAAGAAGAAAGAGACGAACGGTTTAATTGGCACTCGAGTTAGGCGAGAATCAACTCAGAGGTCTCGAAGGAGTCAGCAACTTTGTAGAACAAGTGGCTGAAGCGATTCGACAAATCGAGGCAAACTTTTACTTTTGACTTTGTTCGCATTTTCACAGTTTGTTATTTTACACAATCTCATTTCCACCCTGCTATTTGGGTTTTATTCTCTCTCTCTCTCTTTCTCTCTCTCTCTTCTCTTTTACTCTTTTCGGTTTTCTCAGTAACTCAGTGACACACAGACGAGGCTAATAGTCCTGGTACCTCGTGCGGAAAAGTATCAGTTGTTCGAAAAGTATTGAGAGTAGTTGCTCACAAAACGGAAATGAACACTGAGAGGTAAGATCCTTGAACAAACCCCGGTGGTAACTTAGCTAGGCTCGTTAGCTCTTGAGTTATTGAGACTCACAGATTTAATTTAAGCTCTTGGATGCTCCCTAGTTACGGCCAGAAATAGTGGTCACATCGGAAGCCATTTAGTTCTTTAACAAACTAAAAAATAACTTTCACTTCTTTAATTGACTCTACCTTGTTTATGACGGCCATAAAATAATAAGGAATCATTTGACCACACAATAAAATAAATTCCAAATTCAATCCTTGCTAAAGGAAATAGTTCAAAGATTACTAAAAGCTTCATTTTACTTATTTAAATATAGATTGCACGCATATTTAAATATTAATTTTTTTTTTCATACGTCATAAAATCAGTTATAACAGATAATAAATCATATTTTCTGTCCACTCTCTAGCTGTTTTAAACAACTTGAAGACTTATCATAGTTTTACCTTTTTACGTAGGAACTGCACGTACCAAATCCACTGATACAAGGACACCTGACTTGCCTGGTCGCACGATGGTACCCAACGACTGAGAAAATATTTGGACATAGCTATCTTCTAAATTAATTACAATAATCCATCTTCAAATTTAGCTTCCTACCACTGCCTTCATGACATTTTATCATATTTACAGTATATTCGCTGGCTGTAATATTAGTGTCGGGTCGTCACGAGGGGTGGCTAGTTACCCCCTAGTGATCCCTAGTGATGAAGTGAGGGTTGAATTGACTATGACCTGGACAATTGCTTCATGACGGGTACTGAGCTATCTGACTCTAATCTGATAGAAATGTGCCTCGACAGTTCACTATGTTCAGGAGAAGAGGTATAGGGTAGGTATTGTAGTTAGTCTATGTGGTATTGGAATGACCAGGAATTCACACTCGGTATCTAAGGGTAGGCGAAAACCGTCCGGATCCCAAAGGCGATTGTGAACCGGAGAGAAGTAGACTAGATCACTGGGGGAGACGCTACTATGTAAAGTTTGTAGGTCCGCCAGGAAGAGATCTCTTCCAAGGAGCTGCTAGTTTTAGCGAGACGAAGGCAGAGACTCCCGCTAGGAAGGTGTGAGGTCTGACAAGGCCGGAGAGATGCAGAGGTTTTCATAAATGAGAAGGTGAAATATTGAAACATCAGTGCAGCTGCAAGTACCAGACCAGATAGCCGTAGTTAGAATGATTTGCCGTCTAAAACTAGGGGGTATATATAGCCCCTATTAGCCAATGGGCTGGGGTCTTATTCTGGTCAATCGCGTCCAGCCAATAGGGGGAGGTTTTATTATTCTACCAACCACATTGCAGGCCTGGATGAAGCTCGAATGTTCTAGACCAGGACCCAGCCCCAGGAGCTACCTGATCCCTGTCTCTGAGATCGTTTTTCAGCTGCGTCTTTTATTGTTTACAATATTTACACTGATATGACTTGTGGTTTGATAATATTATTTACATTTGTTTAAATTAATTTACAACATATTCTAACCAATTTACAATATATATACAATAGAGTATAGGGTGATTTATCTTATGTACTTAGCGAATTGCTACAGCTAGTAACATTTGTGAATAAATAAATAAAGCTGAAAAATTAAGACCAGCCTAGAGGTGGTGATTACTGCTTTCTACAGATTTATTTGTATAATAATTACTATTATACGTTATACTCAGCAAGTCTAACTAAATGCATTAAGAAAACAATATTTGATAAATAGTTATTGGAAGGAAATAAAGGATTTTATTATGAGTTTCTTTCCTGAAAATGGAGAAAGATCACCTCGCAGGAGCGATCAAATAATAATCCTACCGAAGGACCCATTGTTGCTGACTCGGTGAAAAACTCTTCTTGCAGAAAAGCCCGGGACCAGAAGCGCTTGTATAACTCAAGGCCCACTCGCAAAAAAATTCCTCCTCCTTTTTGGCTCAGACCCATTTTTAATACCGAGGATATTTCATCTCCGGCCTTCTTCACCTTTTTATACCTCAGGTAATGTTTATGGCGCGGAGCAATATTTCCTACGAGACTATAAATAGAAAAAATAGAACACTCAGAGTTTATATAAGACACACACACCCGTACTCAAATACAGACAAAATAATTAAAATAATTAATTAACGAGGAACGGTGCCGTGTTTAATATTAAAGCTAAGCAAACAGAGTTAACTCAGGTAACATTCAGCTGCGCAGAAGGAAAAGTTAAGAGAGTAGAACTTTGAAATTAACTTTGTTTCTCTTGATAATATATAACTGCCTCACTTACTTCAACTATATAAGAATTATTGTCGTCATGTCGTGATTCAGAATAAGTCTTTTTATGTAATATTATGTATATAATGTATATAATTTGAGAGGTATTTTATTCAGTTCAATAGTTAACGCTTTGAAATTTCAAATCTGCCTTAGTCGGCAATAAGTAATTGTCTTCAATGCTCTCATTCATCCTATATTTACAGTTCTTCATTCACAAACAGCCCAGAGACCTCCTAAAACCCAATGATTGTCAACCCCCCTTGCATGCCAAACAGGAAGCAGAGTCTTGGGCCTCATCACAGGATACGAGCCAGTGGAGGCTGACCTGACAAAGAGCGCGAGAGCCACAGACGCTTAGGACATGATTGGAGAAACTGGCCATTGCCAGGACTCTCACTTTCAGAGGAATTGACAATTGTTCTCAAGGCTTTTGATTGCAATTATAAGATACGCTTGATGTTCGACTATTTTGCTCTATTCCGTATGTCCAGATTGACTTCAGTATAACTTTGTAGATTAGTAATTTATTTTATATTGAGAGATGGGATGTCCTTCAAATTAGTCTGTACAGTTGTCCAAAGCGTCTGTTTAGTTCTTGTCTTCTTATCCTCGTGTGTGGTGCTGGTTCTTTACATGTTAGCTTTTTGTCGAGATGGAAGCCAAAATACCGTCCTTTTTCGGATACAGGAGGAGGAATGGAATTAAAAAAAAACTAGTGGACAGGACTTGCGGCAGAGGGGGAAGGTAATGTGGGAACATTTGGCTTCATTAATTTTGACCCACCTATGGTTGCACCAATACTCGATCTCATCAGTTTTTGAAGGTTTTGGGATGCTATATCGGGGTGACAGGACTGCAGTGTCATCTAAAAATGTTGTCGAAAAGGTATCGGGAGGAGACTTCGGCGATCTACAGGTTATAGAGGGTAGGAGCCAGGACACTGCCCTGTGGAACTCCTGCTTGTATGGGATAGTAGTTAGAGTATTCTAAACCACAGCGGACTTGGAAGGTTTGAAAGGTAGGACTGTGAAAAAGGGTCTGCGGTAAATATCTGTCGAGCTTGTAAAGGAAACCTGCGTGTCAAACCCTGTCAAAAGCTTTAGTGTTAACCCTTTAAATATTTTAAGTAAAAATCGTAAATAAGTTGTGAATTGCTTTAGTATTTGTATCTCTTTAAGTTAGAAGTGGGATATAAGTTATTATGACGTTATATTTGCTTGTTAATGAAGATTGAAGGGACACTAATAAAATATTAATTAAGAATAATACTTTATTTTATTCCGTTTTATTCAATATGATCTAATTGGAATAATAGTTATATGATACATTCTATGATGTATGCGAGCATGGGTACATTTTTAGTTGTTGGAAAAGGTATCTCTTCAGTGTCGGTTTCTTCCTTGTGTGCTTCTAAAACACACGGTCTGTACTTTGTGTGTGAAGGTCTAGACACCTACTCTACAATTATAGCACATAATTGACTCCGTCTTATACCAGCCCCTTCTTGCCATTTGAACCTTATTTCTCCTTTTTATAAATATTTAATTTAAAATATAAAATCCACTCCTTAGTAGGGTATGTAAGTATCAAAGTTACATGCGAGCTTAGGGTCTTGTTAAGGCTGCTGTGGTGGGAGCAAAAGCTTGCATTAATGAAAGGCATATTTACTGAGACTCTCTGCTAATGTTGCAAACCAGGTATAATAAGAAGTGCAAACTTTAATGCCACATTAAAACCGTTCTAGCTTTTAAAAAGGTTATCCCAGCCATTCAAAAAAAAACGAACATTTAAAAAAAAAAAAAGGAAGGAAAATAGTTTATAAAAAATATTTGTATCCTCTATTATATTAAATATTTTTTTCCACCCCCTCTCATCTTGTGATATTAGTTTGTGATAATTAGTAAAGAATATTAATAATCATAAGTAAATAATAATATGTACATGCAGGTATGGCGACCTTTCTGACGCGTAAATGAGGGTCTTTTCGGGTTCTGCTTATTCCCGTACCTGATATATAACAAGGGGGGGGGGGGGGTTCAAATAAGGTCGTCTACTTAAAGCTGATAAGTTCATCTAGTGGGCCGGTAGTAGCATTTCTCATTGTATATTATTATGTTCTTCAAATAAATTAGTTTTATTGTTAACTTTAAATTTATTTTAATTACTATTTACTATTAAGTTCTATTAAGAAAAATAAATCTGGCAAAAAGATGAATTTAATTTTACAAATAAAAAATAAACTTATATTAATTTTATAAATACTTGTCTATAAATTTGATTCCTTTTCTTCTTAAATTCTCTTCATTCTTTAAACAAATTAATACTTCTGCTCTTCGTGCTATTTTTCTTCCGTTCCGCTTCAAGTCAATAACCACTAACCAACAAAGTTTTTAAGTTTTTCTTACTCACAATCTCAAGCTAATAACATGTATTACGGGCTGATCCCAAAACTAGATGAGTATAATGCTCTGTGTGTTTTTTATTCTCACAAACAACAACTATATTATCACGGGCTGGTCCCAAAACTAGTGAGCAATTATGTGTGTGTTTTCATCATCACAACAACAACTATACTCTCTTTTGTTTTTTTTTCATACACTCTCACTTGTTTTTATTTTGCCTTCTTGATAAGTTGGATTAAATATTATATAAAAACTCCACAATCTCTAATAGCACAACAATATATGTAAACAAAGTATACTTTCTTTAATTTGAATTTGCAGAGCTGCTTCTACTGACCACCACTAGTAGGAGCTTTCAGCAATATTCTAAAAAGTGAGACGATACAGAAAGATTATATTAAGTAATTAAAGTTGTAAATAGAGTGTGAATAGAGAAGTGATAATCATGAACTGTAATTGTCATTTCTTTGTTTGCAGGTAAGATTGTGTAAATAGTGTGAATAATTGTTAAAATATAATATATAGTGAATAAAAATTGCTTTCTTTGTTTAAAGAGAAACTGATTTCAGTTTATTCACCCCAACTTCAATAAATGTCTTACACGTGTAGACATATCTCTATCCCTTGTCTTAATATTAATAACTATTCGGTGTGAATGAACAAATGATAAAACATGTTCCCCGGAACCGAATCCTGGAACTATGGAACTAGAATTACGTGTGACTTCACTTGGCCAAAGTTGTAACTTAAGCGTCGCGATGGGTTGTGGTTGGCCAGATGATATGCACTGCGCAGGCTAGCACAATTTTCCACTGGTAAAAAGATCAAGTGAGTTCTCATTTTGCCCAATCCGTCACAGCTGCTTAACTTCTGCACAACTTATAACCCGATTAAGTCGTAGGTTCATTACAACATTTACATAGCGCTCGCTTACACAAAGAGTAAACATGTTTGCATGGATACAATTACATTATACATAGCTACATCAACTGAGAGAATATTTTCATATAGGTTATAAGTATTTAAATGTAGTTTGCACAATTAAACATACTTACTATACATGGGAGTCTTTAGTTTGTCATACAAATCAATACGATAGAAAAATATTTTTATTTAATTAACGAGATATTGATTTAAACTTTTAATGTTATTCATTGAATGAACTTTATGTTTTATTTAATTACTTCATGCTCTCATGAGATGAGCAAAAATTAAATTTCAAATATAATTTTTTTTATTATTCACTATTTGAATAGAAATTTCCCTGACTTATAATGCTGTACGCATCTGTGGTTAATATAGCGTCTTCCATTTGGGACTTCTAAACTTTGACAGTTGATAGCGGCCATATTGTTGAAGCTGCATCTGTCAAGTTGGCTGTCATTTATTCAGTCTGTTTTGCCAAATCACCATGAATGGATATAGCGGTCAACAACACGTGCAAATGATAAAATTGTTTTATCAATAAGGGTGTTCTGTTAGGGCAACGTTCCGCGGTCGCCATAACCCTCTTACCGAGAGGACTATTCGCAGTTTGGTGGATAAATTTGAGTCCACTGGTTCAGTAAACAATCAACCAACACCCGTACGTCAACGAAACGCAAGATCTGCCGAAAAAATCGCCGCTGTCCGTGAGAGTGTGCAGGAGAATCCGAGGCAGTCGATTTCGCGTCGCTCACAAGAACTCGGTCTTTCGCAGACCACAACTTGGTGATTTTGCTTCGTGACTTGGACATGCACCCGTACAAAATTCAACTGACCCAGGAGCTGAATTTGAGGAGAAAATGATGGAGGACATTTCGGATGCGCGCCACCCAGCGAAGCCGTGGCGGACATTTGCACGATGTTATATTCTATAAGTAATGGCATCGATAGGCCTTTCAACGAACCAAAAATTTCGATGATATCTATCACGCTTTGTTTTATTGAAATTTAAAGATAGGAAGTGATTAATGAAAGACCCTCTATATTGTGTTTAGTTCTATCAAGTAATGATGTGTTTTACTGTAAATGTAGTCTCGAAACAAAATGGTAGTTTCATATTCGTCATCTAGGAAGCGAGACTACAGGTTGTACGTATGTCCCATCTGGAGTCTTGCTAATGCAGTCTCTTCAATTCTCTCAATCCTAAATGAACTCTTCCGACAGATCTTTCTTCACTTCAAGCGCTGAAATGTTGTCTTTCTTCTTCTGTTGCCG